>JASCZW010004965.1:0-483841 GCA_034211315.2 Aedes japonicus
CCCAAGTAGCACCACTTGTTCCAATAGAGCAATAAAATCTCCATTGAAACAAATAAGGGTTGATTTTTGTGGCAATGTACCTCAAAATCATACTCAATAGCAACGCAAAAAGCGCAAGAGGTGGAGCCTATTTGCAACATGTCATTGTTCGTAATGAGTTGCGATAAAATTTCACGCAACTTTGAAATGTTCACATCACGTTGCACCAAAGTGATTTAGCACGTATGTTAAGATCCAGATAACATGATGGACGTGATTCCCCAAAGTTTTTTCAACGTTCCTTTATTGTTCCATTAATCATGATCAAAGCATCGATGCAAATCTGCTACAAGAATGTTTTGTCTTTTGCTCAAACGAGTTCAGGAATTTAATTTCAAGCATGGACATTGATTCCAACTCCTGGATACTTATGAAAACTATTTCCATAGTATGCAAAATAATAAAAACAGATGCCTCTGGAATCGCGTAACAATAAGTGAATTTTGGAAACCCTTTTAGATTTTCGGTGAAGTGTTGTGTTCTACTTCTTAAAAAATAAAGCGCTTCATTAAAGATTTGAAAACGAAGCATTATTTTAAAAATTGGGGATGAAAAATTGTGTGATATTAAAAATTGGTTTGTGAAAGTAGATTTCTGATACACTGAATAAATTAATTAACTAAGTAAGCTAGTCCTAGTCAAAACCTTAGTTTAAAAGCTATTATATGAAAAACAAATCTCTACAAATCAATATTATATAATAAATAGCATATGGCGACTACGCACAAACGAACTACACTACCGGTTGATAGAATTATGAACACATTGATTCTCTTAGGCACCGATTTTGAATTTTATTTTCGACCTCTCGGCAAGTTAAAATATGGACAATTTCATTATAATCCCAGCTAAGTTGGAAAAAATAGTTTAATATTTTACTTGGTCCTACATTCTAAGAAATCCCACGTGTACATAACAACATGTAATTATCGTGTACAAAACATCCTACATTGGACGGTAAACCAAATATTGCATAACCCATTTTTGAGATCTAGCGCATTTCTGTCCTGTTAAACTATCCAATAAAAAATTCTAATCAAATGAGTGTTAAATAAATTAATGAGAGCTCCTCAATGATACACCAATCCTTGGTGAATATTTTGTTCTTTATATATATGGCAAAAATTTGGAGAAAATGTTAAGACAAATTATAAAATATCTGGTAACTGTGTTCTCACAGCTTAATTCACTACAACAAGTTAAAAAAAAAAATTTAAATAATATAAATCAAATATAGATGATACTTCTTAAGAAAAAAGTATAAATTTCTGAAAACGAAGATTTACCATTTTAATTATTCCATTTTAATTATTTAAAAATTCCAAATCCGTTTAATTCTCATGTTTGCTGATACTGATTTAAAGAAATATTTTTTTTTTCTTCATGAAGATGGAGAGATAATATATATTTGTATATTCGTTTACAAAATTAAATGTATTTTAGAAAAAGAAGTTAAGGCGTGTACAATTATTGAGAAAATTGAAGTGTTGTTATATTGGGCCAAATAAAAAAGGAAATTAAATGGGGTATTCTGGATATTCATTCATATGTTGAAACCAATCATTAGGTATGTAGGTATGTTGTTGTTATAAATTATTGTCATACTGTTAAAGGTTCAACACCTTATCTTATTAGCAAACTTGCCCCAGTGATTTCATTTGGCCAAAAAATCATTGAAGGTGGCCGCACATTGACCTGTATGAGCAAAGAAAAAACGAGATTCCATAACATGGTAAACATTCATCAATTTTACCTTTTAAGATATTATAATGTAGCTCTTGAACTAAGGTATAATATAAAATGTTAAGTTACTTAAATTGATGAAGTTGCGATTGAAGATGAGTCTAGTCTCGTTGGTACGATGGGTTGAACGATTTGCGATTAGGAACTATTCTCCAAAACGCAACGCAGATAAATGGTTCAATAAAATATTTATATATTTCTTCTCCTTCTGAGCATTTCAAGTATAGTTTATTCACAATTGGCTTATTACTTGTTCTCAACTGAGTGTTCTAAATGCACAAATAAATGTAGATTGTGGAACCATGTTCGCATTAGAACGGCTAGTACAATCATACTCTATGTGAAGGTTTCCGAGGAATGTTTACTTACAAAAAATTAGTAGACCCGATCGGGATTAAAGCACCGCAACCTCCAGGATTGCGTTGCTGCTTAGATGCGCCTCTACTGACTGAGCCAAAATAGTCACATATTTGTGCTTAAAAAATATTCCATATATTATGAATAAAAAATAAACTTAATTGAAATATTGCGTTATGCATCTGCTGAGAAATGTTATATGTTTTGGAAATGAACTAGCCTTTGGTTAAAATTCTCTTTAATAAAGATTAATTTCACTCATATACATATGATTTTATATATTCAAAAAAAAAAAAACGGTTTCTTGTTAATCAATGTTAACACAAATTTGATCGGCAGTGTAAGATAAATTCGGGTAAAAGTCATTTTATTATACTGTTGCAGTGATGTTAAATTGAACGTTTCAATGGTACAAAAACTTCGCGTTTCTTTTTAAAGTGGAAAACAAGTATATGTTATGTTGCAAATATGAGTACAGTGACAATTTTAATTCTTATTAATGTGCGACGCGATCGCAATCTGTCATCAACATATAAACATTTATAAGTATAACCGATGCGTTTCATGTTTCATTAATGTTAAAAATAAGTATGAAATCACAACACTGACTTGCAAGTTGCTTTACGGCGGCCTACCATTGTCAACGCTTGGTGTTGATTATTTTGTTTGTGTTGGTCTGTGCTGCAAAAAGAGCATAGAAACGCTGCTGCTCTACAAATTGGATATTCTCTGATACAGAATAAACGTATCTATTCATATTATATTCTAGTGGAACGAGAATAAACACCCATGATGATGATTGTTTATAATTTAAAGAGCAGTAAACTGCCGTTGCCATTAATCAGGATCAAATGACTCTGCATCGGTCAAAAATAAAATGTCAATAAATTGGGGCAAGATCGCGTTTATGGCATTAAACTAGCCCAAAGGGTGCGACATTAAGTGAAAAACTTTGATTTGCTTGCCTGAATCAAATTTGTGCTAGTTTGGAGAAGTAATTTATATTGTTGTTTCGAACTGTGGTGCTCGTGTTCTATAATCACGTTCAATCAAAGGTTTGCTATACGTCGTTTGCTGGGGTTGAAAAGTTAAAATTACGAAATGTTTAATCCGTACATCCAAGAAAAATATATATTTAGCACCTTTTGTTATTACATCAGGAAGAGGTTACTCCAGGCATTATTCTTGTCCTAAAAATTTTATGATTCCAATAAATTAAAATAAATAAAATTGAAGGCAAAAGTTCAAACGCTGCTACATAATAAGCAGACATATCCCAAGCATGATACATCTGAATGAAATCAAAACAAAATGATTTACCATTGACTATTTGTTACAAAACCAGGGCTGCATAAACGCATTTTATGAATACTAATAACACCGTGAACTAATTTGGTGTAAAAAAAACAAACAACACTATTTACTCTAATGCTCCAAAATATCTTCTGCCTATAGTCATGACAAAACTGTTTTGATTGCGCCGTGATGTGTTGGGCCGGAATGGGCGGGAATATAAAATTATGTCGCGTTGAGTTTAAAATAGAATTTATATTCATATTAAGTAAAAACACATTCTTGAAACAAGATCGCAAACTTGCCAATGTTGCACTGAACCGCCTGAACAAGAAGAATATATTACCTACATTGAAACTCTCTTGAAGCATACGGGCTTTGTTTTACTTTGACCCAAGGTTCAATTCACGTGCGAAAAACAAACCTATTTAGAGATCAACAATGTCATGCATACTCAAGTTGCGAGATAGCTGCAAGAAAAAATACATACACCATTACAACAACAGCTTCCTAGCAGGTTACAAAAGAGTATTTTCAATACGTATTGGCTTTTAAAACTTTATTGAAACAATGTTGCATCTTTATAACTTTGTTGCATTACAATTCCAGACAACAAAAAGATGCAATTGACATGGGTGTTCTATTTGAGAAACAAATTGACTCCGCCTCAGTTTAACACATGTTCCAAAGTTTATATTCCTGTCAAATGCAACATTGAGGCAAGTTAAAGTTATGTATGCAACATAAAGAAAACTTTGGTGGAACGCTTTATGTGCTCGGCAATTGTGAAGAGCCTTGTTTGCAACACATGAAAAAGCAGATTTGGTAGAAGATGTTTCATGTGTTGCTTGGGCAGGCTCAGCGTGAAATCTACACTGATGAACTGGCTAACTTGCAGAAAAATCATCAACTACCAAGAAGTAGTCCGCTCTACAAATTCACCCCGTACCAAGACGAGTACGGCATCCTAAGAATGCGTGGTCGCATTGCTGCTTGTGTCTTTGCAACTCTGGATGCCAAGGATCCGATTATTCTACCCCGAGATCATCATGTCACCAACCTGGTAATTGCAGCTTACCATGAAAAATTCCACCATCTCAATCACGAGGCAGTAATAAACGAACTCCGCCAGCGATACGCCATCCCTCGGATTCGTGTCAGCTACGCCAAGGTAAGATCAAACTGCCAGCTGTGCAAAATCAACCAAGCATCCCCCAATATTCCAATTATGGCTGACCTCCCATGGCTCGTTTCGGCAGCGTTCTCAGTAGACCATTTACTACACGTAGCGAATTGACTACTTTGGTCCTTTAAGAAGTTGTATCAGTTAGGTCCTGTAAGAAGCGTTGGAGTCACGAACATGCCATCATGGCACATGAGTTGCGTCAGTACCGTTCCTGTGCGACGACCACCTGATTGGTGCCTTCAATCTGCCAGCCTCTCCGCATATGGGTCGGAAGCTCGGAAGCGGTTGATCTCGATCCGTGAAGCAGCCAATCTAATGCGAGCCATACGTCCACCCCACAAGATGAACGACGAAGTTCTACGGAATACCTTTATAGAAATTGAAAATACCCTTAACTCGCGCCCCCTTACGCACGTTGCCATCGATGATGCGCCGGCGCTTACTCCGAATCACATCTTGCTCGGAAGCTTTAATGGCACTAAGCCGTTGACAGTTCTTGCGGACGACAGCATTGCCGTGCAGCAGTGCTGGCGTACTTCTCAAATAGCAGCTAATCAATTCTGGAAACGTTGGCTATCGGATTATTTACCGGAACTAACAAGAAGGACAAAATGGTTCACCAACACGCCTTCCATCGCCACTGGTGACGGGGTCATCATAATAGACTCCAAGTTTCCACGAAACTGTTGGCCTAAGGGAAGGGTCATAGCAACCCGTGTTGGAAAGGATGGCCAGATTCGTTCTGCAACCGTCAAAACTATGCATGGAGTTTACGAGCGACCCGTAGTTAAGTTGGCGATTCTAGACGTCAAGCGCGAGGATTCGTAAGTCATCCAGAGGACGACGTACCGGGGGGGATTGTTGGCAGACCCCTCACTGCCAACGCGCACCTTGAATGTCGCCACCTTATCCCTGACGAACACTATTGGAGCTGAAAAGAACCTGATAACAATAGCTATCAACAACTGCGAGTTGAATGCTCGTTTATAGGCAGTAGATAATAAGTCCTATACAAAAGGAAGCGAGCATAGAAGCAGATCTAAATTAGAGTTTAGTTATAGAAGTATAGTACAGTTGAATTTCTTATAAACTACGCCTTACACACTAGGTAATTAATTGAAATCTAAAATATTAAATATAACTAATTAAACCTATACTTAAACTAGCCTATACTCCTGAACACCGTAATCCTAACCTAAGTTGAAATTACAATCTAAAACGTCTATTGACTTCTACGGTAAGCGTTCTATTGTTTGAATAATTGAACTATTAATTAGCTAAAAGTATATAATACAGATTGTAGCCACGATATGTATCTATTAGTTGGATTTTAGCACACACAAACACGTTGAGGACTAAACGTAAGCATATAAATTATACACCTAAACCTATTTAACCTAACATTGTATTTTCACTACCTTCTCAGGAAAATTATAACTTCATCTACCAACTACGCCTTCGCGTTTTATTCGGAGTTATAATTTCGGAAACATATTCACGTTGGTTCGTGCCAACAGTTACATATTCACGTTGGTTCGTGCCAACACATGCCCTTTTCGCTCAATTTTCATAAAAAACATCTGTTACATTTCCAATCCTGCCGCACACTAGCGGAACTATCAAAACTTTCTCTTCATATCTTTCATTCTAGCCAAAAACATTGTTGTTCACTCTTGGTGCCTCATGGTGATGAGCGCACATCTCCTTCTACATCATACTTGGTTCGCCATTTTGAATCTAGCCTTACTTATGAGAAGGGCCTATGAAAAATGCACATGATATCTTCAAAAAATTTCATCTCGGAAACGGTTTGTCCGATTGGTTTGGTGTCTTGGGCGAAGTTTTAGACAATTGTTGATGCTATATGGAGAAAATATACACGGTAAAAAAAAGTTTGGTTTTTGTGTTTTGAACTAATATATAGATTTTCCCTTAAAAGTTACATGTCAATAATTTTTTTATTATCTTTATGTTATAGCTGATTGAAAATGCTTTCTAGTGCACAGTAGGTTGTTCTGGAGAAAAATAGGTTACAATGAAAAAAAATTAAAAAATAAATTACAATTTTCAAAAAAGCTATTAAGAAAAGTCAAAAAAGTTTGTTACTCTAATTTTATGAAATTACATCAAATTTGCAAGCAAAAAGTACTTTGGTAACATTTTTCTAAAATGAACCGTTTAGAAGATATTACTGATTTAATATTGATTTTTTTGATAACTTAATAAGTTTTGGCCCTTTTCGGATGTATTTCGTGTTTTTTCAGTTTCAAAAGTACTTTTTTTGGAAAGATTGGAAAATTTTGAGTTAAAATGACACTGACAGCTTAAAGATTCGAGTGAAATTCTCTGCCTTAAAAATATTTTGAAAAACAAGTTTCAAAATCCCACTATCAGGAACAATGATTTCTTCAAGTGATTTTTGGTGCGTTGTGCTGAAAACGTGCTAACAAGTATGAACTAGTTTTGAATTTTTTTGAGGACGATGATATTAGCCGTGCAATGCCAGGCCAAAGAGATTTTGTTAGCGTAAAGACAGATAACCTATTATCAAAATCTTTTTCAGTGCTGTTTGGTTACACAGTGTAACATATGGTGCTTAATTGCATCAGTCTTCATTGTTTCTGATGTTGCAAACAGCTCAATCGTACGGAATAAATATTCACAATGCATTAAAAAAACTCGTTGTGAATATACAGGTATACCTCGATAGTACGTACACCAATTTTCTCACTTAAAATCGCAATTGCATAAAAACTACTGGTTGTATCTGAAATCTTATATCAACAAACGAAAGAGCATCCTTTCGGTCTTTGTTTTGGTTGTAGTAGTTTTTATGCAATTTTGAATTGAAGTGAGAAAGACGTGACTGGGTAGCTCAGTGGTTACCTATTCTGCTTACTGAGCAGATTTTCGGGAGTTCAATTCCAGGCCCGCCTTCCTTGTTTGTCATTTGTAACTTGCCTCTTTCTACCACTACCAGATTTTTATAAATTAAAAACAGTCACAGTTTAACCATGATCTATAAATAACCTGCCTTACTTACACAAAACCACCCTTCCCTTGAAAATTTTGGAGACGCAATCCAATGTTTGTCAAACCCCGCTGGTGCTCTTTAAATAGAATGAGTTAGTGAATTTGTACATCGAAAAAGATCTAAAAGCTACTCCCGGTGGGTGTTGGCCAAATTTGTTCTTTTCAGATATAATCCTAAATGGGTTGTAGAGTATTTTTCATACATCTAGTAACCTAACGTCCGTGCTCC
This sequence comes from Aedes japonicus, assembly GCA_034211315.2. Lineage (NCBI taxonomy): Eukaryota > Metazoa > Arthropoda > Insecta > Diptera > Culicidae > Aedes > Aedes japonicus. The sequence goes on from JASCZW010004965.1 coordinate 7,881, forward strand.
ATCACAATATTTTCTATTGTGGTGAGTCCAACTCAATGGATAAATTGAAATGAAGGTTAGAAAGAAGGGAAACTTGGAGTTGAGCACACGTACCCACTGGTTGACGCTAAATATTGACCAATGTGCTTTTGCACATTTGTTTGAGGATTTGTTGAGCGTCACAAATTTCCTAATCCAAAGTTCGGATGCCGTGTTGCATCAGTACCCTGACTTTTTGCTCATGAATCTGGACACTTTTCAAATTATCATACGGTTGTGAGCTTGTAAATTTGTCATAATAGCATATTAGCGATAAATTTGAGAGGTTTGATTCATCAACAGATACAGTTCGAATGTGCTTCAGCTTAATAAACAACTGAGTACTGTAGCCGTTTATCCAATATGCCTAAAGCTTGCTTCAGATAGAATTGGAACAAAAACAATTGCCTGTATTTCAGTTATTTATTATTGAATTCAAGATCTTTTTTTATACAAATGTAGCGTTTTCTTCATTCTTTTAAGAAAAAATACGGATAAAATTATTCGTCAAGGTTTCGAAGGAATTCTCGAATTTTTCCTGTAACACGGCGGCGAACACCTTCTTCGTCCATCGTTTAAGCTATCTTATTCCACCAGGTCTTCATCTGATTGATGTCTTTGACAACCTTTCCCTTTGCCTTGAGTATCCTCTTCATGATTGCCCAGTATTTCTCAATAGGGCGGAACTGGGGGCAGTTGGGTGGGTTAAGGTTTTTCGGAACAACCTGGACCCCTTTCTCTGCATACCATTCTTGAACGACCTTGCTGTAATGACAGCTTGCCAAATCTGGCCAAAACATTACGGGATGGTCGTGGGATCGAATGAACGGCAAAATTCGTTTTTGGAGACACTCATTTTGGTATAGTTCCGACGTCATTGTCTTTTTTAGCCACAGCTGCATATGCCCTGCCAAATCATGAATTTTCGTGCAAATTTGTCGGCAAAAACAAATTTAAATTTGGCTGGAACATCCCCCCGAGCCGTTGCCAAGTAAAATTTTTGACCTGGGATTTGCCCGAAGTCAGCCTTGACATAGGTTTCATCGTCCATCAGAAGACACCCGTCGAACTTGGTCAGCACCTGGTCGTATAGCTTCCGAGCACGGATTTTGGCCACACTATTCTGTTTTATGGTCCGATTAGGCTGTTTGCTAGCTCGATACGACTTGACTCCTTCCCGGAGTCGAATTCTCCTCACGGTACTATGGGCAGCACCGAATTTTCTGGTCAAATCACGGTCCGACAGATTGGGATTCCTCTTAATCGTCTTCAAAATCTTACCACGCAGTTTCCGGTCGACAGTTCCACTCCGACGATTGGCTTGAGGCTTCCGAATAGTCGTCAATGTTTCTTTATACCGTTTGATAACGCGCCATACGGTATTTCTGGGCAATTTCAGCTGTTTAGGTAGCCTAGATGCAGACCACAATGGATTTTCCAAATAACTGTGCACAATTTTTTCCCTTCTTTCGGTTTCCATGTTGATTGTTTACAAAGAACAGTCGATTTGAGGAATGTCAAAAATACACGTGAAGCTGACAAAATTCCCGACACGTGGGCGCCAAGAACTTCCAAATCCGTCCACCAAGAGCGCCACAATATGAGCAAAAGTTTGTTCCAATTCTAAATGAAGCAAGCCTTACATAGTTGCAATCAACCATCGACAACCTGCAACAATAACTCTTAGTATCTTTTCATAGGAATAGCTATGATCTTCGAACATCCAGGGGACTACAAGGAGTCTACATATATCATTGTTCTTAATTTTGTTTCTTTTGAGGCAACAGATAGTTTATTTCTACCAAATTTTAAAGACAATATCTAATATCTCTCTATTTTTCAAAACTGTTTAACTAGTGGTGCTTCGGTTGGGCATGGGGATGAATTGGTGTACCAGAGGCTTGACGCACGTCTGTGAAGTTGGATACAGGCAACTCGTGAGGAAGTAAGTGCTCTGAAGGACGTGGAGCAAGACAGGTAATTGTTACCCATAGTATCTATATGTCCTTTTTTAATAGGTTTGCGTCGACCATCAGTTGAATCGGTTGAATCGGTTGTGTCGATACGTTTTTCCATAATATTTTGTTATCGGGCGTAACGTTTTGTCTATTGTTTCGGTTGCCTATTGTTCGTTGTGTGAGTTATCGAGTAAGCATGAGAAGTCGTGGTTCGTAAATAAATCACTGTTTCTTTTTGTAAGTGACTCCAGTGGCATCCGTCCTGTTGGTGTAGATCGGTCCGAGTTAGCTCTCAGGCGTTGAGATAAATTGCCTTGTTTTCCCAATAAAAAACCACTATCACATTTTGTGAGTGACCCCAATGGCATCCTTACTGTTGGTTTAAATCAGTTCAAATCGGAAATCACTCCCAATTTTGAAATATTTAACTTAACAGCTTATCGTTAACCAAAACGAACCCTGCTGCTACCTAATCCAGTTATCCAAAATCCCAGTGATTTCTCGTGGAAGTGCAGTGGATTCCGCGGCTTCCAATAAAGCGAGTATCATGTCAACATATTTCTACCCTTTCTTTACTTGACCAGCATTTGGACGGGGCCGGCGCTGGTATTGCTTTAGTTTGGGATCACCAGTTTTTACACCTTGAAGATGTATGTTAGTCCCAAGCATCATCTGTTCGTTCTCTGTGTAATAATAGCTGCTCTGGCAATAACGGAGAAGCAACCTCGGGCGGTCAATCATGCTCATGCTCATGCTCAAGAAGATCTAAAAGCTACTCCCAAGCTCCATCAGGTTCTCTGTGCAATTGTTGGTGCATGATTTTTTTTAAACAAAAGCAAATATTATGAAGTGAGAAAGTTTATGTACGTACTATCGAGGTATACCTGTAAATAACATAATACAGGTTTGTTTGCTTTGATACTCATTAATATATTCTATTCGGAAAATATTCAGCCACATACTCATAAACCTCCATTGCATATATGCCACTTAAGGTCTGTATCCACATTAATCCGGACACCTCAAATCATTGTAACTTTTGAAATATTGCACGTAGGAATGACAAAAGACTAAAGGGCGATACGGTCAAAATTTGGTCAATATCAACTTGACGTATTTCTTTCAATTTTGCATTTAAAAAACCTGAACACCCCTCATTTTGAAGGTGTCTGTGTTTGTAGAATGTTGCTCCTATTTTGATTTTGGAATTCACTCTTCAGTTGTCAAGATGCCGTCGCGCATCGCGAAAATCCGAGCTACTCGCACGCAAAGTTGGCAAAATCGCTAAAAGTTGCCAAATCAACCGTTACAAATGTAATTAAAGTGTTTGGGGAACGTTTGTCGACAGCCAGGAAGTCTGGATCAGGGGGGGAATTGAAAACCGGAAGCCGCTGAGACGACAAAGAGAGTTGCCGGTAGTTCCAAGCGAAACCCTAACCTATCTCTCCGAGATGCCGCAAATAAGCTGGGTGTATCGTCTACAACCGTGCATCGAGCCAAAAAACGAGCCGGACTATCGACTTACAAGAAGGTAGTGACTCCAAATCGCGATGATAAACAAAATACGACGGCCAAAGCGCGATCCCGGAGACTGTACACGACGATGCTGACGAAGTTTGACTGCGTGGTAATGGACGACGAAACCTACGTCAAATCCGACTACAAGCAGCTTCCGGGACAGAAGTTTTATTCGGCAAAAGGAAGGGGAAAGGTAGCAGATATTTTCAAGCACACGAAACTGTCAAAGTTCGCAAAGAAATATCTGGTTTGGCAACCCATCTGTACCTGTGGCTTGAAAAGCAGCATTTTCATAGCTTCCGGGACTGTCAACCAAGAAATTTACGTGAAAGAGTGTTTGAATAAACGTCTGCTGCCTTTCCTGAAGAAACACGGTTGTTCCGTACTGTTTTGGCCGGATTTGGCATCTTGCCATTACGGTAAAAAGGCCATGGAGTGGTACGCCGCCAACAACGTGCAGGTGGTTCCCAAGGACAAGAACCCTCCCAACACGCCAGAGCTCCGCCCAATTGAGAAATACTGGGCTATTGTCAAGCGGAACCTAAAGAAGTCCAAAAAAACTGCTAAGGACAAGCAGCAGTTCAAGGCAAACTGGCTTTCTGCGGCGAAGAAGGTGGACAAGGTGGCTGTACAGAATCTGATGGCAGGGGTCAAGCGTAAGGCCCGGCAATTCGGATTTGGAAAAGCGGAAGCCTAACTGAATATTTTTCCTGAATTTTATACTAATTGAACTTGAAAAAGAAATTTAATTTGATTTTTTAAATAAACGATTTCACCGATTTACACGCGTTTTCCCTTGACCAAATTTTGACCGTATCACCCTTTATGATTGATGTTTACATTTCATGTTCCGATGGCGACGAAAAAAAACAAGTGCGCGAGCGAATTTTGTTCAAGCGGACGGCAAATCCTGACTTGTCAATACGGGACCTTGCAAAAACATTGGATTTGCCTATATCCACTGTTCACAATGTGCTCAAATCATTTTCGGAACGTTTGACGGTGGAGAGGAAACCCAGAAGTGACAAAAACATTGGACGCGCTGATCTTGTCCTGGACCGAAAGGTGAAAAGGATATTAACGAATAACACAAATCTCTCCATTCGAACGGTGGCTCGTAACATAGGGATGTCACCTGGTTTTGTCCAAAAATCAAAACAACGTTTGGGACTTAAGTCGTATAAAGTAAAAACAGATCCAAATCGCAACGACAAACAGAACTTGGCTGGCAGCAAAATCACGGGCTCGACGTTTGTACTGCGAATATTTGACGAAGTTTTCATGCGTTGTTACGGACGATGAAACTTATGTCCTGGAGGATTTCAAGCAGCTTCCAGGACTGTCTGTTTATTCTGCTATGGCCAGAAATGCTATAACTGAGCATTTCAGAACGAAGAAGCCATCGAAATTTCCCAAAAAAAATACCTTGTATGGCAAGCAATTTGCACGTGTTGCAAATAGAGTAAATCTTTTGTCACTACAGGCAAAAGATGTTTGTTGACTAAGTATCTGAGAGTGTTGAGTGACGGGTAATTCGGACTGCCGATAAAGAAGATCCGTTGACATTGCCTGTAGTCGTATGCCGTAGTCAGGTGATATCGAATGTCACTAACACGCGGTTCGTCAAGCTTCTTTGTGATTTAGATCTGAGGGATCTAGAGTCACTACTGGACCGTGCGGCAATTTCTTCCAACGGGTTTTGTTTTGCTGTCATATCACCACTACGTTTTTGCTTACGTGATTTTCTGCTCCTATCGACCGTCACAAAATCACCGCTCTTGCCCTTCGATCATCTCTTCGTCGCTTGATTCCTGTTCGGAAGGCTTGGCAGCCATGTTAAGTTCATCCACGGCAATTGTTATCTCTTGTTCTAACACCTCAACGATGGGATTATCCAATTCCTGGTTTTGCAGCGGGTTAGACGCGATCATCGTGGCCCTTTTTGACTACAGAACTTGCGTGACCATCGACAGCTCTAATCTGTCATCGCTTTTGGACGATGATGCCGCTCCCTGAACAGCTCCAGCGTAGGTGGTTTTGCTAGATTGAGCCTCGCTCTCCATATGGCTGTGCACTGCCACAACGTTTTACATTGTCCCAGCTTCCTGTCTAACCGTTGTGGGAACCTCCTCACCTCCTTCCCTTCACCCTTGATTAGCGTTGTTCTGTGGACACTTAGCTTTCAGGTGCCCCTCCTGTTTGCACAAAAAACATCTCTGCCTTAGGCCCTCATAGTAAATTCTCCCTCGTCGGTTGAGAAAGTGGACAGTTGCTGAAATTTCCTTTTTGATATTCATAAAGACTCCTCGGACACCAGTGAAGAGATACAACTCCAATTCTGCGCTAAATTTCTCGCGAATCATCCGTTTCACGTTTCCATGCTTTCCTAATACCAAGGAACGACGGACATACGGACTTCAACCGTCTTCCCGTTGGAGTAACGAAACGTATGAATTTCGGGGTTATGCAAAAAATATTGGGCTATAATGCAGCACGAACTTCGTAAGCATTCTAAAGTTGTCACTACAGAACAGAAAAAGTTGGAGTCATGGTTGAAAGTGGAAAAAAATGTCGGGTCAAGCGTTGTACAAAATCTTATGCGTGATATTAAGAAGAAAGTTTGGGCTGTTGGATTTGGTAAAGAAATACAGGAAAATAAAAATACCTGAACCAAAATCATGCATTGTATTTTATTCCCTGAATATTTCATGACAATCGGTTGAGAGACTTGTTTTTGAGGACTAGTTTAAAGTGATGCAATTTAACTGTGAACACCCTTTATATAATTTTCAGATCATCCAAGAAATTCCCTAGTTTTGTAAAATAAATTTTTCTCGTGGCTATGATACATTTTCTAAACTTTTAGGTTCATAATGTTCATACTATTGATAGGACATATTGATAGGACATTCGTATTATTATTATTGCCATTTTTATCATTAAGGTGTGGCCCAGTTAGAATTGGAACATAGATTATTGCGCATATTACGGATATACATTAACAAAATAGTATTCTTTTTTAACTTGAATGTTCGACTTTATGTGAACTTAAGAGGAAATATACAAAAAAAGTTAATCATCTCGATTTTGAAGAAATTTTCGGAAAAACCTGGAATTCGTTTCATCAACCGGCGCACATTGTTCTCATCTATAGTTTTTGAAATCTTATTCCACTTCGTTCTCAATTCATTGATGCTTTTGACGTCTCTGCCTTCATCTTCCTCTTAATAATAGCCCAAAATCACTCTATCGGTCTGAGCTGGGGACTGTTTGGTGGGTTGAGTTCTTTCGGTATAAACTTAATCCCGCTGGTTTCATACCACTGTAACAGTGTTTAACTGTAATGATAGCTTGCAAGATCTGGCCAAAACATGACAGGTTCATTGTGGGATCTGATAAATGGCAATATTCTTATCAGTGATGGAAGCCTTGTTCTTCCTACCGCAGCTACAGATGCCTTGCCAAACCATTTATTTATGCGCAAATTTATCTGCAAACACAAACACATCTCCTCGAGCCGTAGACAAATTAATATGTCCAAGTAGCTGTTTAAAATTGGCCTTTACAAAGGTTTCATCATCCATGAGGAGGCAGCAATTTAATTTTGTCAACACCAGTTCATACAGTTTCCTGGCACGGGTTCTGGCCACATTGCTTTGCTTTTGATCCCTATTTGGCTGTCTACAGGCACAATATGACTTGAAGCCTTCCCAGAGACGAATCCGTTGCACGGTACTGCGTGCGGCGCGAAACTTTTTGTTCAAATTGCTTTCTGAGATGTTGCGTTTTGCCTAAATGTTCTTGATGACTTTGTTCCGCAGTTGACGGTTGACAGTACCCGCCCAACGCTTGCTTCGAGGCTTGCGATCCGTCGACAAAGTTTCTCTGTACTTTTTCAAAACACGCCACACGGTATTTCGGGGAAAACTCAGCACTTTAGCAAGTTTTGGCCCAGACGACGAAGGATTTTCCAAATGATTGCGCCCAGTTATTTTTCTTGTTTCTTCTTCCATTTTGTATTTCTCTGAAACACGTTCGAACTGCACCGCGAAAGAAAACTTGTGATGTTGTTATTGTTATAGGGAACACATAAGATGTCTGAGATTACAAATCCGACCACTAGGGTCGCTGTGAGAATCAAAATTGTTTGTTCCAATACTAAATGGGCCACACCTTACTTGGATTTACATGATTTATTATAATATTGCTTTATTATACTATTATGCTTATGCTGTTTGCCGACGCATCCTTCCTCCCCTGTAAGTTCACAAAATGCGTTGTAATTCAAATCTCTTCATTTGAATTCAACTCATTTCACAGAATCATATTTTGCAGTTAATGTAACACAGTAGGCTTGGTCGCTTGTATCATATCTTTGATATGCTACAAGGATCAATATTGATAAAAAAAATAATATCTGGGCGTCAACTAACCCATTAGTTTCATAGATTAATTTTCCGTAGTTTTTCCAATTCCATTCCGAAAACCGTCTACACTGAAAATTTATTTTCGTTAAATAGCTTTCACGAGTTTCGTAAACATGGATTTTGTACATAAAACTAATGTCTCGTATATTGTATGAAACATTCATAATGCTTTTTATCTGGTGAAATGCTATCATCACACCTTTGTGTAAAATGCACGAAATGAATTTCGTGAATACCAGCCAATCGCTGTTTCTCTTATATACCCTACTCATGCATGATGGTGGGGCTGCTGGTATGGGCGGGAATAATTGATCTATCCCAAAATAAAAATTAGAGCGATGTCGAGAGCTATAACTTCATGCTCATTAATCAAGCTTGTTCTCACGAGTCAGCATGGTCTAGTGAGATCAACCACGGAGTCAATATCAGCAATTTCAATTATTCAGGTTCGAATCCCATGTCAGAAACAATAAAAAGACGCTGCACAACTCCACGTGGTTGCTTTTTTTGTCAATTACATTTTGAGTCGATAAAGTAGATCTGTCAGTTCTTCATGTAACCACCCCAGATACCCGTTTCTTTTTAATTTGTGACCAAATATTCGTAGCGTTTTGTATTGTTTACGTACAATTTACGAATGTTCTTTCTGTGTCAACAAAAGCTTCGTGCTTTTGCCAGTTGCGTGTGTGCCATTAATTACGAATTTATTTTCATAATAAGTACAAATCAGTTTCGTTGCGGAAAACAACGAATATATTTGTTAGTTCTACCTTCGATTTCGTAATATGAACTAAAATTAATTTTCAGTGTATTTATTATTGCAAACGTTAACATACTTACTGATACGTTTTCTTATGCATTTTCTGGCTACTGTCCATTTGCATGTTAAAATAAGCATATGTAAACATCCATTCGGTAACACTAATTCCACAGTAAAATCCTTCAGCACGACCGTAATAAGCATGGCGCTCAATCTCACCAGAACAACATCTGAATGAATCATAACAGAGTCGCTTAATTATTTTCTCCTTGAACGCCAGAGAACCAGGAACCACGGCGGCAGCGACGACGACTTTCAATCTATAAAATATAAAAATATATATATGCATACGACATATCTGTTTACTACTCAGGGCCCAGAAACGCCTTTCACCGCCAGAGCCGTTCATTGCCTGTTGCCATTTCAGTCACGGGCCTAGGATAGCAAGCTTTCACAACTTCTTGACTTGAGATTCTGCTACAACTGGTCAGTACGAAAAAGGCGCATAAATGTCCCATGGCGACGCATGGCACCTTTCAAAAGCCTAAGAACATTTCCTCCGACGGCGTGACTGCGGCTGTGTTATGACTGTCACTTCAAGAACTGGTACCAACCAGCCAACCAGTGCAACGATCACTCAGAACCAACCAACGACCGTCACCAAAAAATATAAATAAAAAAAAAACCCGTGGGGAGGCAAACTGCGGCCAAGTTCTTTCACTTACCTTTTCCATAGATATAGACCCGGTTTATGTGTTCTTACTCAGTCTTTCCTACTCATACAAACTGACGAACGAATCGGTTTTTGTTTTCAATGCCTAGAGGCGATTCAGAACTTGCTCTTGTTCTTTGGACAGGCGAGGTGCGACGGCGAAGAGCGGGGCCTGGAGAGTTGCTGACTTTTAAAAAAGCCACTCCAGGAAAGGAGAGCGAAAAGCTATAAAAAGCAATAAATTGTCCTTGAAGCAAAAGTGCAAAATATCAATCCTGTCGCTTGTTTTTTTCTTTGCTTGCTGCTTGCGCAAGTTCTACCGGTTCGGGTGTTCTTGTGGCGATGATGGCGACGTGAAAGATACAACAATTACTCAGCTCGGCTCGATGCTCATTTGAATGGATTGCTCAATCAGAGCCAGAGCCGTGCGCTTACTATCTCCTATTGTTCGCCTGGCATGTTCGTGAGAAAGTCGCAGTCGGCGGTGTGCCACGATTATGCCACAAAAGCTCGTAAATGTCAAACAGCAGGCCAGAGTTTACAACGGTTGCCATGCACTTTATCATTTCACTCTCACTATTCAACCGGAATTTGGACCAATTTTTTATCCGTCATCTCGTAACCAGGAGACCTAGATTCTGCGTTCTCCGCCATTGTGCGACTTTATTGCAATTGTAAAAGTGAAGGCATTTGATGTCGAGTCGCTGATCGAAAGTGAGAGTGATGGCGCGGGCGATGTGATCATCCGAGGAGAATGGATTAAACTTTCATAATCCGCGGACGGATGGCAGTTCGGCTGTGATGACTTGGTTGCGATGAACCAATCGGCATAGAAAGGTTCAGGGGGCAAACGTGTCGATGGATGGTGATTTTCTACGGCGGTTTACTTTCAGCATGGTTTGGAAATGATGATGATTATTGAATTTGAAAGTACAGTTTTCATCTGACGATTTAAAACGTTATTGGTGAGTCTGAATATGCCATTGCAAAAGCGAAAAACACTTCTAAGAGCATGTCACGAACATTTCTGTTCGGATACTTTGTCCAAATAAAACACCATCCAGCAGTAACTTAAACCTCCATCCCTCCCTAATGGTACGTTTTAATTACCCTCCGCACTAGTAGGTCTTTTCCTGCTCGAAAACTTATTTAATTTTCTCCATCAGCATCAGTCATCAATTTCCATTCAAGCGTGCAACGGAACGGCAGAACCGGCGCACACGCCACCAGAAGCACCGGCAAATTCCAATCTTCTTTCGACCCTCCCAGTTGCCTCTGCCCATACGAAGGATCACACGCAAGCAAAGCTTTTCCCGAAGAGCATCGTAAAACCCGCCAACGGCAGTTCCGTCGTAAAGAATTCCCTATTTTCTTTTACGATCTCGAAACTCATCGTCGTCCTCATCGTCCTGACGCATGGATAAAGTTCCTACCCCATTCCGCTGGAAACCGAACACGGAGCACCCTCAATCCTTAAGAAATACACGCCAAGGATCACCCGAGCCAGGAAAAAGATTGGATCGTATAAAAATTTGTGCTCGTAAAAGCCGGGAAAATCTTCTTGCCTTTTATGGGCTGAGTCCTATAAAAATTTTGCTTTTCTTCAGCTGCTGCCACTGTCATTACGTCGCTTCGGTTGATGCTGAAAATTTTGTTCTGCCATTCGAGCGGAGCGAGAGGTTTGATGAGTTTTCGCTTGAGAAAATGGTGATTGCGTTGAGGGAATCAGGAAGATGCAAAGATGTTGGGAAAATGGGAAAACAACTTGGCTGGTGGGCACGGAGGGAAATCTATTTGAACTATTTTCAAGAACATATCTTTTCAAGCCAAGGATAGCTTACTGGAAAAATCAGTGATAAATTCATAATTGAATTAATTAGATGCATGACTGTTCCAGCGAAATTTCTTTAAATATGAGAGAAATCGTAAGATTTCTTATCTTCTTAAAATATGATGCAGCATTCTCTCCAAAAGTGCGATTAATAGGGACTGCACTAATGGAAACCGCGTTCATGGAAACCCATAGCTGATCGAATTTGACCTAAATTGTTTCAACACGGAATATCTCGTGAGTTTGGGACAAATAGAACGTTACCTACTTCAGAAAAATAGCTTAGGACTTCCATTTTTCAGTATAATCTCACTAAGTGGCGCTAGTGTGCATCTGAACTACCTGTATAAGCTGGATTGGCAGATCCTGTTCATCTAGCACCTTGGCGTTTTCGAGAAAGCTGCTTAAGTAGCTGCTAGGTTTTTCGGATGGTGAACCGTCTAGTTCTGAATTTTCTTACTGCGTTGCACTAACGTTTGCATTAAAAAAATGGACAAAAATTGCCGATTTTTCATGGGTTTACCTTCACCCGCACTGACAAAACTACCCATGCAGCATCAATCATAGTGACCCATGAGTCAGCACACAACATTTGACAACTCGATCAGTCGAACTGTAACCGTGATGGCAAAATAGTGAAGCAACTCCGTTCAGAAGTGTGCGCGTTCAAAGAACGGCAGACCGCTGCGTCGAAAACCGACATCGTGCGGCACTTTGTGACTTTGCGGACGCCGGATACGCCCGTTTCGGCATCTACAACATCTTGGCACTATTAGACAACAATCAGAGCATTGAAAGAAAGCCCGGTCCGGACGGCCGACGACCCTGAAATGTCAGGAAGCGGAAGTCGCGTCTACTGATTTCGAAGCTGCAGGCAAAGACGCAGCGGCAGCGACTGGATAAGATGGCCAAATCGATTTTTCCGGCGAATCGCGACATGGCGGTGGTGATGGACGACGAGACCTATCTCACCCTGGATGGCAACGACTGGCAGGGCATTTTGTATTTTACTTCCCCCCACGAAGGAAGGGAGCTCCGAGGTGAAGTTCATTTCACACACAAGTTCCCCAAGACGGTGCTGCTGTGGCTGACAATCAGCGAGGTGTGCAACTATCCATCGCAAGTAAAAATCGGTCTCCTTCGTGTAACTACCCGTCCATATTATCCGAATCCGCTTTTATGCTACGGTTGTGTTCGTTACGGTCATCCCCGTGTCCGCTGTCCAGTTCCGAAACGTTGCCTGAATTGTTCTACCGAACATGAGTTGTTGGAAGGTGAAGAATGTGAAGCTGCTGCCCATTGCATTAATTGCGGTGGATCTCATCGCCCGAATAACCGTCAATGTCCGGTTTACAAGAAGGAAATGGATGTAATCCGGATGAAAGTTGACAAGAATCTCACGTACCCCGAAGCCCGTAAGCGAGTTGAAGCAGGATTGGAAAACTATGCCGCAGCCGCATCCCAAAAGACTACTGACCGCAAGAAACTGGAGGAAATAGAAAAAAAGATGCAGGATAAGGACAAACAAATTTCCCAGCTGCTCGATGCAATGAAGAAGAAAGACGAAAAGATCGAAAAACTTTTGGCCCACATCAAGATGAATCGACCACAAACTCAGCAGTCCCAACAAACTAAGTTCAGTGTACCGACCCCACCATCAGCTATTCAGCCATCACCGATTCAACCATCATCGATTCAAAGAAACCAATCTGCAGGCAGATTACCCGGAGACTCTCATGTTGTCGGATCATCGATGCAGCTCAGTCGTCCATCCTCTTTTTCCTCCTGGAATCCGGTCGATATGTCAGGCCCAACGCGTAGGCCATCAACAGCATCTTCGTCGACGTCAGCAACAGTAGCCAGAAGGCAATCCGCGAAATGTTTTGCTCTTCAGTGGAACATACGTGGTCTACGAGGCAATATCGCTGAACTCAAGCTGCTCATTAGAAAACACGAACCATCCGTCATAGCGCTGCAGGAGACGAAAGTAAACAACCACGGGATCGCTCCAGATTTTGTAGGCAAGAACTATACACTACTTCTCCAGAACGGTAATTGTCGGTATTGGCAACAAGGAGTGGGTCTTGCTATACGTGGAGGGATTCCATTTGAACGCATTGATATCGACTGTGACCTTCAAGCCATTGCAGTTCGTATCCATCTTCCTACCCCAATGACAGTAGTGTCTATATACATCCCCCCAAATACGCAGCAACATTGTCAAACCAAACTGGATGATTTGTTTAAGCAATTGCCAGCGCCTTTGTTGTTAGTTGGCGACTTTAATGCACACCACCCCGCCAGGGGATCAGCGATACCGAATACATTGGGCCGTTACATCGCCGAGAAGACGCTAACGGAACAGTTGATAATCCTGAATGACGGATCGCACACACGGATGGATCCAGCAACAGGTCTATCTTCAGTTATAGATCTCTCGATCTGCTCAGAGATGCTAGCACCCAGGTTTATCTGGCGGACACTTCCGGATACACACAACAGTGATCACTTTCCGATTACGATTTCTTCACCTGAATGCTCAGAAATTAGAACAAAGCGAAGAAGGTGGCTCTACGACCAAGCGAACTGGGCATCGTTTGAAGAGTTAACTGCTAACAGCATCAATCCGGACGAGAAGATTAGTGTTGATGAGTTCATCGATCGGATACTATTAGCGGCTATAGCTAGCATCCCACGAACATCAGGACGAGTTGGTCCTAAATCGGTCCCGTGGTGGAATCCAGATGTTGAAACGGCGATTAAGATACGAAGAAAACGGCTTAGAGCACTGAAACGTAGCAGACCAGCAGGGTCGAACACAGCGGATGCTTTAAAACAGTTCCAGGAGGCGAAGGCAACAGCTAAAAAAGTAGTGAAGGCCGCTAAAGAACGATCATGGGAGGACTTCGTTGGTAAAATATCTCCAAGTAGCACTACGGCAGAAATGTGGCGAACGATGAACATTTTGAGAGGAAAGCGTCAGCACGGTAAGCCAGTTATTAGGCGAACCAACGGGTACATAAATAAGGTGGAAGAAGTGGCAGAAGAATTGGCTCAATACTACTGTGAGAGATCGGCGACCTCTAGCTATCCCCCACTGTTTCAAACAGCGAAGGAAAAAGCGGAACGTAATCGCATGGACTTTCTTTCAGATACCAACGATATTTATAATTCGGACTTCACCCTGGATGATCTACTGTGGGCACTCGACAGAGGGCGAAGTGTCTCTACAGGTCCCGACTCAATAGGGTATCCGATGCTTAGACGTCTACCCGCATCCGTCAAGATTGCGCTACTTGAGCTGCTAAACAGAGTCTGTCGTAGTGGTGTATTCCCCCTCAGCTGGCGAACCGGAATAATAGTGCCAATTCCGAAACCAAATTGCTCCGATTCAGGACCGGCAGCTTTCCGACCTATTACACTGACCAACTGTATCGCGAAAGTGTTCGAGCGTATCGTAAACCGTATATTAACGACTGAGCTGGAGTAGAACGGACGGCTAGACAAGAGACAACACGCTTTTAGAGCTGGGAAAGGTGTCGACACATACTTGGCGGAGTTGGATAGAACACTTCCCAATCGCGACGAACACTGCCTAATAGCATCACTCGATATGTCGAAAGCGTACGACACAACTTGGAGGTACGGCATCCTGCGCACGCTAAGGAAATGGCAGATTAGAGGACGCATGTTCAACATATTGAACAGTTTTCTCGCTGACAGATCGTTCCGGGTAAACGTTGAAGAGCACTTATCGCGTGAAATGCTGTTGGAGAACGGAGTTCCTCAAGGGCCAGTACTCTCGGTCACATTATTCCTCGTTGCCATGCAGCCGATCTTCAGAGTGGTACCGGAAACAATTACCGTTCGCCTATACGCGGATGATATATTGTTGGTGGTTCGAAGAAACAAAGAGCGGCCTTTGTACCGCGATTTACAAACTGCAGTGAAAGCTGTCGACAAATGGTCTAAGAGCGTCGGATTTAAAATTTCCGTGGCAAAATCGAACATTTTCTATGGAAGCCCCAACGCCCGTCGAGAACCCAGCAGCGATATCTTCATCGACCGAGTAGCTATACCAAAAACGAATAGGATTAAAGTTATCGGTGTCACTGTCGACCGGTCACTGTCTTTCAAACAGCATTGCAAAGCTGTTAAAGCAACATGTGAATCTAGGCTACGGATTCTTAAGTTGATAGGTGCAAAGATCCCTCGAGGACAACGCAACTCCCTTTTATGCATTGGATCAGCAATTGTCACATCGCGACTTCTCTACGGCATTGGGCTCGTCAGTAGAGCGAAGGATTCGGTGGTGCAAACGCTGGCACCTATCTACAACCGGATGGTCCGATTTGCCTCAGGAGCGTACGTCACTAGCCCGATTCCAGCAATTAAGGCTGAGGCAGGCACATTACCGTTCGACCTTCAGGTACAGCAAGCTGTGATTCGAGTAGCATTCCGAATGCTGGAGAAAGACCATCGAAATGTCGATCTTCCAGTTGTGCAAAGAGTGTCTGACTGGCTTAGGATAGTTGATATGCAACTTCCTAACATCGCCGTTCGAATGCGGTTAACAAATCGAATGTGGTATCAGCCCAAGGAATATATTGTGTGGGACGTGAAGCGACAGGTTAAAGCTGGAGATTCACCCGATAGAGTGCTTCCCATAGTACAAGAGTTGCTAGCAAACCGCTTTCATCGAGCTACGGCCTTTTTACGGACGGATCTAAGCGTGGAAATACAGTTGGTGTAGGAGTTTTTAACAGCACACTGCAGAGAGCGTTAAGTCTTCCGCCACAATGAAGTGTTTTTTCGGCAGAAGCATATGCGATAAAATCGGCTATCAACGCGGCGGGATCAACAAATCAGCTAATCATCCTCTCGGACTCTGCAAGCTGTCTTGCGGCCATAGAATGTGGTAGATCACAACATCCGTGGATACAGGAAATTGAAGACCTAATACGGAATCGTCCGATTTACCTTTGTTGGATTCCCGGCCACACCGGCATCCACGGTAACGAAGAAGCAGATCGGCTCGCCAGCAAAGGCAGAAATAGCGTACCAATCAACGTTGCTGTCCCAAAAGAGGTTGCCATTAATGCAATGAGGCAAGCTATTCATCAACAGTGGGAAGAACGTTGGAGGCAGCTAACGGAAATTAAATTATTAGAGATCAAACGTGAAACAAAACAGTGGATCGATCCGAATAACTCCGCTGATCAGCGGGTACTCACTCGACACATGATTTCCTGTTGAAGAAATCTTCCCCACCAATATGCGAGTGTTGTGGGACAGTCGTGGATGTTCGGCACATAATCCTGCACTGCAGAAAATTTGAAGCGGCCAGGACAAAATATTGTATCGATAACGCGAGCCTTTACACAGCGTTATGCAACGACGATGAAAACGAAAAGCGATTGCTGAAGTATCTGCATGACTGCAACATTTATCAAAAACTATGACAAACGAAGACAGAAGCAAATTTTAAGAACCCGAAGGACAGGAAGAAAAACAGAAGTGTATGAAAATAAACATCAAAAGAAATGAAAAAGGAAGACGATAGAGAGGAAGAAGTCGTGAAATAGCACAATGGAGGAAAAAAAATGTTGAAAAGGATAATGAGGAGGAAGAAGATGGAGAAAAGCATGACGGACAAGAAGAAGGCGGAGAGGAAGATTACAAAGAAGAAGACAATGGAGATGAAGATAATGATAAGGAATGGAATATACATGACGGAGAAGAATGTGTTGGAGAGAAATATGACTGAGAACAAAATGACTGAGAAGAAGATCATGGGGAGGAAGATAACGAAACGGAAGAAAACAAAGAAGAGCATGACGGAACGAAGAATGATAAAAAGGAAGAAAACAAAGGAAATCAGGACGAAAATGGAGATGATGGAGAAGAAGATGGTGCAGAGGAGAAGAAGATACCGGAGCAGAAGATGGCGCGGAAGAAGATAACTGAGAAAAAGCTGATGGAGAGGAAGATATTCAATAGGAAAAAAAACGAAGAAAAGGAAGAAGAAGAAGAACATAAGAAAACCAAGGAAAAACGTGATGGTGAAGGAGATGATGGAGCAGTAACAGAACTTGTTGAAGAAAAGTGCCAACGAAGGTGAATCATCTGGAGGAGCCAAGGGAAAAAAAGCTAAGTGAAATTAATTCATATTTATTATAAACAACACCACTCACCTCATATTGTACACTCTACATTTTCACAACTGAAACTGACATGAATGCATCCGATGGATGTAAAATGTCATTAATAAAAAGCAACAACAACAACAACGCTCTTCTTTCGCTCGGAAGGAGTGGCCGTGAACGGGGAAATTTATAGTACGAAATGCCTGCCGGAAGTTGCGTCGTTCATCAAGCAATAAGATAAGGGTGAAGACGTGGTGTTCTGGCCGAATCGTCCAGAATTGAGATCTTTCTAGTTGGTTATTTGCACCACCTGGGGTGCGCAGCACCTTTCAGTTAGTTAAAGTTGGAAGCTTAACTCCAAAACCTTATTCCAACGACACCTCAATTTTGAATTATCAAAAATTCAGCACATATTTCTCTGTGTTCCATACATTCCAACCAACACCCTCCATCAGAAGATTACCGGCACCACCCACAACATACTCTGGGAAACCCAACAATTCCCTGCATCTTCCCCCTCCCAACATCGCCTTCTTTTACGATGCGTAGTGGAGCGTATAAAATAAAAATTTCTTTTACGATACCGCCATTTTTTGGGGTGCGCAAAATCGTAAAAGAAAGAGCGCACATGCTCGTCCGCTGTGACGCTGTGGCCATTGCTCCTGCTACTGCCCCCAAAATTTTTCCCAAGTTTCCTTAATTCTTTTTATTTTCCCGAGCACCCATCTTGGCGGTCGTAAAAAAATCTCCACCATTTCTGGTTCAGAGACTAAAATCTCATTCAAGCGGGACGCACCCAGGAGCAGCAGCAACAGCGGCAAAGGCGAAGCTCGTAAAATTCCAAGCTCCAGAAGCTCTCGGTGGTCGTTTTCCCTGTTTCAGGAAAAAAAAGGGAGCCAATAAAATTTCTAATCTAATCAAAAGTTTGGCCAAATGTGCGGAAATTTTTACGATCAACTGCGCAGGAAATTTCCTGCCTCGTGCGGTTTGAACGAGGGGTGAGTGGTTCGAGTTCAAACGGGGGAAAAGAGGACTCGTAAAAACCGTTCATGCCCGAGGATGATGGAGGCTAGGCCTGCTTCCGAAATAGCTTCATCTGGCCAATTTGGTCGAATTCGATCTCAGCTCCAATTGGATAATAAAACGACAACTCGAATGAATGATCTGCCAGCCCACATGCTTCTCTGTTTGACTGTCAGCGTTCTTAAAAGTGGAGACTTAAAATTTCCTTTCCAAAACATTGAGTTGAAACTGCTGCCACTAACGAACCATAAAAAGTCACCATTGCAACAGATCTTAGAACAGCACCAACCACCATCGAACCGTGCGGACCGACCGTATGACTAGGCAGTGAAGGGAGAGTGAAAAAAGAAACTCCGAGCCATGTGGTAAAAGCCAATTCTCGACTTCTAAAAGCCACAAATTGCGAATGGAAAAAAAGCGTACACTCGTAGAGCCGGCGGTGTTTAGCAATCGGGCGAAACTTCAAGGACTAGTAAAAGTCTCGGCATAGGTTCAGACACGGAGACGGACGACGACACGGCGGTGTGTTGGCTTAGGCTTGCCTAGGTGAAACTAACAAACTGTGTCGAAGAATGACTAACGGCACGGTCAATAATAATTGTGTACATAAACCGATAGAGAGTCTAGTGGGTGAGGTAGGAGAGTGTGCACCGCCGTTGGATACATATTGCACTTTTGGTTGGCTGGAAATGGTCGATAGAACAGGCGCTGGTTTTGACTATATTTGTAAGATTTATGGGAGATGATGGATTCACTTCGATTTAGAATTGTTTATCTGTTTTTCTTTCAACACGTGCATTGTCACAGGATGAGTCTTTACCTATCTTACGAGGGACGATTGATGATCTTTTGACAATTTGCGACAATCGCTCCACCGTGCTTAAACGATATCAGTATCTTGCTATGACCAGTTTGCTATGATTGCCAGGTTACCAACTGATTGCCTGTCGATCTACCAAATTTGGAAGACGTCTGTATTGAGTTATCTCAAACAATAATATTCCACACACTTTATCACAACACATTGCAATTGATTGCTAGAATGATAGAACGACAGATATGAAGAGAAAGTATTGAAAGAGAATATATGACATAACAATTAAAGTATGTAACAATGCAATTGGTTGAGTGGATTGGATATAATAAAATTATTGGGTATAGGAATAAGTCTCTTTAGGTTGGTACACAACAGATGATCTCGGAAAACAAGCATAAAGTTGCAGTTCAAGCAGAAAGCACAGAGTGATTAAAGAGACTCTGTTTTCTCCAAATTCTTCTATCGTCATTTAGGATGGATTAGAAAAGATTGCTCTTAAAAGCATTTAGCTACCTTATTTCAAATATTAATC
The DNA here is from genome assembly GCA_034211315.2 of Aedes japonicus. NCBI lineage: Eukaryota > Metazoa > Arthropoda > Insecta > Diptera > Culicidae > Aedes > Aedes japonicus. Next base: position 27,623 of record JASCZW010004965.1, read on the forward strand.
CCAGCAGTGAAATAATTTGTTTATAAGACAATAAATAGAGTTATATCTACATTAGAAACAGTTGATTAAGATATTAATCCTTCTTTCTGTAGAATTCTCGAACTTTATGTGCTACACCCGCCATCAGGTTCCGTACGATATCCTCAGATACGCCCGCCGTGACGACTCTCCATCTTCTCTTGAAATCATCGGTACCATTCTTCTTAGTTACGAAAAGTTTCCGCTTAACTAGAGCCCAGTACTACGCTATTGGGCGAAGTTCTGGACAATTTGGTGGATTGGTTGTTTTTGGCGCGTATTTGACCTCTTGTGCGTTATACCATTTCAGGACGGATTTCACACAGTGACAAGAGGCCAAATCATAGTTGGGGAGTTGTGGCTTCTGGTAAACGGTAGCAACCGCTTTTGCGGACATTCCTTCTAGTACACATCCTTATGGATAGTGCCGGTAGGGACGAAACTTTTGGATTTTCAACCACAACTAGACACCTTCTTTGTCCAGAAATGCTCGGTAACGGCGTTCCTTTGCATTGTGAGATAAAAAAATCAGACCCGGAAGCTGTTTAAAGGCTGGTTTAGAGTTCGGGAAAAGCGTCATGGGATTTGGGCTACTGTGTGTTTTAAATGGAGCCCGGGATTTGGGTTCAGCCAGGGTAAAATTGATGAACATAAACATACATGTCAGGAAGCGGAAGTCGCGTCCACTGGTTTTGGAGCAGCGGCAGCGGCTGAATACGATGGTCACTTTGTTTTTTTTCGTGAATCGCGACGTGGCGGTGGTGATGGACGACGAAACCAATCTCATCCCGGATGGCAACGACTGGCAGGGCACTTCGTATTTTACTTCCCCCACGAAGGAAGTGAGCTCCGAGGTGAAGTTCATTTCACACACCAAGTTCCCCAAGAAGGTGCTGCTGTGGCTGACAATCAGCGAGAAGGGGATGTCAAAGCCGCTCTTCTTTCGCTCCGGACTGGCCGTGAACGGGGAAATTTATAGTACGAAAATGCCTGCCGGAAGTTACGTCGTTCATCAAGAAATACCATTATGGCGAAGACGCGGTGTTCTGGCCGGATCTGGCGTCGGCCAACTACTCGAAGCGATCATTGGAGGAGATGGAGCGACTGAATATCGATGTGGTACCCAAGTCGGCAAACCCGCCCAACGTCCCCTAGCTGCGTCATATTCGAGAACCCGAAGCGTAAGATCTGCTTCATCAATTTTGTCGAGAAAACTGAAGAGGAATTGATAAATAAAACGAAGAAAGAACTTAAACACATGCCTACACGCATGTTTTCGTCCGTCATGGTGAATGTTCCTGTTAACTACTAGAAGGCTGCTCGCAAGGGCGTAAATTTTTTTTTGCAAGTGAGCTTAAATAATTACTTTTTTTTATCACCATCCGAAATTACCTTTTTTTATCACCATGTCCTCACGGTCTCTGGGGAGAGAGGAAGGATGATAAGTTTGACAATCATTGCACAGAGGTCCAGAATGCGAATATAGTTGGAAAAATACACTCAGTAGAAAAAAAAGCCGAGCAAAATTTTCCTTCTAAAAAACGCGTTGTTCAACCTTCTGTCACTTTGTCAATTATCAATATTTTTGGCTGAAAATTTTACAGTATAACCAATGTATAGACCTAATTTGACCAAAATTTCATGTTGAAAATATTTAAAAATTTGAAATTATCATAACATATGTGAAAAAAGTCATTTTTGGACATAGTAATTTGAAAAATCCGTATTTCTGTGAAAAATTTAGAAACCGTATTATTAATTTCTCCATAGCTTGAAACAATACATACAATTATGTGGAAAAAAATTGAACTGTTTCCATTAAGTTGTTTGGACTACAGCTGGCGTCAAAGTTGACGCACCAAAATGAGTATTTCCCCTTTTCACCCGATATTGACCTTGCTGAAATATCGGTGCAAAAAAAAAAAGCCGAGGTGAATTCATCTTGTTAATGCACATGATTTGTTACGCGTGAAATACCCCAAATAACTAGTGTAACCCACGAAAAACTTTAAAAAAATGGCATTCAATATGAAATGGTTTGTGAAAACTACGTTTACAGTACTATCAGTATTTTTAATAAAATTCACCTCGGCTTTTTTTTGCACCGATATTTCAGCAAGGTCAATATCGGGTGAAAGGGGAAATACTCAGTTTGGTGCGTCAACTTTGACGCCAGCTGTAGTCCAAACCACATAATGGAAACATTTCAATTTTTTTTCCACATAATTGTATGTATTGTTTCAAGCTATGGAGAAATTACTAATACGGTTTCTAAATTTTTCACAGAAATACGGATTTTTCAAATTACTATGTCCAAAAATGACTTTTTTCACATATGTTATGATAATTTCAAATTTTTAAATTTTTTCAACATGATATTTTCGTCCCATCACATTTGTTATAGTGTTGAAAATTTTCAAAGTGACAGAAGGTTTAAAAACGTGTTTTTTGGAAAGAAAATTTTGCTCGGCTTTTTTTTTGCTACTGAGTGTACATTTTCAGCCTAAGTTTGAAGTTTTGGAGCATAATTGTCTTCGGCGAAGTTTTTTCTAATAACAAGGCGTTTCTTTTGATGTGAATGAAAGCTAGGGTGGTCCTTATTTTCAGAGAAATAAAAAATCTAACTCTTTTATTTGCAGTAACAAAGGCATACATTATTGGGCAAAGTTGTAGAATAAATAATTTCAAGCAATTTTGATGGTATAATGTTTTCTGCAATATAATTGATTTTTATAGGGACACCCTAAGCTACGAGAGATAAAATGCTCTCATTCAGTCATATCAAAAGGTAGAGAAAAAAAATACAATCAAAGTTGCTTGAAAATAATTTTTCCACAACTTTGCTCAATGATGTATGCTTTTATTTCTGCAAATAAAAAAGTTAGATCTTTTATTTTACTGAAAATAAGGACCACCCTCGTTTTCATTCACACCAGAAGAAGCGCCTTGTTATTAGAAACATCTTTGTAGAAGACAATTGCGCTCCACAACTTCAAATTTAGGCTGAAAATGTATCTCTTCAGCTTAATTCGCATTCTGAACCACTGTGCATTGGTAAGGGACCGCATTTACCTCTGCGTATTCAAAATTGTCAAGGGAAGGATAGTTTTGTGTTAGTGAGGCTGGTTTTATATTGATCATGCATTCACTGTGGTAAGTGATTTGATCAATGAAAGCGCAGTAGAGTATCAAACGCTGCTTTTAGATCAGTATAGACGACGTCTACTTGTGCCCCTTTCTCCAATTGATCAAAACAGGTCGTGGTAAAATCTAGGAGATTGGTGGTAACCGAACGTCCAGGCATGAAACCATGTTGATCGCCAGAGATGTAGCATTTGGTGCGCTCGAGAATGAAGCCACTCACTGTTATCTCAAACAATTTAGAGGCAGCTGAGAGATTAGTGATTCCCCGGTAGTTTTTAACGTCATGTTTGTCTCCTTTCTTGTGTACCGGAACCATCAAAAACTCCTTCCAGACTGCGGGAAATTTCGATTCAGCAAAAGATTTGTTGAAGATCCTGCAGAGCGGCTCGACAAGAGCTCCATTGGTGCGACAATGCACTGAAGACGGAATACCATCTTAAGCACAACCTCCGGGGAGAGCCTGTTATTATGCCCGGCGAGAAAAACATTCCTTAGGGCAGGTTTCTCATATGAATACAGTTTCGAAAGCGTTAGCGTCACCGAACGGTCAACCCACTATCTATGTCAAGAAGGCTCCACCATATTCTAAGAATATAACAGATAGAAATCGTTATTCGATTCGCTACGGAACAACTTCCGAGCTTTTATGACAGGAGGAACTCACTTAAACAAATTTTGAACCGATGGCTTCTTATCAGGCTTCTTACCCGAGAAATACACGTTTTGTGTTTAAGTATCCTGGATAATTCTCATTTTTGGTAGAAATTTGTGTTTCATTTGTATGGGAGCCCTCCCTTCCAGAGGGGGTGATTTTTCAAACCACCGTACAATGATTGCCTTCAAACCCCCCACATGCCAAATTTGGTTCCATTTGTTTGATTAGTTCTCAAACCATCACACGGGGCTCTTCGGTTAGAATAAAAATGAGATTTTCATTTGTTTGAACCCCCCGCCCTTTCAAAAAGGGGAGGAGTCTTGAACCACCGTAGAAACATTCTTGCCTTCAAAACCCCCCACATGCCAAATTTGTTTCGATTTGCTTGATTAGTTCTCGAGTTATGAAGAAATTTGTGTCTCATATGTATCAAAGCCCCCCTTCCTGAGAGTATAGGGCTCTCAAACAATCATAAGAACCTTCCCCAGCCCCAAAAACCCCTTCATATAAATTTTCACGTTGGTCGGTTCAGACATTTCCGAGTCTATAAGGGTTTGACAGGCAGACAGACAGAAATTCATTTTTATGTATATAGAAATCTACCCTCCTGAAACCTCCACATGCCAAATTTGGTTCCATTTGCTTGATTTGTTCTCGAGCTATGCTAAAATTCGTGTTTATTGTGTTTTATTTGTATGAGAGACCCCTCTTTCAGTGAGCGGAGGAGTTTCAAACCACAATAGAAACATTTCCTGCCTTCGAAAACCTCCACATGCCAAATTTGGTTCCATTAACCTGATAAGTTCTCGAGTTATTCAGAAATTTGTGTTTCATTTGTATGAGAGCCCTCTCTTACAGAGGGCGGAGGGGTCTCGATTTACCTTAGAAACATTTCTGGCCTTCAAAAACCTCTACCTGCCAAATTTGGCTCCATTTACTTGATTAGCTCTCGAGTTATGTGGAAACTTTTGTTTCATTTGTATGGGAGCACCGCCCCCCAACCTAACAGAGAGAGAGGAGGGGCCTCGAACTATCGTAGAAACATTTGTTGCCTTTAAAATCCCCGCATGCCAAATTTGGTTCCATTTGCTTTATTAGATCTAGAGTTATGAAGAAATAACAGTTTTATTTGTATGACAGCACCCCTTATAGGAGAGAGGAGGGGTCTCAAACCACCACATTTTTCACCTCCAGAAAACCCCACATGCCTAATTTGGTTCCATTTGCTTGATTAGTTCTTGAAGAAACTTCTGTTTCATTTGTAGGAGAGCCTCCTTTTCTAGAGAGGGGAGGGGTCTCTGATTACCATAGAAGCATTGTTTCCGCATGCTAAATTTGGGTTCCTTTGCTTGATCAGTTCTCGAATTATGCAGGAATTTGTGCTTTACTTGTATGGGAGCCCCCTTTTCCAGAGAAGGGAGGGGTTTCAAACCATCATAAGAACCTTCCGGTGTCCAAGACGAATCCAACAAAGCAAAAATCTTGATGTAGAAGGAGATGTTCGCTCATCACCATGAGGCACCAAGAGTGAACATTAATGTTTTTGGCTAGAATGAAAGATGTGAAGAGAAAATGAAAGTTCCGTCAGAGAGCGGCAGGTAGGAAATCTAATAGATGTTTATTGAAAAATGAGCGAAAGGGCATGTATCCAATGGTACTCGAATCATGGACGTCAATCTTTGCCTAACATCCCACTGCGGGGTAGGTTGTAGCAACGGAACAAGTCCGCCACTTCAACAGGCAAAAATTGACGCATGGAAAGACGCTCATGTACCACTGTGGCTTGTATAGTTATTATAGCGATCTATTGTGTGCACTCTGTTTATTGATGCGCACATGGGAGAGGAACTCTCTCCTTTTTTGAATTTGTTTTGGTTCGCACCGACTGATGATCACTAATCAAAAATCTTGCCAAACGGTCCTTCCGCTCGCGAGTTAAATCGTGACAAAGGAAACCCCAACTCATTTTTATTTATATAGATTGGTATTGTATTATGTATGTTTGTGTGTGATGTTTTGGTCTGTGTGAGTGTGCGTGTATGTGACTTTGCGTCGATGCGTCCTTCTTCTTTTTTCAGAAAGCGAGTATTGGTGCTATAACCATAAGCCATAAAGAGTTAGGTCATGAGTTAGTGCTCATGTTCCAACCGGCCGGCAAGCTCTCACGAAAGCACCACACTCACGGTTTAAAAGCCTGAATATAAGAAGAAACGATTGTGATCCATTCCAGAAACGCGAACAACAAAGACAAAGTGCATTAACATTCTTAGCTTTGTCACTCCCAACGACCGATATAAATATAAATACACATATGCTTTCTCGCCAAGGAAAGCCTCCCGCACAATCCAATCCAACTTCCAACTCCAGATGTCTATGAAGGTAGCATGAGTTCTCAGCATCTTCTTAAGTAGACATCTAATCAACACTTCCCTCCCATCCCTTGCTGATCATAAGGACCTGGCCAGGTGTTGCACAAAGAGATCTATGGATGAAGAGCCTGTCACACCCAAGGCAGCTCTTCTGGCGCTTACATCGTCTCTACAACAGCCAACCCAGGATTGTGTATGGTCGAAAAATGCTATGCTATGCTATGCTATGACATTGGCAGGATCCAGGAAGCACATCACTTCTCTCAGACATGATCCACATGTCCTCTTCAATCTCCTCTGCAGAGGTTTTGCTTTTTGAAATTATTTCGAATATGAAAATTGATGGTACCATATTCCGCCTTTATGTGCCTTAAATTAAAGCTGCGGAGTGATATCATGTCACGACTTATTAATTTAATCACTTCCCTCATCCATTGTTCCATTCAAGATTACGTCTCAACAAACAGGAAACTCTGAAGTTCACTTATAATTGATTTTTTTTCTAAAACTTTTGGGTTGTGTAGCAAAACAAACAAATCAAAACAACACCACAAAAACTTACAACGTAAATTTTCCGGGACTGCTGGTTATATCTTCAAAAGGTAGAATTTTGTCAAAAGTGTGCCACAGAGTGCCACACATGTTCCGTTATGGTGTAAAATTTTCAACAACGATGTGCCTGGCACACTGTTCTCAGCGACTTACCCCTTGGCTTTTACTTGTTTCTTAAACGTGGATTTTGTCCATAGAACAAATGCTATCTAACACAATTTTTGTACAATGCACAAAATGAATTTCGTGAAGATCAGGCAATCGCTGCTCCTCTTCGATCGTACTCATAAGTGTTGTTCCTGCTGGGATGGGATTATTAATTTATCCCAATTATGATAGATAGAAATAGAAATGAAAGCGCTGCCGAGAATCCAGTAATTTCTCACGAGTCAACATGGTTTTGTGTGATAAACCACGGATTCAATTACAGCTCTCCCTAAAAATATAGGATCGAACCCCATGTCAGAAACATTAAAACATTACCCCCGAACCCTCGTGGTGCGCTTTTTTCCAATTAAATTTTGAGTCGATAAAGTAGATCTGTCAGTCGTTCATGCATCACCAGAGAGACGTTTCTTTTTTATTAGTAACAAATTACTCGTAGCCCTTTGTATTGTTTTCGTAGGATGAACGAATGTTCTTTCTGTTTCAAATAAGGGCATCTTCAGCGGCGGTCTATTTTTAGAACAACTTTATGCTTGATTTTCATCAGCGAAACTTGAATAGAACTAGCTAAAATAGATCAACTTTGCGTTCCCGCTCCGGTGTTGTATTTCTTGTTGTTTAACCCACCAACAGCTGTCATCCTGTGAATCATTCAACATCAGAGATCAAACGTTTTTTTTCAGTGATCCCAGATTTTTTTCAAATATTTTGCCATTGGTTGGTTTGACCAAATAACTTTTAATGCCAGTAGTGCGTCGTTTACTCGAACACTTGTTCTTTCGTTTGGCTGGAGGTGATTGTGTGAATGCATGCATTTAATTAAAACGATATAAGATAATACTGATTTGTTATTTGGCAGAGGATAAACAAGAGTCGAAATGGAAAGGGTCACGTCCTGGAAGGCGCCCCAACATCGACCGTGATATCCGTTCCGGTCATCAGAAGCTATTCTAGGACTACTTTAGCGACACGTCAACCTACGACAAGAAGCACTTTCTGCGTTTCCGCATCCAAAGGAGGTGTTTTTGGACACTATGCGACAACTAGAGTCATCTAGAGGCTTCTCCCAAATTTATTTGTATAAGCTATTTGCAAGTGCTTACCATGGCCAATCTATCAATAAACCGATTGTTTACTTTGAAGATTTCATTACTTTTCATTTCTGAGCAATCGAAATACTATTCAAAATCTGAAACCCTCCACATTTCGGTCCACTCAACGTTTTCCGGAAAATGCAGTGGCTGAAAAAAAACTGAGACAAGAACTCGGTATTTAGGAATTCAACGAGTAGGCAATTCACTAGCACCGGTAGCAACCTGAGGTAATTATCAGCATCAGAGGCGAGCACTAACTTTTTGCCAACTCTCTGTCCGCCGCCAGCATCACAGGCAGCAACACGGCTACTTTTTGGCTCACAAATATACCTCAGAATATACTCTATAAAATTGTGTTAAAGTTTGGTAAAAGCTGTTGTTTTACTCAATAATTTTGTGTTATCAAGTAGCGTGTAGTGTTTTGGAACGGTATTTTTCTTGTTTCAAATTGCTGCAAGAATAGATCAAATCATATACCAGATTTAAAATGATGCAAAATAGATCCAGTATAAAACAATATTTACAACACCGGTGCAGCTATGTTTCCAGCGTTTGATCTAAAGAAATAAATCCAATACACGATTTGGATCACCGTTGAAGATGCCCTAATGCTTAGTGCTTTGAAACGGTCAAACGATCGTTTCATAAAAGTTGCGTTAGATGCGCTTGCTCGGTAGGCAACAGTAGATGTAGTGCTCGAATCAATTCAAGTTTGTTTTGATGATTATTGATTGATGATTGATGGGGGAAGGGCGTGAGGCCCACCCTCAAAGGACACGAAAACAGAATTGATGACGGATAATTTAGAAAATTTTATTATGGGAAATTTAGATCAACTCAGAACCGTAAAGACACTTAGGAACAAAGAATTAAGGGAAATGATGCAATGGGAAATTTCTTGGTTGGCCAGGGAGATCTATTTGATCTTTCCCTTTTGGACCGCTGAGTGAAGAAGTCACAAACTGAAATTTATTTTGTTGAATAGTGCAGTGAACAACGTTAGTTTAATTCAAGTGCGGTGCCAAATTGCTAAAAATCAGTGCATAAATTTAATCTCGTAAATTTCTATTTTCCAGAATTTATTTTGATATATTGTCATGCATTAATTGTTATGTTATGTATTCTCCGTGCGAGGAGTAACGATTATGATGTAGAAGGAGATGTTCGCTCATCACCATGAGGCACCAAGAGTGAACAACAATGTTTTTGGCTAGAATGAAAGATGTGAAGAGAAAGTGTTGAAAGGTCCGTCAGAGTGCGGCAGGTAGGAAAATTAACAGATGTTTTTGAAAATTGAGCAAAAGGGCATGTATCCAATGGTACTCGAACCATGGACGTCAATCTTTGCCTAACATCCCACTGCGGGGTAGGTTGTAGCGACGGAACAAGTCCGCCACTTCAACAGGCAAAAATTGACGCATGGAAAGACGCTCATGTACCACTGTGGCTTGTATAGTTTATTCTTAGCGATCTATTGTGTGCACTCTGTTTACTGATGCGCACATGGGAGAGGAACTCTCTCCTTTTTTTGGGTTTGTTTTGATTCGCAACAAATATTGTCATGCATTTTTCATAAAAAAAAAAATATCATGAGTCACATTGAAAAAAACAGTTAATAGGAAAGTATGGAATAGTTTTGAAAGAAAGTAAAAGTGAGTTAGTATCATGATTGATTTGATTATAGAGAAGTGATAGGAGTGAGTCGGAGCTATATAGATATAGAAAAACTACGGCGAGAAAGAAAGAAAAAAACACAGGTAATTCAGTGGATTTGAGATTATTGGGTGTGATGCTAAGAAGATTTTCCTCAACAGAAGCCACGAGATAGTGGCCACTGCAACTTGGGATTTACGGCTTCGGTTTCCGAGTTTCCGGAATTTGGAGGTTGGAATCTCGGAGGAAGTGAGTGTGTAGACCGATAGCGAAATCGATTCGGTGGATTGGTGGTTGCCAGGCGAGGTTACCCTGGGTATCCCTATCGCCTCGAGGTTGCGTACTTCTATAGGGCATTCGGAGAGCGTTGGTCATCGGTAGGAAAACTCAGCCGTGCATCACACGCGCTACGTGACTGCCTGATTCGAGGAAAGGTCCACAGGGGAAAGTCTACCAACACCCCGTCTACATCACTCCTCGAAGCAGCAAAGCTCATTCCGGATCGGCGGAAGGTCATCATCGTCATCCCTCGTTGCGTCTTCCCGAGCGTAGATCTAGTCCGAGCGCTGAATTCTTTCCAAGAGCTAAAATCTGTCGGAGCGTCAAAATCCCTGTCAGCTATTACCCCGACCGCCGGAATCATCTCGCTGCAGACGCGGTACCTGGTTCGGACACGGTGCGATCCACGTGGTATACCCATTGCCCTAAAGCTCTAGCAGAGCGCGCCATCGCAATCGCTACGGTTTTCCGATCGGCCAACCTACTGGCGTGATCCCTAGAGCCACGACAGTCGGGGTCATCGTACTCGTGTTCCAAACGAGCGAGATCGTTGGTCATCGATCGTAACCCACTCGACCAGCTGCTTACGGAAACCGAGGTCGACCAGGTAGCCAAGCCGCAAACTGTAAGTACGCGAATCACCATCACCATCACCCATCTACACACCACTAACTAGTAGGGAACCAGGATTGTTTTAGTAGAGGAAGAACTCACAATAGAAAACAGGACGACTCACGAAGGTCACACACACCTACACACTAAGGAGATAGATTAGGGAATTGTAAAAAAAAAAAAAACAATAATTAAAATGAAACTGGAAAAGAAGTAGCAAAATTTTAGCTTTCGTTTGACTCCTTAAAGAAAGTTTTAAAACTTGACTTTAATAAATTCGTCTAACGCACCGTAATAAAACAACTAATTAAGGAAATTGAAAGACAACTAGGATTAGTAATTTGAGGGAAATTCGGACTTGGAATATTTGGGATTAGTTTTTTTTATGGTTGGGAAACTTTGGAGGTGAATTCTGCTAGGTTGCGAAAACAGCTAGGCGGGCAAATAAATCGGGAATTCTTGGCAGACGACTTTCGTCTGGCGCACAAGCCGGAATTTTGAGGACCTTAGCAGGATCCTCCTTACAGCTTTTGACAGTTGAACATGTGGCATCAAATACGAAGGTAGCTTTTTAAAAAGTACAAATCAGTTTTGTTGCAGAAAACAACGAATAGATTTGTTAGTCCTAGCTTCGATTTCGTAATATAAACGAAAATTAATTTTCAGTGTAAGGTTCGGTGCATGCATTAACAGATTCAATACCTTCCTTGATATCATGAACCAATTCAATTGCTCCTGAAAAATCGGTAGACTAGTTCACTCTATTCCGTTTGTAGGTATGATCAACTGTTTGCTTTACGCTTTCAGCAGATGAGCACAATCTGAATATCATCTGTAAAAATAACATAAACTAAAGCGATTTGGCTGTGTTGTGCTTAAAATCATGACTTAATTCAATAACTTCACAATTTCATTGTAAAATGAAATCTTGTATTTGTTACCACCAAAGTAAACTGCAACCATCATCATGCTTCTGCAAACCACCCAAATATGAATCATAAAACTTCATCTCTCCCCTCCTCCCTAAACAAAGCTCCACGAAGCCTCGATCACGAATGAATCCGGAACTGCACCCCTTGATTACCGTCTATTTGAATGTCGATTGAGATTTGCTTCATAGAAACAGCCACTTTGCTCCGCTCGCTTCTTTCCCACCAAAGCAGGAAACTAATTATTTTTCAATTTTTCGAGGATCACTGCCCACATTGACTGGGCTGCGGTTCGCTTTAGCTGCTGCTGCACCGCACGAGTGCATTTGAGCCAACTCCGAGCGACTGATGAATTCGCGTCTTTTTCTTTTTCTGTTGGGTGAAGAGAACACATGAACTCACCTCCAAGTGCCTACACACGAAAACTTTACAACACCAGAAGACGCGGCACGGTGGAGGGGGATGGTACCTGACTTACGAATGACGGCGATTCGATGGCGCAAAGCGACGCGAGTGAGTTTAAATTTCAAGGACAGTGCAAAATAAAAATTTAAATAACGAGCAGTTAATACAACGACAAAAGCAAAAAAACACATACAAGCTGCTTAAATTGTCGATGAAAAGCACTCTCCAGAGCGGAGCGCTTTGCGTGGTATTTTGAGGCTAGGTGAGATGGCAGAAAAAGAAGCACGACTCGACTCGACTCGACTAAGTCAATGCTGAAATGCCGCGGGTCTTTGGCATTAGCCCTCCCCTGGGAGCGCGGAGGTGGGAGTTGTTCGAGAGCGGCACTTTTTTCCCCCCCAACCAATTTCGTCATGCAAACATTGGTTATTGCAGCTAGCAAAAAATAAATGAAAATGTAAAGAACGGCGCACTCGTCAAATTTTTTTTTGCGCTGATGTGCAGCTTTTGTCAGTTGCTGGTCGAGGAGTTTAACCCAGGAAATTTGAGTCGCTCCCAAACGGGGATGACGCGGACAGCATTGTTGCACTATTGGAGGTTTTGAACTTGGCTAGATTTTTCATGAATATGGAATGCAATAACAAAAAAAAGTGCATCCTTAATAGGTTTATTGTTCAAAGCCACTGACAAGTACACTGGCGAACGGCGCTGATGAGTAGTTCAGGTGGCATAGTTGGAGCGGCAATTAATCAACACACTAATGTCTATGTTCAGGAAATCCATACTCGGTGTCTGGGAAGAAGGGAAAGAACACTGTTCGCGGAGGAAAAGAGAACGACAGAAATGAGCTCGATTAATCATTTAATTAATTGTCAGAGTCGTAAAATCTGCGTACTTACACACGGCTAACGATGGTCAAGATTGTAAGTCTTGTAACCGACACCATCGGCAGCGGCAGCGTTCACCGTCATGAGCTGCCGTCTTACTGTCAACAAAGAACTCATTTGACTTAACATTCCTCAATGTTTTTGTACATGGAGGGCTGCACGGGTGCATGGGCTTTTGCGACAGCGCGTGGTCTAAGGAGTGTATCGAAAAGTAGTTATAAACTTCCAAATAATAAAATAGGCATGAAAACATGGTTAAAATTAACATACTATTTCAGTTTATTATAGCTTAACATGTTTACAAAAGATCCAAACGGAAAAACTAGTCATCATGTTCATTTCTGTAGAATGCCCGTACCTTTGATTTGACACCTGCCATCAAATTCTGCACAGTGACCTTTGTGCACTTCCTGGATGCCGCTGCCCAATTTTTCTTAAAATCGGTCATGTTTTGGGACACTGTACCATCCTTCTTAAATATACGCTTGACTATTGCCCAATAGCGTTCGATCGGTCTCAACTGGGGACAGTTTGGTGGGTTGATGTCTTTTTCTACGAACTTGATGTTATTCTCCGTCAGCCACTGTAGAGTAGATTTGGCGTAATGTGCCGATGCCAAATCTGGCCAGAAGAGAGGAGGGGACTGGTGCTTTCTATACAATGGTAGCAACCTGTTCTTCAAACATTCCTTTTGATAAATCTCAGCATTTATAGTTCCTTTTGTATAGAAAATTGAAGAACGCAAGCCACATGTGCAAATAGCTTGCCAAATGAGCACCTTCTGACCGAATTTCTCCATCGCAACAGTCGTATCTGCGGTTGGCACACGTTCCCCAACAGATTTAATATAAAACTGCGGCCCCGGTAGCGTTCTTGAATCTTCTTTAACGTATGTTTCGTCATCCATCAAAATGCACTGGTCGACATTGTCCAAAATGCAGCTGTACAGCTTTCGAGCCCTGGTTTTGGCACGAGACTTTTGTTCCGGAGTTTGTTTGGGCACTTTCTGCTTTTTGTACGTCTTCAAGTCATTCCTGCGCTTGATTCGTTGAATCATTCCGATGCTGGTCCTGAACTTCTTGGCTAGATCGCGAGTAGAGGCAGATTTGTTCCGTTGAATATAATCCACAACTTTTTGGTCCAAATCGGGGTTGCTGGAGTCGGGTTTCCGGCCACTTCTTGGTAAATCCTTGAGGGAGCACTCCTTACCAAACTTTTCGATGATGCGTTTTACACTTGCCGGGTGAACATTTACTCTTTTCGCAATCTGGTTGTAAGTAACACCCTTTTCGGTGCACCAAGTGTGCAGAATTTTCTTTTTAGTCTCAAAAATCAATTCGCGACATTTTGAATACAACTTTATCAACGGAAATGAATGAACCGAATAATCATTTTTGACATGTAAACAAAGCAAATGGCGCTTACACGCTAAAAATATATACAGTAGTTTATGCGTAATAACGCATCGAATGTTTATAACTACTTTTCGATACACTCCTTATATGAAGATACGATAACCTGAATATTCCGGTTATGAAAAAAATAGAGTAAGGATCAACTTTATTCGGATGTGCTCATATTCGATGGAAATAACTTTGACAGTGTGACCTCAGCGGTGATTGAGAATCAGCCAACCCGATTATCGGAATTGAAAGCCGAGATTTCTATGTTGGAAACTCAATTAATCCTAATTTCGTTGCTTTTAGCAAGGAAGGGATGACAAATCCTCGCATCATGCCACGTGCATGTATACTTTTGAATAGTGTTATAAATGGCATACTTGTTCCCAGCTTGAACATTAAGGATATTCGTGTTGTTTTAATAAACGTAAATGTTGATCATTCTAATAGACAATATAACTACTGCTCAGCTTACCTTCCTCATGATGAGCCTTCACCTACAGAGGATTTAAAAAAAAGTTGTGTCTCATTGTGATAAAAATAACTTGCCACTAGTTGTGGGCAGCGATGCAAATCCCCATCATATTATTTGGGGCAGCACGGATATCAATCCGAGGGGCTTGGAATTAATGGAGTACTTATGTTCTACAAATTTCAATATTTTAAACATAGGTAACACTCCAACTTTTTTTTAAATCAAACAGAGAAGAAGTGCTTGATATAACCCTCTGCACAAATAGGTTTACCCACAAATTTGATAACTGGAAAGTCTCGGAAGAGGAATCTTTGGCTGATCACAGGTTCATATTTTTTGATCATTTAAATGGCAGTATGCAAGTTCCCCGTTTCAGGAACCCAAAAAATACAGACTGGAACGTTTACTCAGACATCCTTGCATTAAAATGTCATCACTATCACCCTTCTATTGAAAGCCCAATGACTTAGATGATGTTGCTGAAATTACAACATCCCTCATTATGGAGGCCTATGAAGAAGCGTGTCCATTACGAACAATAAAATCAACTAGGGGAACTCACAAAATGTGTAGAAGGGCATGGAATAGACGTCGTACAGAAGGAACTGACGCTTTCAAAATAGCCCGAAAGGCTTATAAAAAGGCTCTAAAGTCTTTCGAACGACAGGGCTGGAAAAACCTTTGCAAATATGTTACAAGTATAAATGAAACTAGAAGACTTAATAAAGTTTTAGCAAAATCTAAGGATTTTCAAGTTAATAGTATTAAGGATGAAGCTGGAAACTTAAATAACAATAATAATGAGGTGCTAGAAATACTCTTTCGAACACATTTTCCAGGTTGCTTAGAACTGGAACCATCCAATGATCCAGAACACTTTTCTGCCCTTTTTTGCACCTTACAAGACTCCTGGAGCAGATGGGCTGTATCCATGTTTGCTTCAGCGAGGTTTTGATTACTTTAAAAAAAAATTTTGAAACAAATTTTCATTTGCAACCTAGCTACAGGTTATATTCCAAAATCCTGGAGAGTAATAAATGTTAAATTTATTCCAAAAGGTGGGCGGGCAACGTATGATGAGGCAAATAGTTTCAGGCCCATCAGTTTGAGCTCTTTCATGCTTAAATGTTTGGAAAGAATTATTGATCATAACATTCGCAATGAAACTTTTTATAGACAACCTCTTCATGAAAGGCAACATGCATATCAAAGTGACAAGTCTACAACAACCCTTTTGCACCACGTTTCCACGATGTAGAGAAGGTTTTTTTTGCAGAAGCAATCCTGCCTAGGAGTCTTCTTAGATATAGGGGTGCCTTTGACAATGTTTCGTTCGATGCCATCATTGAAGCGGCACTCTTTCATGGTGTATCCTCTGTTATCGTAACATGGATACACGAGATGCTTTAATATCTTTACCTGAACTCATCACTAAGACGAGCCTATATAAGAAGACAATGTATTCAAGGTTGTCCTCAGGGAAGCGTTCTATCACCTTTGCTATGGAATCTCGTAGCAGACGGTTTATTACGAAAACTTAACAACTTGGGATTTCCTCCTTATCGTTTTGCTGATGACTACCTTGTAATGATTACTGGATTGTGTATTAGTACTCTTTTTGACCTGATGCAACAGGCTTTAATAGAAACTGAGAAGTGGTGTAGTGATGTTGGGCTCTCAGTAAATCCCAACAAAACAACACTTGTTTTATTCACAGAAAAACGAAGGATTAC
Source organism: Aedes japonicus (assembly GCA_034211315.2). Lineage (NCBI taxonomy): Eukaryota > Metazoa > Arthropoda > Insecta > Diptera > Culicidae > Aedes > Aedes japonicus. The sequence goes on from JASCZW010004965.1 coordinate 43,993, forward strand.
CGGAGTTCGTCAACTTCGTCTCTTTGGTTCTGAAGTTTGTATAACAGATCAAGTTGAGAACTATCCAGACAAAGCTGAATCATCTTCAGCGCATGTGTCTAATGGCATTATCTGGTGCATTTTCGACTACGCCCACTGCTGCTCTAGAAGCACTTTTCAATACCGAATCAATGCAAATTTTCTTGAAACAGGAAGTTTATTCTTGCGCATACCGTTTACCGGCAAATGGGTTATGGCACCATGATACAAACAATAATAGGTCTCATACACGGTTAATGGCATACTTAATAACTTTGGATAGGCATGTTCTAGCTTCAAGCGATATAAAACTTCCTATCAGCTTTCCGAATGCTGATTCATTTATCTCTTTTCCATTGCGTAGTCATTGGATCTCGGGGTACACAGAGAAGACGATCGCCGGTAACGTTATTATTTTCACTGATGGATCTCTACTTGATGGTAAAGCTGGAGTTGGAGTTGCGATTACAACAATCTTTTTCATTGGGTGCCTTTTGAACAGTCTTTCAAGCAGAAATCTTTGCTATTATTTGTGGAGTGCAGGCGGCCCTCCAACAAAAAACAATGGGTAAAATAATTTATTTTTGTTCCGATAGTCAAGCTGCTATCAAAGCAATTGGCTCAAAAAATTCAAGATCTAAACTGGTCATAGTTTGTCGGACTCAGTTAGAGGAACTCAACTCACTAAATGCTGTACATCTTTTATGTGTCCTTGGGCATTCAAGTATTGCTGGTAATGAATGAGCAGATGAACTTGTCCGAAATGGTGCCTCAAATAATTTCATAAGTCCTGAACCTGTTGTGCACATTTCAGCATGTTGGATCAAGAGGAAAATTGCTTCTTGGGCCTTTTCTGAGCATAATAGGCTCTAGGAAGATCTTAATTGTATTTGTCATCGTTGTCACCCAAAGTTAGCAGCTATCTATTAAATCTCTCAAAAAACAACTGTTGTATCCTAGTTAGGGCTCTAACGGGTCACTGTAACCTGAACTATCACTTAACAAACATGCATGTTTGTGACGTGAACAACACGTGAACAATCGTTTGCATGTGAGCTTTGTGAAGCTGATTATGGATCTTCCTTTCACCTAATATGTAGTTGTCCTGCAATTGTTCAACTATGTTTTAGTATTTTCGGTCGTCATCTTATTGATGAGTCCAATTATAAAAATCTTAACTTAAAAAACGTTCTTCAATTCATTTCAGGAGGTGGAAAAGAACTCTAACGCTATTAACCTACAATAATATTAATATCTCTTTTTGGGTAGCAATATAACCCGAAATCATTTTTCCATGAAACTTTCTAAGGCTATTGTGACTCAGAAATCACAATCAATCAATCAATCACAGGGATGATAATATCCCGAAAGTGTTGCTCCGTTTATTATCCATATTCATTATTTTCCTTCTCCTTATTTCCTTTACCTACATACCTTTCCTCCCTTATCGTCGGGTAATGATGAGAGGTGAGGTCAGTGGCTAGGCACAATTCTCCCATTTAGGAGGGGAACGTACCGTTGCAAGCCGTAGCTCTTGAGCCAACCTACCTGATACCTGATACCTGATGGAGTTGAATGCAAAATAGAGCAGATCACTCATCAAAACACATTTATTTTGGTTAGCCAATAAACGTTCTTTTCATGGTCTTAACAGCATTTATCGGTATCCCTAAATCACACTACAGCAAAACGGATATTCTTGTTTAAGGAAATTAGTAGTACAGGAATTAGTAAAAAGTTCGCAGTAAACTTTCTCAGCAAAGATAAGGCCTGCTTCCCATCTGCTCGTTTGAAACACAGCAGTTTTTTTTTCCAACGAGTCTCCAAGTCATTCTTCTACCTCTATCTCCTTACAGATTATTGCCGTCCTTAGCTCACGATACTCATTTTAGATGTCCTGTTTCTCACCGCTTTCGAAGAAGATCGGATATAGTTTAAAAATCAAGTCCTTCAAAGTTTGCAGCTTCTCGGGTTCAACGCTCGATGCATTAGACAGAACTGAATCATTCGGATCAAAGCGCTTAATGATCTGTTTAATCAACTTAGTATACGCAGCACAGCAGATCAAGTAGTAAACCTCCTTCCTGGTATCATAGAGAGTACCGGATCCAAGCATTTCTTTTGCTGCTACCCCAATATACATTTTCGACTTCTTTCGAAGGTTTTTCTTAAAATCAGAAACTCCGAAATCCATCCGGTGTTTTTTTTTTTAAAATGATGATGATGATGATGGTCCCGCCACTTACCCCTACAAAGGTTTGAGCTAGACGATTTATCTATTAGATAATTTATTTAAAGCAATTCAACCAGTTATGCAAAAAAACGAACTGATTTCATCTACAGATGTAAACTTCTTCCAAAACTGTTCATTTGCTTTACAGCGATATAATTGTGAAAAGCTATTGATGTCAACCACAACTGTTCGCAAGTATTCCCAGCGATCGGGAAATCCTATTACAATTCAAATCACAGAATCCCGTTTAAGGACATTATCAAAAGACAAGCCAATATCCGATCCTACCCGCTACAGAGCCAATGCAGTTCCAACACTAATGGAGCCACCAGCTTAGTTTTGGGTTGACCAAGGATATCCCCAACCAGGGAAATCAAGAAAATTTCCAAACCGAAAAAATCCTGGACCGGCCTCTTGTCAAACTTTTTACGTTCAACCACAACAGAATTGGCAAGGAATTCCCCGACAATCAGCCAGACAACCCACTACTATTTCATGGTATCTTCTCAAGCATAAGAGGCCAATTTTTTTTTCATGAATTCAAAAAGAAGTCCTTTATACCTGTATACCGCGCGCGAGGCTCAAACAATTGTAGACTACTTTCTTTATTTTTTTTTAACTACAACAACATTAAACAAATTTCCATCATCATCACCGTGACGAACAAAATAGTTTGTAGTGTTGATAAAAGTGAGAAAAAAAAGTATGTAAAAAGAAAATAGCCAACTCATTATAATCCGTTTGTAAAAACTTCGTCAAAATACAATCTTCATTTAAAAAACAAAAAAAAGTAACATAACCGTACAAGAAATAGTCCATACAAAATAATCCGTTTTATATCAGTAAAACATCGTCAGTTACAATCTTCATAAATGATTTAAAAATTTGCTTACTGTTTAGCAAACAGTTTTAACGTGTGAAATACATAGTCTTTTAAATTCTGAAAGTGTTGGTGCACGTTTAATGTGTCTTGGCATCGAATTGAAAACATTTATTCCTTTAAAATATAATGAGTTTTGTGAAGCACATGTCAAAAAATTCGGTGTTCTTATTTCATACGCGTTTCTAGTGTTGTAACTATGAATATCACTTCCTCTTTCAATTCGATCACACAAATATCGAGGCAGCAAACCATTAACTACTTTAAAAATGAACACCATAGTCAAATATACAATTCTCTGCTTCACCGATAACCATTGCAACGCGTCTAACATTAAAGTCGAGGAAGTGAATCTGTTACATCTCAAAATCAAACGCATTATTTTATTCTGCAAACGCTGTAGCCTCAGTATTTGTGTTTGATTGGCCAAAAATAAAATGGAAGGGCAAAAGTCCAAATGAGGAGAGATGATTGATTTGTATAGCTGTATTTTACTGCAAGTAGTTAAATCGTTTTTCAATCGGCATAGAATTCCATACTTTTTGGCAATTTTCTTGATGACATTGTCAATGTGAGCGTTGAACTTTAGCTTGTCATCAATAATCACGCCAAGATATTTAATCTCCCGAACGCGATCAATTGCCTCATCATCAATCGTAACTGAGACATTCTCATTTACTCGATTCTGTGAAATTACCATAAATTTAGTTTTACTTATACTCAATTTCAATTGCTTACATTTCAACCATCTACTTAGAAAACGCAAATCTTCGTTCATATGGGTAACGGCTTCATTTAAATCTTTAGCTGCAATGAACAACACAGTGTCATCTGCAAACAGATTAATGTCACAAAATCGTAAAACACGTCGCATGTCATTAATATACATAATAAACAAAAGGGGCCCTAATACACTTCCCTGGGGCACTCCAAGGTTATTCCCCACGGGATTAGAAACAGAATCATTAAAAACAGTCCGTTGAGTTCTGTCAGACAAATAGCTCTCAAACCATCTGTATGCAGTACTCGAAATTCCAAAGCGCTTTATTGTTTTCAACAACAAGGGCCTAGAAATTGTTTCAAAAGCGCGTTTCAGATCCAAAAAACAGCAACAATCGTATCTCTACTCTCTAAGTTATTTTTCCATTTAGCTAATACTAAATTCAACGCGGTTTCACAAGAATGGCCTTCCCGGTAGCCAGATTGTTCCGGTATCAACAAAGAATTACTATTTAAATATTCCAGCAACTGGCCTTTCACAACAAGTTCTAAAATTTTCTCTAATGTGTGCAGCATGTTGATAGGACGAAACTCTTCGGCTTTAATCGTTCCAGCAACCTTTTGAATCGGAACAACCAACGATTCTTTCCACACTTCAGGCACGTGCCCAGTTTGTAATGATTCATTAATAAGGTCCAGTAAAGTGTGACCAATGACATGAAAGCAATCTTGAATAACTCTAGCATTAACATTATCTACTCCAGCCGATTTTCCTAATGAAAAGCAAATATTTCTAAGTTCATCTATTGTGATCGGGTGAAAACCTTCAAATCTGCAATTACTATTAACTGGCTGCTTTATTTCATCAGGTTCATCAACCAATTCAATAGATTGATTGATCAATGAAACACTATTGACGAAATAATCATTAAACTTAGACGCAATTGCTTGTTCAGACTGTTCTATTGTGCCGTCAAAAGTTATGGATCGCGGTTTGCAATTGCTAGGTTTTAATAAAGATTTCAAAATTTTCCATAACTCTTTGCTATTGTTTTGATGCTGATCAATTTTCCTCTGTATATATTCACAACGAGTTTTTTTAATGCATTGTGAATATTTATTCCGCGCGATTGTGTACTTATTCCAATGATTCTCACTATTAGATCTACAAAATTTTATGTACCATTTGTCCCTTTTGCGTTTAAGACGCAAAAGATCTAAATTGTACCAGCTGTTCGAGTTCTTCAAAGAAACAAATTTTTGTTCAACTAGTTGATTTGTACACGTTTTCAAAGTGTTTGTAAGAACAGCTGCAGACTCATCTAAATTATCGGTCGCGATTGGAACATCCACGCTTCTTTCAACAAGGTTAGAAACAGCCTGTTTTGAATATTTCCTCCAGCACTTCAATTTTACAAAAACTTCGCTATTATTTAAGTTATTCTCAATTACGTTAATCACTACTGTCTCATGATCGGTTATTTTCAAATCAGTGTCGACAACTGAACAAACAGAATCAAGATTAGAATAAACATGATCAATTAAAGTTCTACTGTGCCTGGAAATTCGCGTATATTCATCAACAGTTTGTCTTAAATTGAAAAAATTAGCTAAATGCTTCAAATGGTTTGAACTATTATTATCACGCCAATTTATATTAAAATCACCAGTCAATTATATTTAATTTACTAGAATCAAGAAATACCTCAAGCCAGTCCTCTAAAATTTCAATGAAACGCTGGTCACTGGAACTGGGTGAATGATACAAAACACCATAATTACCCATCATCATGCCACGTACAACTGTTATGCCCAAGAACCAGTTACCATCAACCATTTCGTTGTGGCGAAGATTGAATTGAACTGATTCTTTGACATAAATAGCAACACCGCCAGTATGTCTAGAATGTGATAAACAAGCAGCAACATTATATCCCGGAATGCAATACTGATCAAAGGCTTCAATTTCAACAATGTGAGTTTCTGCTAATAAAACCAAAAGTGGACGTTTTTCTTCAACAATCTGACGTAATGCTACGTAGTTTGTTGACAACCCCGCAATATTAAAATACAAAAAATCAAATTGATTACCATTCTTCCTGGAACGTGGTTGCTATTTATTGAAACGCAAGCTGCTTTTCTTTTGATCAAAAATTCTCTTATATACCAAACATTGAGAGCTAAATGCGGCATGGTTGACGTCCAAGTTCATTTTACGTTCTTTATTCATTTTCAAACAATTAACGCATTTCAAAACAGTTGACGTGCACTCCGATGTCTTGTGTTTTTGGCTACACCTAGAGCACGTATCACAGTTTTTGCAATCCATGCTCTTGTGTCCGAATTCTCCACATTTGAAGCATCTAAGCACATTAATATCAGGATACACAAAGCACCGATCAAAATCTATATTTACCTCCTTTGCCTGTATCATACTATTGTAAGTACCCAAATCGACTTCAATTACCGCACTAAACTTGCTGTATATGAACCGTGGATTTTCGTACATTCTTACTACTTTTACATCTTTTATTTCGATGCCTTCATTTTGACTTTTCAAATAGTCAATGAAAACATCGGAGGATAATTGACGGCTCATGCCCACTACTTTCAATCTTGGCACCGACGTGGGAACAACAGCACTATAATTTTCACCCAGATTGCTTTCAAGACCATTTTTCACATTCGATACATTAGCACCGATGGCACATTCAACAATAATGGCACCATCTTTTCCATTCCTAAAATTGCTAATCTTGTGTGTTTTTGGATCTAAATTTGTTTTCAAAAAATTACGAGTTTCATCGCAAGCTTGTTTGGACTCTTTTGGTTTGATCACAATAACCGGACGAGCCTTACGATTGCTTGATTTACTACTGTTCAATTTACTATTACTATTTTGTTTACTTTTTTTATTGACATTTTCCTTACTGCGTTTGACGACATCCGCAAAAGTTGCGTTGTCTTGAAATACATCATCGTTATCACTAATTTGTATCCTACGTTTTTTGCCAATTTGCATCGAATCGGATTCAGAGTGAACTGTCGCAGACCGCGCGCGGGCATCATTCATCACAGCTACATTTTTCTGCGCATTAATTTCAAAAAGTGAACTTGTCATTGCATTGAATTTCTCACATATTAATTTTTCAAGAGACCCACATACATTTTGTCTCAATTGTTCCATCCCGTTTTTCAACGCGTCGTCTATTTGGGCAGAAATTTGATCTCGCATGCCAGTGATCGAGTTCGAGAGTGTTTTCATCCTCTTCCTCTATCCTCTTGGCGTCCGAGATCGCATCTTCCTGCCCACCACAAAACGGGTCTGATAGACAATCCATACATTTGAAACCAAGATTTGCGTTCTCGGTCACAAGTTTCGCCGTACCTTTGTAAGTGGTGTGCACTTGTAATGAAATACACGCGCACACTTTCCTACACAGGTCAACGGGAGATCAGCCGCAACCATTCCCTCATTACATGACGAACAATAAGCCATTGTCAAGCAATACACATTATCCGCCGTCGACGCTACCAAACAGCCAAACAGCCAACGACCTTACCGAAAGAAAAAACAAGGCAAAAAATCACAGAGATGGTCTCCGGCGCGCCGGTGAACGACCAAGTTAATTAAAATTTATTAGGAACAAGCTGCTATAGCAACTGTCCTTTTACTTAGCCTGCTTATGGAAACACTATGAATGCGCGTAAGAATATTTCTTTCGCGAATCACGACACTTTTCACACGTTAAATTATTATTTTTTATGCGCGAACCAAACACTAAACTACTCTGTTCGCCATTACAACACAACACTTTTAGAAAATCATCCTCACAAATATTTGCAAGGAGAACCCTTAGCAGGGACTTTAGCTGATCGCACATGTTCGGGAATTCAGGAGCCTCTGACTGGGAGATACGATACGCTTTTTTAATAAGGGGCAATCCGCAGCTCAACAAGTGGAGAAGTTGTTCCGTCGTCAAGTCATTAAGGTGACAGAGGATTCGCTGTGCGGTTTGATTGTTGTCGCAGTTGAATTGAAACTCGAACAATAACACGAGCGCCGAAAGGCATTCCAAATTGCTTTTGACAACTGACTTCAACGACAGCAATTTGGTGGCAGATGAAAACGTTTGAAATAACTATACTTCAGATAGCTGAAACGAACATTACTAAAACAACTAAACATCAACGTTTGCATTAAAAAAATGAACAAAAATGGCCGATTTTTCATGGGTTTACCCGCACTGACGAAACTACTCATGCCGCATCAATCATAGTAGCCCATGAGTCAGCAGACAAAATTTGACAGTCTATCAGTCGAACTCTAACCGCGATGGCAAAGACAGTGAGTTGCTTCACTGTCTTTGCCATCGCGGAAGTGTACGCGTTCAAAGAACGGCACCCCGCCGTTTCGAAAATGGACATTGTGCGGCATTTTGTGGATGCTGGGAGGTCAGTTCAACCGGCCAAATAGTTTAAAAATACCCGGCGAACATGAATATACACGTCAGGAAGCGGAAGTCACGTCAACTGGCTTCGGAGCTACAGGCAATGACGCAGCGGTAGTGGCTGAATAAGATGATTAACTTGATTTTCCCGGACGATGAGACCTATCTCACTCTGGATGGCAACGACTGGCAGGGCACTTCGTATTTTACTTCCCCCACGACGGAAGTGAGCTCCGAGGTGAAATTCATTTCACACACCAAGTTCACCAAGAAGGTGCTGCTGTGGCTGACGATCAGCGAGAAGGGTATGACAAAGCCGCTCTTTTTTCGCTGCGGATTGGCCGTGAAATTTATAGTACGAAATGCTTGCATGAAGTTGCGTCGTTCATCAAGAAATACCATAAGGGCGGTGTTCTGGCCGGATCTGGCATCGGCTCACTACTCGAAGCGATCGTTGGAGGAGATGGAGCGGCTGAATATCGATGTGGCACCCAAGTCGGTGAACCCGCCCAACGTGCCCAAGCTGCGTCCCATCGAGAATTTCTGGGCCAAGCTGAAGCGTATGATGTAGTCCAACCATTTGTCGCGAAAACTGAGGAGGAAAAAATGAATAAAATGAAGAAAGAACTTCAAAACATGCCTACACGCATGTTTTCGTCCGCCATGGCGAATATTCCGGTTAACTGCCGGAAGTCCGCTCGCAAAAGCGTAGATTTTTTTTTGCATGTAAGCTTAAATAATTCCCTTCCATGGAAAATTTATCAATAGCAATTATCTGTCTTATTACCATCCGAAAAAAGTTCCATTTTGCAAACGTTAGGATAGTTTCCCATCGCCACTGAAGTTTCTTCTTCACGGCCAAAGATTCCTGCTAAAAAAATGCAACATTTTCTTTTGTCTATAGCTTTTTATTGCATGTGTAAAATTGATGAAATCTTGAGAAGAAAAAATAGTCTTTTCCACTTTATTCGAGTCAAGTCGAGTTATTAGTGCGAGACACTGAAGAAGTCTACATATTGTAGACGAAATACGCGTATCTGTCAAGATAAGCAAAGGTAGTTGGAATTAAATGGAGAATACAATTTTTTCTTCTCATTTCTAGTTACAAATATTCCACTTGACAGTTCAAACCCTCTAGGATGAAATCTTGGTTGAAACTTGGTTTTATTGTGTTCATCATAGCATGCTGTGGGTTTGACTGTCATCTTTTGTTTATTTACTTGTTTGCATGGTGTAATTTTTTTATTTTCAAAATGTCGTGCATTGGAAAAGACGTGAAAATTAAGGTTTTGGGCACATGCCTACGTGAAAAGGGTGTAACTATACAACGATTTGCGAAGCGCTTTAAAATTTATTACGCGAGTGTAAAATCCATCATAACCACGTTTTGGGACAGTGTTCCCCAGAGTTTGGATGAACTCCCAGGACGAGGCTGAAAACCCGGATCTTTCAACCCTAAGCTAGATCAGAAAGTGGTAGCTCTTGTTCGGAAGAACAATTCAATGTCGATACGTGATTTGGTCAATAAGCGGTAAGCAGCGTCGGAATGATTCAACGTATCAAGAAACGGAACCTAGAAGGAGCAATCATTCGCGAAAAAAAGTGCAGAGCCTGAAGCAACGCGCGACAAAACGCATGCCCGGAAAATGTATTCAGGAGTTTTGCAGCGACTGGATGCATGTATTTTGATGCACGACCAGACCTATGTCAAAGAGGACTCAAAAGTCCTTGCATGCCCACAATATTCACAATGCCATCGTAGGCCAGGTCGATTTAAATAAGTGGAGAAGTTTGGTCGGAAAGTGGCATGGCATGGCAAGCAATATGTTCATGCGGTATTTTTTACACTACCGGAACAATTAATGCCGAAGTCTATCGATCTGAGTGACTGCAGAAAAGGTTGCTCCTCTATATCAGAGGCATAGTACTGCTCCACTGTTTTGGCTGGATTTAGCGTTGGGGCATTACGTCACAACAACTCTAAATTGGCTCACGGATTTCGTTGAGAAAGACATCAACCCGCCAAATTGCCCTAAGCTTCGGCCAATCGAACGGTATTGGGCGAAGAGGGTCTTCAAAAAAACTGGTAAGGCAGCTGAGAATATGTAGGAGTTCAAAACCAGATTAGGCTAAGGTGTCCGTAAAATGTGATGAAACACTTGTCCGAAACATGATGAGGTGTGTTCAATCAAAAAATCGTAAATTCACGAAAGAAATTATCAATTTCATCCGATCTTCACTATGTTAAAATTCAATCTCCTACAATGAAGAATCATCCATTTGTTTGAATAAATTATCATCTTTTTATTAAAATATCAACAGTTCAACTCATTATTGTGGCTTGTGCAATATTACTTAATACATATTGCCATTGATGCCAAGGTAGGTCAACCGCCGAGAAAGTCGTGGTTTTTGAAGATGGCCACTAAACGTTGAGAAAAGCCTTTTGGAGAAATTTCATGAGCTTTGATACCCATATTGCCAGGGTTTCCTTCTAAATGTGTGCTTCGCCACTAGAGGCCCCACGGGTAGCAGTTAAAGAATGGCCGTTCAATGGAATAAAAATAGTTTCTAGGAATTATTCCAATGATTGTGGATCCCGGATATTCAATTGATATTTTCAAATAGTGTCTTCGTACCGGACCACAGCCCCGCTCCCGGATTTTCGAGAACCATATAAATCCAAACGGACAATGGCAATAATATTTATAAAGCAAATGAGTTTTTAAATATAACTGTGCAAAAAAAAATCGGTCGAAAATTTCCAGAGTAACAATCATTTGAATTCGGTGGTTACCCGGGGAAGTGTTAATTTAAAGGTGTTTTTTTTGTCGAAAGGGTTAACCAACCCAGTACAAATGGCGACCGTCACAAAAAATTGAAAAAAAAAATATTGGACGGTTAAAGCTTCTTGCTGTTAGAAAAAGTTATAAAATTATCCAAGTGCAACAATTTCACTTAACACCATATCCAGGGGTTGAAATATTAAACCAAGTAAGTAATCGGATATGATAAACCTGAGAAGAAATTAAGGGCATCACGGAAATAAACGCTGTAGAAAACAACCATTGGGTATTTTCTCTAGAAAATTCGGGTAGAAGTAGTTTAGAGTGTTTTTTTGTTGTTGTGTTTTGTCACTGTCAGTTTTTAAAAAATTGGAAAAATGGCGCCATACGAAAGGCAACGTAACGTATTGATTTTGCACAAGCACCAAAAATATCCTCAACTCTCTCATCGTGACATCGGAAAACAGCTCGGAATCGTGCAGTAAACGGTGAGTCGTTTGATCAAACGTTGCTACATAACTCTGAGCATCAAACGGAAGGAGAAATACAGTCAGAATGGACGTTCTATTAGTGATCAGTATCACAAGCGTGTCGTGAAAGCGTTTAAGCGACAGCTTAATCTGTCCACGTGTTTCGTTCAGAGAGCCAAGGACCGGGAGGGATTGCATACGTACAAAGTGTAGAAGGCTCCAAATCATGACCCAAAACATCTAGATGCTGCCGAAGCCTCATTGTCTTAATATGGATGATGAGACTTACGCCAAGGCGGACTTCCGAGGCTACTGTTTTTACCGCCCAGCAAAATTTTGATGTTCCGGAGGAAGTAAGGAAGCAGAAACTTTCAATGTTTTTCAAGAAATACACGATTTTGCAAGCGATCTGTACATATGGCAAACTGAGTGCGCCATTCGTGACTACTGGCACTGTAAACGGGGAGATCTACCTCAAGGAGTTTCTACAGAAGCATCTGCCACCTCTGTTGAAACAACATGGGGGATCTACGATATTTTAATCGAATCTAGCTTTGTGCCACTATTCAAAGGTTGTCCTGGTGTGGAAGAAAGCCAACGTGGTCACTTTCGTATCCAAGGACATCGCCCTTCTCCCACAACACGTTGGAACTAAGACTCATAAAAAAATATTGGGCTATTATGAAGCAGGCACCACGGAAGCATCCTGTAAGGAGGTCAAATCTAAGGAAGAAATGAAAAAAAGTGGGTTTCCGTAAAGAACAAGCTGCAGCGAGATATTATACAAAACCTAATGAGTGGAGGTAAAGCCTGTCCACGTTAAATTTGGGACACTTTTCTTTCAGTGTGGATTTTGAATTATTTCACGGATCGCTGAAACGTTTCACTTATATGACCCCTGAAACTTTCCAATTTATTTCGTGGTATAACATGTTTGCATTTTTGTTACATTCAGTAAAATGGCGTTGAATAAAGAGGAAGTGCGCAAACGCGTTTTGAACGAACGGCAGCAAAATCCACATCTTTACAAGATAATAAAACTACTGAAAAGTATCGTGTTTTGTGTTTGCAAATCATTTGACCAGCGCTTGACTGTGGATCGGAAAGTTAGAAGTGGAACAAATCGAAAAGTATGCTCGCGACAAATGGACAAGAAGGTGGTAGCCATTAGTAAGAAAAATTCGCATCATTCTGTGCGAAATGTGGCTCGCAAAGTTGGAAAGTCAAAATCAAACGTACCAGAAGTGAAACAGAGGTAAGCACTGAAGGAGTACAGAGCAAAAAAGGTGCCCAATCATGATGACATGCAACATCTAGCTTTGCACCATTTAATGCAAAAAAATGTCTTGTATCATAATGGACGACGAAACATACGTACTGGATGAATTCAAACAGCTTCTGGATCTGGATTATTTATACCGCAATTTGAAGGAACACCGTTGTCGAGCATTCCCAGACAAAGAAGGTGTCCAAATGAATTATGAATAAGGATGTGTACGAGAAATGACGTCTGCAAAAGCGGTTGCTACCGTTTATTAGACTCTCTAGCTCTGTTTTGGCCTGATTTGGTCACTATGCAAAATCCGTCCTGGAATGGTATAAGGTACAAGAGGTCAAATACGTGCCAAGAACAGCCAAACCACCAAACTGTCCAGAACTTCGCCAAATAAAAAAAAGTACTAGGCTGTAGTTAAGCGGAAACTCTTAGAAATTTAAAAGAAAGCAAATGGTACCAATGATGCCAAGAAAGATGGAGAATCGTCACGGCGGGCGTATCTGAGGATCCTGTTCGGAATTTTACAGAAAGTTCGCGAAATTTTACAATAAGAAGGATTCACATCTTTGTCAACTGTTTCTAATATAGATATAACTCTAAACAATCAGTTTTGTTGAATTGTGTGTTACTTTTTTTTGCTGCTATTATTACAGGGTGTGGCAGAAAATAATGCGAAAATTTGTTTTATTTTTTTCAAATCCCATTTTCAACTTATATAAGTAATAATATGAACATTTTCGAGTGCAGTTATCTTTATAAAGTCCTTTTAACCAAATTTATTCAATGTGTCCTCCATTTTTATCAATAACATCCTCGAGCCGATGCCGGAAGCCAGAGCACGCCTTTCGGACGTATTCCTCCGACATTGACTGCCATGTGCGTGTTATGGTTGAGTTCAGGGTTTTCACACTAGGGTGTGATGTTTTGCAGGCTCGTGCTTCAACCCCAAGTAGCACTCTACGATCATAATTTGTTGTAGTAACTTGATTATGACTTAGCAAGTCATATTTATGTTACTTCAACCGAATGGCAACAAGTGCGCTACTTGGGACATATGCCTAAATCGAATAATCCAACGGATTAAGATCTGGACTGGGGGCCACAAATACTTCGGCCGAAACTTCATGTTATCGTTCAACCATTGTTCGGTTCGTTTGGACGTGTGACACGGTGCTCCATCCATTTTCAAACCCTTGAACGTCACCAAGCCAAACATCATGACACCAGCCGGATGTTTGGTTTGAAATTTGAATTTCACTTTTTCCGGAACGTTCTCCATTTCCTGCGGTGAAATGAACCGGTCTTCAACAAGGAAAGCAATCTCTTGGAACGAGTCACTCGTAGTTTCTTGACCCGGTTCGTAATCAAGTGGCGTTTCACTCTGGCTCTGGAAGATGCATGCAGGTCTTCTTTGATGATTCTCCGAAATATTGACTTCCTTTGCAATTTGTCTTATGGAACGCACCGGGTTGCGAGCATTTTTTGCACGGACCGATTTGATCACGTTTGGCGTGCGTGCAAAGCGCGGACGTCCGCTTCTCGGCTTCCACAGCTTAGGAACATCCTGCAGGGACTTTTTTATGCGGTAAACTGTTGCCGAATGGCACCCTACCCTACCACCTTGGCAATCACTTTCGGCATCTTCTGGACGGGCAACAAACTGGTGATCACTTCTTTCGCGAACATTTTGACGAATTTGCAGTAATACAAATAGAATGTTTGGATGCAGCACTTGAAAGAAGACATAAACAAATACACGTTCGACAGAAATTAGTCACTAGCTACACAAATTAACCCTTTACTTAAGTTTGAACATTTTCGCATTATTTTCTGCCACCAAAATTTTACATGGACAGGCTCTAATGGGCCATATTTTATTGTCTAGAGGTTCGAAAATGTAGGTCAGCTAGGTGATTTTCTACAGCGTTTATTTTAGTGATTCAATTTAATGAGTGACACCCTTTGACTATTTTCAACACTTTTCCCTAGTGACGTTCTGTTTATTCGCTTCAACTTCAGCAGACTTCGATCAACCAAAGGATATCAAGCCTAGGGTGGTCAGTATGTTCATGCTCATTTTTTATGTCTGATTTGTGAATAAACCCTAAGTGAGGAGCAAGACAAAAGTTGTTTTCCTAAATCCAACAATGTATAAAACTAGAAGCAGCTGCTCCACGATGACGGACAACCGGAAGTGAAACGAAAAGCTTTTCCAATCCGATGATTTCTTCATGCCTCATTTTCAGAACAGCCGGCTCTACGAACCGTGAAGGTGATGATAGAAAACTGTGCAAGAATGGCCCAATTTTTGTGTTTTCGTTTCCTGTCTTTCGTCCATGAACGAACACCGAGGAAACTCGTCCATTCTCAGTAAATAAGGAAATGAGCAATTGTCAGACACTTTCCTATGCTTCGTTCCTTGCAATCTTACATTGTTGGAGAAAATGTTGTTCTTCCGTCCGTCGGAAGTAACACTGTGATTCAAAGTCTTCATTGCGAAACGAAAAGCGAAAGGGCTAACCCTCACCCATCATCGTCTGTAGTACAGGGTAGTCTTGCATTAAAACACGAAATCATTTAGAAAACGGACGTTCGTTTCACTTTTCGTTTTCTAGAGAGACAGCCACTTTGCCTTGTTTCACTGCAAGTTCTGCTTCACGCTTCTAGACAGTAAAATGTGTTTAGCATTAGATACTTGCTCATACTAAGCGCTAAGCGCTACACTTAGTATAGGCAGGCTCGTTGTAGATGGGCTAAGCCACTCGGCCGATGAAGGTAGAAATTAGTGTGTGGTAATTTCCTTTTCTTCTTTTTCGTAAGGCCATCCGAAGGCTAAGTCTTCTTACGGGGGTAGTACAAAGCTCACCCACCGACCGACCGACCGACCGACCGACCGACCAAAGACGACGGGCTGTGCGATGCAAGAGTGGCACGGTTTTCGTTCGGCTTCGGGGTGGTAAAACGACGCTAAACGTGTGAAAGGGGATTGAATGTGATTGTTTTGTTTCACTTCTTAGCAGTTTTCTTCCCCAACTCTTCCACGAAAAGGGTAGACAGTTTACGGAGGGTGGCGGTGCATTGTGTTTAGGTTTGACCTTATTCGGGGTTTGTCGATTTCGAGGGGTTTCTGGTCTCACACTTCGAGTTTAAAGGCTTGTCTGTCCTGCAGGGCGTGTTTGTTGTAAATCGAATTAGTACGTTTGGATTAAATGTGTTTGGATTCGAGCTGCATCAATTTGACAAGTTGATTGTGTACATTACATGACAAGTGATTAATGATGATTGCTTGCATAGCCGAAGGAAAGTTGTCATTCGACAACGTTTGATTTGGGGCCTTACAACAAGGCCCTTTCATGCTATTACGAAACCAGTTATTTAACATTATTCAACCCTTTGCAGCCGAAATGTGTTCGAGAGCTGGAAAGTTCAAGAGCGCAACTCACCTCATCATTAGGGTTCGTAGTTATATTTTTCGCTAATTCAATTTAAATAAATACCAATGTTAAACACCCACCAACCGCCCGGAGCCCGATTCACCTATTGTTTCCAGCGTGGGTCGATCTTGAGCCTAACTTCACTCACTTGACCATGGCATAATGGCCTATCTAAAATCTGGGTCTAACCCATTTGAAGCCAACCATCGGCGGTCTGCCATCGGAGCCAGCCGAGCAGTTTTATGGCATTTTTCTATGCTGCCCGTGGTGCGGTTTACTTAGTTGAAATTCAAGGAAAGAAGGAGAAAACGATAGACGGATCAGGTTTTTTTTCGCAAGCGGCTTAGTTTGAACAATGCGATCAATCTGTGTACGCATCAACTGTCAAGGATAGGTGCGTGAAATTTTTTTTTTTGTACACTGGGCCTTTGTGGGCCTTGGGTCCGTATAACAACGACATATTTGAAATTTATCAAATAAAGTGCTCTGTAAAATGAACCATTCACAACTCCATCTCCAATTTGGTACATGAAGAATCCTATGTGTTCAATTTTAATAATTTATTTTGCCGGAGAAGTATTGCTATCAATAGTAATCAGTACTTGTACAACTAAACAGATTTAATAGAAAAGTTTCAAAACGCATCAGATTAAATCCAAACATTTGAAAATTCTTATGTAATGAATTTATGTGTTACGTAACAGGTCACATTTACTGTAGCAGGTCAACGTAATAATGTAATGTTGGGGTTTGCTCTGAGTCACGAAATGACTTGAAATGGTCTTGATTTTTTAAAACTCTCACGTTAATTTTCGAATCTAGGTGAGACACCAGTCAGTGTATGATGTATGATGTATAATAGGGTAACGGGATGTAATGTTAGCCTAGCTCTTTGATTCGGCCTATGTACCAAATATGTCATTATTTCTTCGATAATCAACCAAACCATGTTGCTATCAGCATGACCGATTTATTTCAAAGCAATTGAGACATAATTAATCAATTTATAGTTGTTCACTTCCGCGTAGTTTTCGATTTCCTTGACTTTTTAGACACCATGACTTTACTGGTGAGGTTGAACAGATTATCTATACGATCTTCGAATGATCTAAATATGCCGAAATTGAACCTATAAACCGAATAATGCTGCCAAGATGTACAGAATGTAGTCACATGTTATAAACTAACAGGTCACATTGGTAAAATAACAATGATTTAACAAGCAAACGATGGACCCAATGTAAGGGACATATTTTTTTTCTTTGTTCCCAACTATGGCCTGTTGTATGAAAAGCGTAGTAAAAATGTTGTTATTGGTAACATTTACAAAAAAAATGTATGAGTTCAGGTTTATTGTTGTTCGTATGGCTTATCTTAGTACAAATTAGAGGAACAAAATCTGTGTAGAGTGAATTATAATGTTTTGATTGTCGAATGACCGCTAAATCATACATAAAAATCACTTAAATGATTCTTAGCAGTTTAAGTATAGTTTGATTTGTGAAATTTTTGGTTGAGTAAAGCGAATACAGCTGGGAACGCCTTGAATCAGAAAATCAGGAAGAAACCCGTACGTAGATTGCATTTTATAAAAAATCAATCGAATGGGACGAATTTGCATCCATGATTAGACCCAATTAGGTACTCATAGACCGACAAAACATCCATATCCCTCGAAAGTTTCTGACTTTATAAAACGAGTTGTGTAGCTTTTGGTGATTCATACTACCAGATGGCTTATTAGACATATCTTAGGAAGTGTATAGCAAGTTAAATTTTGTTTCCAGCTCAAACACTTCATGAGTTACAATATAAAATGTAATCGATTGTTGCATATTAGGGTGAGTCAAGGGACACATACCCTATTAGGGTGGGGCTTATTTGAAAAAAATAATCGGGCACAAGTTTTCCCACGTGGAAAATGATCTTAAGGGTCCATCAGATGACATACTAAAATTTCAGATTTTTTCGTTAAGGTTTAGAGGTGCCGAAATGGGCCTAAGTGCAAAATGTTGAACGGTGGCAAATATCGACCAAAACAGATGCATTTATAAGTAAACACGTAATTTTGTGACCCTCAAGGACGAAAATTTTGTCGGTTTTGCGGTATCTCTCAACGATTTTGAGATATAAGCCTCAACAATGAATGAGTGTTTGTACTTACGCCAACACATTTGAACTTTCGCAAGCAACATCTTTGCTGTACATTTATAAAGACAAAATTATATACTGAAAAAAAGCAGACAGAAAGCCGCCCTTTAGGGTCACAAAATTACGTGTTTACTTATAGATGCATCTGTTTTGGTCGATAAGGAGTGTATCGAAAAGTAGTTATAAACATTCGATGCGTTATTACGCATAAACTACTGTATATATTTTTAGCGTGTAAGCGCCATTTGCTTTGTTTACATGTCAAAAATGATTATTCGGTTCATTCATTTCCGTTGATAAAGTTGTATTCAAAATGTCGCGAATTGAATTTGAGACTAAAAAGAAAATTCTGCACACTTGGTGCACCGAAAAGGGTGTTACTTACAACCAGATTGCGAAAAGAGTAAATGTTCATCCGGCAAGTGTAAAACGCATCATCGAAAAGTTTGGTAAGGAGTGCTCCTCAAGGATTTACCAAGAAGTGGCCGGAAACCCGGCTCCAGCAACCCCGATTTGGACCAAAAGTTGTGGATTATATTCAACGGAACAAATCTGCTCTACTCGCGATCTAGCCAAGAAGTTCAGGACCAGCATCGGAATGATTCAACGAATCAAGCGCAGGAATGACTTGAAGACGTACAAAAAGCAGAAAGTGCCCAAACAAACTCCGGAACAAAAGTCTCAGTGCCAAAACCAGGGCTCGAAAGCTGTACAGCTGCATTTTGGACAATGTCGACCAGTGCATTTTGATGGATGACGAAACATACGTTAAAGAAGATTCAAGAACGCTACCGGGGCCGCAGTTTTATACTAAATCTGTTGGGGAACGTGTGCCAACCGCAGATACGACTGTTGCGATGGAGAAATTCGGTCAGAAGGTGCTCATTTGGCAAGCTATTTGCACATGTGGCTTGCGTTCTTCAATTTTCTATACAAAAGGAACTATAAATGCTGAGATTTATCAAAAGGAATGTTTGAAGAACAGGTTGCTACCATTGTATAGAAAGCACCAGTCCCCTCCTCTCTTCTGGCCAGATTTGGCATCGGCACATTACGCCAAATCCACTCTACAGTGGCTGACGGAGAATAACATCAAGTTCGTAGAAAAAGACATCAACCCACCAAACTGTCCCCAGTTGCGACCGAGATCGAACGCTATTGGGCAATAGTCAAGCGTATATTTAAGAAGGATGGTACAGTGTCCCAAAACATGACCGATTTTAAGAAAAATTGGGCAGCGGCATCCAGGAAGTGCACAAAGGTCACTGTGCAGAATTTGATGGCAGGTGTCAAATCAAAGGTACGGGCATTCTACAGAAATGAACATGATGACTAGTTTTTCCGTTTGGATCTTTTGTAAACATGTTAAGCTATAATAAACTGAAATAGTATGTTAATTTTAACCATGTTTTCATGCCTATTTTATTATTTGGAAGTTTATAACTACTTTTCGATACACTCCTTATTTGCCACCGTTCGATATTTTACACTTAGGCCCATTTCGGCACCTCTAAACCTTAACGAAAAAATCTGAAATTTTAGTATGTCATCTGATGGACCCTTAAGATCATTTTCCACATGGGAAAACTTGTGCCCGATTATTTTTTTCAAACAAGCCCCACCCTAATACCCTATGTATTACCACCCATTGTAGCACGGAAACTAAGTCCGACAGCAATGGACTCTCCTCTCTGTTAGACTTGATCAAGCTTCAATAACCACTGATTATCCTAATCATGTCATAGTATGAAGGGCCAAAAACGGGTTGGGTGGATCGATAAGCAAAATCACTTATAAGTTTCCACAGGGATATAAAAAATCGCCTTCCAACAACAAGATTGAAAATTGGTCATAAGAGCAAGCCATCTAACTAGAGGATGCCCGAATGGGCGGGGAGAAGAGCCCGCCCACTATTCACAAACTGTTAGCAATGGGGAGTTGGCATTTCCACTCTCCCCATCCAGAGTGCCTTCCAGTCCAGTCCAGTCCAGGTTCTGAAATGCATGAAATTTAGTAAAGTGTGAAAGTGTAGAGTTCTGCAGTTCCGCGCTGAAGCACATTTTCGTTCACTTTTAGCGATAGCAACAATTCAGTCTAGGTTAGCTACCAGTTAGTGTTCGGATACACTCGAATTCAGAAATTTCATCCGCGTGAGTCTATGTGTCCATAAATTTTCCGAAGTCGAATTTATCGACCTAAAAACAACCGATGTGTTTTCTCGTTTGAAAATGCATTGCTTTGGGATCTTTGAGATCACATCATATTGAATACACAAATTTCTATTCTAACTATTCTATTCTATTCTAACTATTCTAACTATTCTATACTCTATTCGAACGTTTACACAGCTAGTTATGAAAAGCATCCTGCACTATAACCAGTAGCATCATAGCAACATTAATATTTGTGGCATACTTGTAATATGACAAAAATCCCTTGTGCTGAACTGGCCGGCTTGACGTGCCGCATGGGCTCGTAGGGGATTCTTAGTAATAAGTCGCCAACCAACAACGAGCCATTATCAACAACAAAATGCAAAATCGCCATCGTGTGCTGTGAGGAGGGTGTACACCCTGCAACAAATTATCCCGGATTCAAACCTGAACTAAAGCTGGGGATATTTTTGGAGATTGCAGACAACCAGAGCGTTGTTCTACTACCATACAGGTACGCAAGAACGGGTATTTGTCAACAGAAGTGTTCAATACTGTTTACTAACGCTCATCTTCGATTGTGTTGCTTTTATCATTCATCGCCATCGAAAACCTGGTGAATCAGTTCGCGAAGAGCTTGGTTTCGGGCACCATTTGATTTCGATGTTGGATGAGGACGGTGGATGACGATTTGACACTGCACATTGGTCCAGTAAGCTACTTTAGGCGGACATGAGGTTTTCAATGGAAATTTGTGGTATTAGAGCTTTGGTTACTTCTGAGAACTTGTTGCAAACTTATTGTACTACAATTTGTATGAAATTATTATTTTTCTTGCATTAAACGCAAGAGTGGCGTATACTCTGACTTTTTTTATGAGCCAATATCGTGAGATGATATGTGCAGCAAAGTCGTAGAAATTATTATTATGATAAACTTTGTAGAACATATGTTTTGTCAAGCTCCAAAGCCTACTGCGATACTTCCGAATTTTAGTTAATAATCGTTATTCGACTTGAAGTCACTCATTTCTAACTTAAACTAGCTTACTATGTTCTACAAAGTTGTTCGTTTAGACATTTACTACAATTTCATTGAATACACCATAGTTGTATTTCTTCTCGTTTTCCTTGTATAGTAAATTTTCAGTTAAATTTACACCATACTATAGGTCTAACAACATAAAAAGGAGCACCTAAAAAAAATGGCATACCATAACTTGATTCAACACACCTTAGAGTACGTTTATGGAAAATTTGGGAGAGATGATATTTTTCTATCTTTTTAAAGCTACTTTCTGTAACATACAGTTTTGAATAAAAACATACATCTGGAGCTCAAATAGAATCAAAACACACAGAAGTCATGGCTATCTCTGTTCAGTATATGACAATTACCACGGGTGACAATGAGAACCACCCTAATTTTAAGCAATATAGAAAAATTACCCTTGGTTTTTATTTCAAGTTTTACCATAATATTTTTTGAAGAGTAAAAATTGACCGATTTATAGCAACTTTTCCCTCGTCAACTTAGGGTGTACCATAAAAAATGTTTTTTTGCCTTTACTTTTTTATTTCAATTTTCATTGAAGGCGCGTATTTTGATATATTAATTTTGCCACTAGCTTCAACCAATCAATAGTTATTGAAGTTTTTCTTCTAAAACCATCCCAGATTCAAATGTAATTTTCTCAAGATACAGAAATAACATATCTCTAGTTTTCATACAAGTTGAACAATATAAATTGTCTTTTTAAATAACGTCTTTAATTTTTTTTTGTGTTTGCCCCAATCATAGGAATCAAAATTTGAAAAGAGCGTATTTTTTTTTTAGGAAAACTTCAATTACTATTGATTAGTTGTAACAAGCGGCAAAGTTTGTATACCAAAGTACGCGTTTTTTTGAGTTCTAAAACTCTTGGAAATTTAAATAAAAAAGTTAGCGCAAAAAAAACATTTTTTTATGGTACACTCTAAATAGATGATGGAAAATTGCTCTAAATCGGTTAATTTTTAAGCTGCAAAAAAAAATTACATATGAAAATTCCATGAAATTTTTTGCGCTACAACTTTGCTCAAGTGTGTAAACGTCTATTTCTACAAATAAAAAAGTTAGTTTTTGTATTTCCGTGAACATGGAGACCACCCTAATTTTAACTAACATCACAAAATGGGCCTTAGTGATACAAACCATGTTGTAGAACATCACTTTGCTGTAAAGTTTCAAGTTTAGGCGCTGGGAGCATGTTTCCTCGTAAACTCGTGATCTGGACAATAGTGCACTGGTGTGACGGGACACGTAGAAGAATTAGCTTTGCCGTAGCTTTCGTGTTTGGGCATTATGCAACGGTAATCGTGGCCAGGTAAATACCAAAAACTGCAGTATATGCCCAGCCGAAGCTGGATTTTATTGATACTTCACCAAACAAAAACAACCTTTTGATGCAATTTGGACTGTCTGAGTTATTTACAAACGCAAGTCCTGAGGTTTTGTTAGTTTTCGGACTGCATTTCATCTGAGCTCCTCGACTTTCTGCGCCATCTTTAGTTTTCCAGGTCCTGCCGAAGCAGGCCATCTTGTGATGCTACATTTGATTTCGTTCTCGTTGCACTAACCGATAACCGAACCATGATCAACCTGTTTGCTACCGTAAATTAAGGCAACTTTGATAGCGCTTCATTTCGGAATCTTGCACTGATTAATAACAACGAGATCTTCTTGTGCACTACCGTACATTGTCATATTTTGTAACATACTGGAACTTGAAACATTTAAATTCAGCTGATGGAACAAGCTGTTGTTTTTACTGGTAAGACGAACAAAATATGTTCAGCCGGAGCTTCAACACTGAATACTACATTCGCTCTTTCACTTTTACGATTCACTATCTCAAATTTGAACCTGAGGTTTCGGATTTCCCGTTGAAACTGAACGACTTTGGAATTGCTGCCTTCTGGCTTCGTAGCACCGCTGTTTCTTCTTCCAGGTGAATTGAACAGTACATGTTCAGCCGAAGTAGACAAATTAGTGTACTAAAGGGTGTAACGGGTGTCCACAAAAAAATGAGAATGATTTCAATACTTTTCCATCAGAACAAAAACGGCCGCATAGAAATGTCACTTTAGATGAATGAATCGTTATGAATGAAACGAATGAATTTTCATACACTCTTATTTCACTCTAACATGTTCAGTCGTGTTCAGCATGCCGTCGAAACAGGAAGAACTGCGCGCGCGCGTTGTACAATTCTTTCAAGCGAACGAAGATCGTGGAAAAAAATACACGGTGGACCATTTTTGTCGTGAAAAAGTTACGGTATCCACCGTATACCGTATCCTGGCATGCATGAGAGTAACCCGAAAGAAAGATTGCGGCCGTCCAGCGAAAATAATGAATGAGAAAACGCTCCGCTCAATTTGCCACAGTGCCGTCCTATCGAGGATTTCTTCGGTCTTTTGAGCTCCATGGTATACAAGGATAATTGGAAGGCCAAGAACACCAAGCAACTTACCAACAGGATCAAAAGCTGCATCCGAAAAATCGATGTGGCTGCCGTCCAACGGTCATGTTCCAGCATAACGACTAAGCTGCGCCGCACGGCGGACCACGGACCATATGACAATATTCACTAAACTTAGTTTGAAGATTTAAGTTGACCCTTTTAATAAAATAAATCAGTTTGAACAAAACTTCACTGGTATTTTTTTCCTGACCCATTCTTTTCGTTCTCATTATTTAGTGGACACCCGTTATTCGATAAAAATGGCACACACATATATACTCATCAAAATTAAACTGATTATCGGATTTTCTTGAAATTTTCGGGGAATGAAGAACTACTAATGAGTTTTGATTTACAACATTTGTTTTATTCAATTTCGTCTCCCATCCCGAATGCCCGCACCTTCCTTTTCACTCCACCAATCAAATTTTGTACAACCGATTTTCCCAGTGTTTTTGTTGTTTTTATCCAAATTTTCTTCAATTCTAGCTCTGTTTTTATAGTTTTAGGATGTTTGCGAAGTTCCGTTTTTATAATTGCCCAGAATTTTTCAATTGGACGAAGTTCCGGTGAATTTGGTGGGTTCATATCCTTTGGCACAAAATTGACTCCGTTGGCTCGGTACCACTCCAATACGTTTCGAGCGTAGTGGCAGGATGCTAGATCAGGCCAAAACAGAGTTGATCCTTTGTGCTTCTTAATGAATGGCAAGAGACGCTTCTTAAGGCACTCTTCCGTGTAAATCGCACCGTTTATTGTTCCGGAAGTGATGAATTATTTCACCACATCCGCAAATCGCCTGCCAGATTAGAAACTTCTTTGCAAATTTCGATAGTTTCTTCTTTCGAACATCCTCCGGAACATCGACCTTTGACTTGGCAACGAAATATTCTTGCCCAGGAAGTTGACGGAAGTCGGCCTTGACGTATGTTTCGTCATCCATCACGATGCAACCGGATTTGGTGAGCAGCTTCGTGTAAAGTTTCCGGGCGCGGGTTTTCGCAGTGATGTTTTGTTTTTCATTCCGGTTTGGAGCTTTTTGCACTTTGTAAACATGTAACCCAGCACGCTTCATGGTTTTCTGCACAAAACCGACTGACACCTTAGACTTTTTAGCGACATCTCGAATTGACATGTTTGGAAGGTTCTTGAATTGTTGTACGACTTTCCTGGCCATTTTACTGTCCATTGGACCACTTTTACAACCACTCCCTTCCTTCCTTTGGACACTCAGACGCTCCTTGAAGGTTCTTATGACACGAGACACAGTTGTATTTGCAATTCCAAGCCTTTTAGCAATCCACCGGTGGGACGCCCCTGGATTTTGATTGTGGGTGCACAAAATTTTCTCACGGACAATTTCTTGTTTCGACGACATGACTGGAACTACTGAATGTATAACTATGAAACTTGGCAGATGTAAATAATACACTATGGATAAGATCTATTCAAATTTCTAGGTTTTTTACTCATACGATTCAAAAGTTACAGAAGATTTTCTGTGTGCCATTTTTATCGAATACACCCTTTACATTGCCGATTCCTTTTTGCATCTCGGATTTCCCAACGTTTCGTCAAACTTGAGTGGAGCAACGTTTCATAGTGATAACTGCACTAGCATCTAGCAACTGATTGGCTCTTAGTTCTTCGCATCCGCACCACGATTCCGCCACCTGCAATCATGCCGACGAGAACTACAAGGTTTGCCGACTCCTCGAAGGCCTTGAATTCAAAACTCGAGGGCCTTAGGGCATCTTTAAACAATATAAGTCAGTTTGATAGGTATTATATGGAGGGTTGAACAGCAAGTAAGGTGACTGTTTGCCTAAAAAAGTAAGATTTGAAGTGGAATCAAATAAACGAAACTGTTTGGGAGATCGAAGCTCATGATGACTACGATGATTTAGAAGATTTCACAAGAACAGCTGCTACGATGCCAAATCTTTTTTGATGGATAAGGCTCAAGGATATCAAGTTGCAGCTGCTCTAAACCAATCAACACGGGGTTCTGACGCTGCCAGTGTTCATAGCACAATGGATCGTGTTCGTTTGCCGCAAATTAAGCTCCAGACTTTCGACGGCAATATCGACGACTGGCTTAGTTTCATCTTTACTCTTCCCTGATTCACGAGAAGGCAGATCTTCCGGAAGTGGAAAAATTCAACTACCTCAAGGGCTGCTTAGCCGGCGAAACTAAAGCACTAGTGAAGATCACCAGCAATAACTACATGATTGCTTGGGAATCGTTGCTGAAACGCTATAACAATAGCAAGCTGCTGAAGAGGAGGCAGGTGCAATTGCCTTCACTGACCACGGAATCGGTCACAGATCTCCACAGATTGGCTGATGGATTCGATCGTGCGGTTCAAATATTGGATCAAATAATAGAACCAGCCGAATCCAAGGACCTGTTACTAGTGCTGCTAAGTTCTCGTTTGGATCCGGTCACTCGACGTAGCTGGGAAGAATACTCGTTCGCTAAGGAGCATGGCACGCTAGAGGACTTGCAGGGGTTTTTTCAACGAAGAATTCGAATCCTTGAATCTCTACCAGCGAGGGCGGACTCAACAAATGAAGTTCAACAATCCAGAGGGAAGCAGTATTCTTCAAAGGTCAGCCACAACGCCTTACAATGGAATACTGGGAAGTGCCCATCGTGTACAGAGATCCACGGACTTCACATCTGTCCAGCCTTCCTTAAAATGACGCTTTTCAGGAAGGAGGCCTTTCTCAGAGCACAATCTCTCTGCTGAAATGCTCGTTGTTTCAAACGAGGACATCTAGCTCGCAACTGCTTATCGAAGTACTCGTGTTGCAACTGCAACAATCGTCACCACACGCTGCTGTGCTTCAAGGGCGAAAGAAGAAACAGTAGGAACGGATCACCAGAGAAGCCAAATCCGCGAAGGAATGGCAATAAGAGCGACTCGAGTTCCAATCCCGATGCGCAGAATCCATCGACCGAAACAACTTCGCCAAATGTTCTTTTGGCTACAGTTGTTGTTGTAATCGAGGACAACCAGGGCACTCGCTATCCAGTTCACGCACTCTTGGATTCTGGGTCAGAGTGTAAGGATTCAAGCTGTCGTGAAGTCTCGAGTTTCCGAATACTCTCGGCCAATGGTGTTTCTCGTTTTACCGAAAGTCACAGCCTGTCTACTCAAATTGGCAGATCCTGAGTTCTTCCGTCCAAGAAAGGTCGACTTGGTACTGAGAATCCAAGCCTTCTTCAACTTCTTCCCATCCGGAAGGAAGATTCCATTGGGACACGGTGTACCGGCACTCATCGAGTCCGTTTTCGGATGGATAGTGACAGGCGAGGTCGTTGCAGCCGGTGAAAATGCGGGCTACACATGCAATATGTCAGTAGCAACAAATCTGGAGGAGCTAGAGAAACGACGGAATGTAGCGCATTGTGCTGCATCGATCGAGGATGGGTTCATTTCGGATTACTTAGTGAAGTTCTTTTCGTTTACTAGGTTAATTCGTAAGACAGCATACTGGTAATGCTTCATGAGCAACTTACGGTGCCAAAAATCTTAAGGACGAGTAGGTTTTCTAACGGCAAGCGAGCTGTACCATGCTGAATGCATGCTCATCCAGAGGGTTCAAGCGGAATCGTTCTTCGAGGAGATAAATGTTCAGCGAAAATCACCTCTACGTTGGTTCAACCCTCAAATTGATGGAAATCGAATTCGGAAAGTTTCAGCGTCAGCACCCCGCTTTACACCGTGATGCTCACCGATTCTAGCCCCACGGAGGTCTCGTAGATCAGCCCCCGGTTCTGAAAGTAACTGTTCAGAATTCTGCACAGGTGATCAGAGACCGTCATTCTGTGCAGCGACTCGGCAGTAGCCTCCCAGCTGGCGGTATTGAAGGTGTTCTAAACGTCGATAGCTACAACAGCGCAATATCGAGCGCCTCTTCGTTTCTGTTTGGACGCCTGTACTTACCTTTCTGGAAACCGAATTGCATCCTCGATAGCCCGTGCTCGCTCTCGATAATTTTCGTCAGCTTATTAAGGATGATCCTTTCCAGTAGTTCCCCGAGTGTATCCAACAGGCATATTGGCCTATACGATGGTGGATCCCGTGAAGACTTTCCTGGCTTCGGCGGCAACATTTACTTCTGTATTTTCTACCGATCCGGGAGAAGACCTTCCTCTAGACATTTTTGCAGAACATCCCTGAACAACCTGGAAAAGCCTGAATCACCACTTTCAGGGCAAAGTTAGAGATTCCATCGGGTGCGGGTGCCTTTTTCACCTTAAACCCTTTCGCCACTGTCACGAGTTCCTCGTTTGAGACTTGCATGCCATCAACGTATCTTTTTCTTCCTCGCCTTACGGTGTACGTGCTCACGTCGTTGGATCGTGCGTCGGGAAAAAGTCCGTCAGTTTTCTGGACATAGCTCTACAGCCACTGTTGGGCCTTTCTTCTTCGCCACGACAATACGTTACGTGTGACCCCAGGAGTAGTCACCAGCGTCTCGACACAGTTCGGCTTGTTCAGTCTTATCTCTCGTTTTAATTCGGCTCTGGACGCTCGGAACACCACCCTACGCACATCTCTGTCTGTCGCTCGCAACTATTTGTCCTTTGTATTGCAACAGGATTTTGCTGGCCGATACTGGTTTTCCGGATCGTCAGATGGTCGCTATGGATATACTCTTCACACAATCTCCAGTTCATATTTCTCATCAGCGACGGATTACAGAAGGTGACATCGATGACGGATTCATAGCCGTCCTTGCAAAAAGTGCTGTCGAAACCTATGTTCGATGGTGTAACTTTCCAAGTTGCGAACTACGATCATAATTAGGTGTAGTAACTTGATTATGACTTAGCATGTCATATCTATGTTATCTCAACTGGATGGCAACAAGTGTGCTACTAGGGTTCCAACTTTGCCAGAGTTTCTAGCAGAGGCTGTCCCTCTGCTGCCCCACTCCACAGCCCAAGCATTGAAGATCAGTGCATCCAACATCTGGTGGAACTGCATGGTAGCAGCATCCAAAGGTCCTGTTGATTTTGGTGATCACGAACCCTTTGCATGAACTGGACACTACTTCCAGGATGAAGAAACTGAAACTGAAGATTGTGACGTTGCACTTCGTATCTGTTCTTCACTACCACAACAGTTGCTGTGCTATGCCGCAATGATCGTCGTTTATTTGGTTTACCTCTTTTACTGCCAACCTGCTGTCGCCTTTTTACAAACTGGGCATCTGAAGCCCTCCACCATATGGTTGTTTCCGTTCTCCGTTCTCCACCATATGGCTGTTCTCCGTCCTTCCTCGAACGACGACTCTCAGTGAGCACACCCACCACCCAACTTTAACTCGACTCAAACAACTTGTTGGCTTTGGCTGTCGGCTAACGTGTCGCCATCATCTGTGTGCCACCATGCGCCTTCCTCAACCGGATCGTCATTGGTGCATCTCAAAAATTGCCGTGTCCCTTCAGCGGCCTCCTCAGCTCGTCTTCTATTGTGATCGCTTCAAGATCCTTGCACTTGATCACAATCTCCTGACAGAGAGAGCACTAACTATCGCCTACTCACCAAAAGACTTTTCGACGAGCGTCTTGAAAGCCCTGCTCTTGATGGCAGGATCCTTCTTCAGCTCAAAGATCATCTCACCTTTCTGAGTGCGCCTGGTTTTCCCCACCTACTACTCTATTTCCTTCAACTCCGGATCAGCTCTCACTTTTCGGAGGTGTTCAGCGTACGTTGTTCCACTGTTTACCTCCACAATCAGAGCGTCGCCCTTGCTTCGCTCTTCCTGCTTCTTCTGCTCTCCTTGCGGTTTCGCTTTCTTCTTTCTCTCATTTCGGTAGTGGACAGTGAGTTATTCTCTGCCTTCACGTTTTTCCTCGTCGTTTTTAAGCTTTTTGAGCTCCTTTTTCTATCCTGTTTTGACCCTTCTCCTTTTCTCGGAGTTCTTCAGCGTCTTCAGTGCTTCAACCGTTGCCATCTCCGTTGCCTTTTGTTTGTCCTCAAGAACCTACTCAGCAGTCTCTGCTCTCATCCTCAGTGCGTCCTGTTCGCAATTGGGTGCAATCACGGCCGATGTAATCATAGAGTTTGTCGATCCGGTTTCTGATCATCTTCATCGCATTTTTCTTTCCAATACTGTCTTCTCGAGTTATGCAACTGCTGCGTTTCGGGGCGAACATCTGGGTCAGAAACTCCTGTAACTTGCTACTGTAGGTACTTGCAGTGGCTTCCGAGTTCGACACGTTGTTGATAGTTGGCTATCGTGATCCAGTGGTGATCCTTGAAGCAAGAAAGCCCCGCTAGGGTTGACATCTGAACCTACTATCCACCACTTAAGGTGACAAGTTTTGAATGTATCCGGATTAGCCCACTTTCTATTTTTGTATGGTGCAACCATAGACTAACTCTCAGACCAGTAGGTCCCATACAAATGCGAGTTTTTTCTTGGCTCAGTCAGTACTAGCACATCGGTCCCAAGCTCGGTCCCAAGCTCAATAATGCGCCCCCAAGAATGTCACATGAACACACTCTCAAATATTCTGTCAAAATAACACAGCAAATCAAAACAAAGCCGCAAATATGTATAACAAGGTGCTGGCTTCAAGGTGTAATTCGGACCAAGGGGTTCTACCACAGTGAACCAATTTCAAATCGCTAGTTGCATATTGATTGTTGGTGCAACTCTTCCATACTGAGGAAGCAGAATAGCCCGACTACCAGCCCTGCGCATCAAGTCCAATCCGTGAGTTCATGTCGTATCCTTATTCGATGTTATAAACAGTATGCCGTAAATTAGGATCTCACCGGAGTGATCCTAATGTGCCGGTTGGCACTCCTGAGTGGGGTGGGCGCTGGGAAATCCGAGTTCCCACCTCGTGAACTCACTTGCTAATAACTTGCTAATGCAGGCGCTTTCAGTGGCCTCCAAATTCGACACTGTTGACCTCTGCAGCTTTCCGCTTCTTGCGAACACTATCGCACCTCCGTCTTTGTAGTCTAACGTTCAGCCGTTTGTTGGGCCCTCCTCCGGATTGCTATCTCCACACGTTGTTGATAGTAGCCTATCGTGATCCCATGGTGATCATTAAATCAGGAAGGCCATGCTACGGTTGACGCGGTTCTTCAGAGCCGGATTGGCATAAGTCCGAAGTGATATATCTGAATCTACTACAAGTGATAAGTTTCGAACGTATACGGAGGCATGCAAAGATTTACCCAGGACGGGGGCAGCCGCACCATTAGCCAGTTTGCCATTTCTGGAAGGAGTCACTTT
Source organism: Aedes japonicus (assembly GCA_034211315.2). Taxonomy (NCBI): domain Eukaryota; kingdom Metazoa; phylum Arthropoda; class Insecta; order Diptera; family Culicidae; genus Aedes; species Aedes japonicus. The sequence goes on from JASCZW010004965.1 coordinate 75,339, forward strand.
TCCATACCGAGGAAGCAGAATAGCCCGACTATCAGCCCTGTGCATCAAGTCCAAGCCGTTGATCCATGTCGTATCCCTATTCGATGTTATAACCAGTATGCCGTAAATTAAAATCTCACTGGATTTGATCCTAATGTGCCGGTTGGCACTCCTTAGTGGGGTGGGCGCTGGGGAATACGGGCTCTCACTTCGTGAGCTCACGAAGAGTTCCTGGACGCGTCCTCGCAGTCCCTGCTGCCCCTAGATGCAGCCCTTGCCAGTGTTGAAGGGTCTACGGGATGAACTTCGCAAACCCTGCACCTTGATAATCGAAGGTCTAAGAGCATCTTCAACGATGGTCTAAAACGGTGGCCATGGACGAAAAGTTCGAAAAATCTTTGACTTTTTCAGGAATCGTTTTGAAATATTAAATTATTCAATTGCATACTATACAGTTTTAAAGCAATTGTATGCACTTCTTGGCAGTTACATAAATTTTTCAGAACTTATATAAATTTCTGGAAACTGAACGAACTCTTAGATAATCATTATCTGAATTACTATGAACTTTAGAATATCTATAAGGAATGGGTGGAAACATAATGAACTTGACAGAAGTTGATTAACGTTCTCAGAAGCTGAATTGACTTTATTGGAAATTTCAAGATAATCGTGAAGTTTGTTCGCTCTCTTTTGAGAAGAGAAGCGGTGAAACTAAAGAGCCATAAAAATCTCGTCATTTCTGGAGACTTTGTTGAACTTTCACTAACTTTTTTGCTAATCATCCATGGAAAAGATACAACTTCCTGGAAATTTCCAGAACTTTGAGAAGCAGATTTGGCTTTCCAGAAGTTTTTTGGATTTCAAGTGGGTACATCTTTCATGATAAATAGCAAAATATCACAAATATTTTAATAATTCACAAGAAATTGAAAATCTGGTCGATACTTTTAATAAGTTGATGGAGTTTCTGTGAAATAAATAACATATCTGAGATGGTGCTTTCGTCAGCCTAACGGAAGAGCGAGTATTCTTGGTCGTCTGCTAATGACGTACAACTGGCTGTAAAAGTTATTTGGTCAAACTAATCCACCGCAAAAAGTTTGCTAAAAATTTGCGATCTCTGAAAAAAAACTTCTGATCTCTGATGTAGAATGATTGACAGGATGACAGGTGTTGGCGGTTCTAACAACAAGAAATACAACACCGGTGCGGGGAATGCCAAGTTAGTCTCTTTTAGCTGGGTCTATTCAAGATGTGCTGATGCAAATCTGGTATAAATTTGTTCCAAAAATAGACCACCGCTGAAGATGCTCTAAGTGTTGTTGTTACGGACCGGATGCAACAACACGTTAAAAAACAGTTTGCCTTAGCGAAATTTCTCTTGAAAGTATTGCGTTGGGATCTGTGGGTATTGTATATGAACAGAGTTGTCAAATAACTGATTGATTTTTCTACTTTCTTCATATCATATTCTCCGGGTGTCTTTGAGGTTTTCGTAACAAAAAATCAAATGAGATCAAGCTGTTTTTGAGTGACATGGGAAGTTGTGATGATCCTGAAAATATGATGATCGTTGTATAATAACCACCCTGATAATGCACAGCACCGACATCTACTTCATGACACTAAGGATGTGATAAAAAATGCCGAAAAAATAAAGTAAGTAAACTGGCAGCAACATGTTTTGATCTTTTACAAGGGCTGTCCGTTAACGCTTTTTGATATATACTGATTCTATGAATCCATTTAACCCTTTCATTTGGTGGTTGTTACGACCATCTCGGTTGATTCTTAGTCGCAATCAAGTATCCGAAAAATCAACTCACTACCCTTGAAAGGCACACTCGAACCATCCTGCTGGCCTAGGATTAACCAAAGTGATGGACCAGTCACGAAAAAGGAACATCTCAATTAGTCATTGTCACGTCGGTCGTGCTACATTTATATATTTCGTATTTTCTCGTAGGTCTACCCCGAAAGTGGTTTTCCTTTTCTGTCACCGGCTGGCTGGCTGCTGCTGCTGCTGCTGTCCGCTCGCTCTCTGAGCATTGACCAACGGCCAGGTTTGACATTGGTCTTGACCCGAGTGGATCAACTCGCACTTCACTTTTTTTTTCGTTCGCATTAACATAACAGAAACAAGATATCCGCAAAAATTCACGTGGCCATAAATAGCCTTAGCCGGGGGCAGCTGGCCGAACTTTCGTAAAATTTATTTGAAGGATTTTGACGCTACGAGAAGCTAGGAACCCCCTCTTCGATACCCTTGCCCGGACCGGATGATCAGTTCGCTCAGCTCTTTATGGCGATTAATTAAGAGCTGAAGGGAAAACGGAGTGCCATTCTCGGCGGCTAAGCTGCTTTGTGCTAATTGTTTATTTGTGCACCGGCCGAATGCAGAAAAGTGCAATTAATGTCGTAGTCGGAGCAGCAGCCGAAGCAGCAGCAACAGCAGCAACAGTATAGCCTTAATAGTTGCTCTTGGTTGAAGGCCTTGTCACGATGCGTCGGCCGTGCGGCACTTGTGATAGTTATTGTCGCTGCTGCAGGTGACATGATAATAAAACATAAAAATTGTCAAGTTGATTGTTGATGGCTGTTTTTGTTGTTGTTACCGTATGCAGTAAAGATTGTCGGATTGTCCTGCGCTAAAGTGGACAAATGATGATGAACTTGACTCAATGACTCCTGGATTTAGAAAGGAATGTTATTGACATGGCAGTACTCGCTGCACTCGATAACTTAGATGCGGAATGATCAAAGCATAGGTGTTGTAAGGGATTGTTTTGCTAAAGATAGCCCAAGGGATAAACGATGTGACATTGAAAAATGTAATGCTGTCGAATAGATGATCTTCGTGTGAATTGTTGTATTTTGTGTAATTTTTTTTTCATTAATAGACAATAAGCTGGGAACACTGCTGGTGACGCTCAGGTAACGGCTCCCACCGGCTGTCAGTAATACTTTCGTGCTGACAGCAGACATCCGTTCATTGAAATTTTTCTTTTCTTGTGGTGTGACGAGTGAAAATAAGTTAGAATTGAGAAAACAGGATAAACTTTGTGCATTTAGCAGGAGAAAGCATGAAAAAAATATTTTTTCGGATTGTCTGAAAATTATAAATGCAAACGATTTATGTATGTATGCATGATATGTACTACCACCCATGGTAGCACAGAAACTAAGCCCGACAGCAATGAGCTTTCCTCGCCGTTAGACTCGATCAAGCTTTAATAACCACTGATTATCCTCATTATGCCATTGTATGAGGGGCCAAAGAGGGGTTGGGTGGATCGATATGCAACATCACTTATACGTATCCACAGGGATATAAAGAATCTCCTTCTAACGACAAGACTGAACAATTTGTCAAAAGAGCAAGCTATCTAACATGAGGAAGCCCCAATGGGCGAAGAAAATCTATTCACAAACTGTTAGCAATAGGGAGTTGGTATTCACACTCTGCCCATCCAGAGTGATTCAATCGGGTGCCTTGATGGTCCCTCCCATTCCCATGAATTATTTATATAATAGTGTATATATTTATGTGCTACATGCGTTCGTATCTATTATATATGATCTTCAGGTTGATCCTGAAATGTCAGAAATATTGTAAATTGTTAATGTGTAGAGTTCTGTGGGTCCACGCTTATGCACGTTTTCGTTCATTTTCAGCAATAGCAGCAATTCACCAAAAACGAGATATAAGGTATCCTGAAAAAGTTTGTTAAATCTATAGAAATTTTACTGAACTAACATTTATACATTTTAATTTATTGTTGCCATGGTCACTATTTGCTGCTTGAATTGATTGCACAACAACAATCCTCATTTGTTTCTGCTGATCCAATAGTTATTGCTCCTGACTAAGGAGTTGCTCCTGAAACAGGGAAGATTGAATTGAAAAGGAATTAAAAACAAATGGACACAAAAAACAATAAGCAATGTCTAAAGAGTCAATGAAGCAAATTCAATAAAATAATATCATCAAATATAATGTAAAAATCAGAAACTAGCCAAATGGCACACAGCGCTGCACGAATCAGATCACATGTCATACGTCAGCACTCTCAACAGTTGTTTTGAAGAGCGATTCCAGGTTGACAGTAATTCCTGAAAACTAAAAAAAATAAAAACAAGATGACAGTAATTCCTGTAAGCTAAAAAAACTGGAACGATTAGGATTTCCTGAATGGCTGATAATCTGAATACGCTTCTATCTCTATGGGAGATCTGCCTACATGAAGCTTTGATCTGTGTATTCCTGCCGCTACGAGATGCGGTCCGGTGTATCACAAGGCAGCCATTTGGGTCTGTTTATTTGTATTCTCTTCGTTAACGATTTATGCCACCGCTTACAACCACACCGACGATCTAAAAGTTTTCATAACCTTTAGACGCATGACTGACTGCGCCGCTCTACAGCAAGACTTTGAAACTGTATCAAACTGGTGTCTTTTCAATGGAATGGAGATGTACGCTATAAAATGCAAGATCATAAGTTTAAAAAAAAAAGCCGTTCGCATATAACTTTACACTACTTGCTACATTAAGAAGTACTTGAACGAGTCAACACTATTAAAGGCTTAGGACTAACGATGTATAGTAAGCTGAATTTCAACGAACATATGTCCAGAGCTTCTGCTAAAGCTTTTGTCGTCTGTGGTTTTATTCGTCGAAACTGTGCCGAATAACGCGATAAGGTTTGCATTTAAAAAAATTGACAAAAACTGCCGATTTTTCATGGGTTTACCTTCACCTGCACTGATGAAACTACCTATGTAGCATCAATCATAGTAACCAATGAGACAGCAGACAAAATTTGACAGCTCTATCAGTCAAACTCTAACCGTGATGGCAAAAATAGAGGCAACTCCGTTCAGAAGTGTGCGCGTTCAAAGAACGGCACACCTCCGCCGAAAACGGACATTGTGTGGCACTTTGTGGACGTCGAATACGTCCGTTCCGCATTTACAACGTCTTGGCACTATTAGACAACAATCAGAGCATCGAAAGAAAGCCCGCTTCCGGACGGCCAACGACCCTGACATGCAGGTAGCGGAAGTCGTGTCCACTGGTTTCGGAGCTGCAGGCAATGACTCAGTGGCAGCGACTGAATAAAATGGTCAACTCGATGTTCCCGGAAAATCGTGACGTGGATGGACGACGAGAATTATCTCACCCTGGATGGTAACGACTTACATGGCACTTCGTATTTTAGTTCCCCTACGACGGAAGTGAGCTCCGAGGTGAAGTTCATTTCACACACCAAGTTCCCCAAGAAGGCGCTGTTGTGGATGACAATCAGCAAGAAGGGGGTGTCAAAGCCGCTCTGCTTTTGCTCCGGACTGGTCGTGAACGGGGAAATTTATAGTACGGATTGCATGCCGGAAGATGCGTCGTTTATTAAGAAATACCATAAGAGCGAAGACACGGTGTTCTGGCCTGGATCGAAGCGAGCACCCAAGTCAGCGAGCCCACCCAACGTCCCCCAGCTGCCTCCTATCGAGAATTTCTGGGCCAACCTGAAGATCTACTCCAACAATTTTGTCGCCAACACTGAGGAGGAATTGATAAATAAAACGAAGAAAGAACTCAAAAACATGCCTACACGCATGTTTTCCTCCGCCATGGCTAATGTTCCAGTCAACTGCCGGAAGGCCGCTTGCAAGGGCGTAGATTTTTTTTGCAAGTAAGCTTAAATAATTACCTTCCATGGCGAATTTATTAACAACAATAATATGTCGTAGGTTTTTTTATCACCATCCAAAAAAAGTCCATTTTTTTATTCAAACGTTACGTTCGTAAATATTCACTGAATATGGTTGAATACGTAGCGAGTGTCGAATTCACAAACGAACGAACGAACGAATGACCAACACACAAATTTACAAACATACAAACATACAAACATACAAACATACAAACAAACAAACATACAAACATACAAACATATAAACATACAAACATACAAACATACATACATACAAACATACAAACATACAAACATACAAACATACAAACATACAAACATACAAACATACAAACATACAAACATACAAACCTACAAACATACAAACCTTCAAACATACAAACATACAAACATACAAACAAACAAGCATGCAAACAAACAAACATACAAACAAAAAATTAAACAAACAAACAAACAAACAAACAAAATACAAACAAAATACAAACAAACAAACAAACAAACAAAAGAAACAAACAAAAAAGAGAAACATTCAAACAAACAAACAAAAAAACAAACAAACAAGCAAAACAAACAAACAAACAAACAAACAAACAAACAAACAAACCAACAATCAAACAAACAAACACACAAACAAACAAACAAACAAATACCAACAAACATACCAACAAACAAACACACACAAAAAACTAAAGGACGGATGGACGGATGGACGGATGGTTGGGTGGACAGGTTGACGGATAGGTGGATGGATCGATGGTGGGATGGACTGACGGATGGACGCACGGACGGATAAACGGAAAAAGTGTCGAATAAATAGAAAAACAAACAAACAAAAAACAACCAAACAAACAATTAAACAATTACACTATTAAAAAATTAAACAAACAAACAAAATGAATGAATGAATGATTTTATGAATGAATGAATGATTTTATGAATGAATGAATAAATGAACATGCGAATGAATGAATATATGAATGCATGAATGAATGAATGAATGAAGGAATTGATAAATAAAGGCCTGAATGAATGCACGAGGTAATGAATGAGTAAATAAATAAATAAATGAATGAATGATTGATCAAATTAACGAAATATTGAAGCAATCAATAAAAAATTCCTGAATGAATGAATAAATGAATTAATGATTGAATGCATGCAAGGATGAATGAATGAATGGATATTTAACTGAATGAATGAATGAATTAACGAATGAATGAATGAATGAATTAAAGAACCAATAAATGAAGGAACGAATTTCAGATTCACCCTCATGAAAAAAAAACTCCTAGAATTAATTAATTAATCAATGTATGAAAGAATAAATCAATGAAAGAGTGAATAAATGTGCAAATGAATGAATGAATAAGTGAATGCATGAAAAAGTGGATGAAAGAATAAATAAATGAATGAATGAATGAATGAAAAAATTACTGAATTAATGAATCAATAAATGAAAGAAAGAACCAATGAAAGAGTGAACAAATGTGCGAATGAATAAATGAATGAATGAATGCATGAATTAAAGTAATTGAGTTTTACACCAACCTAACATAACCTCGCAAAATGAATCGGATGAATTTCTTTTGACAGGAGTCCGTGGTTTGTTTATTTCATCTGTTTGAATTCGAAAACAAACAAACCACGGACTCCTGTCAAAACTGAATTCCATTCATCAGGATGAACCATACGTTCACTAGTGACGTCATCTTGCAAAATTCTATATGAAAGAATCAATGACTAATATATGAATGAATGAATGCATATTATTATTTCATGACATTATTATTCAATATGAAAGCATCAATGCATGAATTAAAAACTGAAAGAATCAATAATTGAATGAATGAATGAATTAATGAATAAATGAATGAATTAATGAATGGATGAATAAATGAATGAAAGAATGAATTTAAGAACTAATAAATATACTAATAATAAAAACAACTCACTACACATCACAACACCAATTTGACTACTTTTGAACGAAGTAATAATGAATAACCTTGTTGGTATCAAACAACATTTTAGGTAACAAACAAACACCCAAACACACTCAAGTACCTCCCTACCCACCCCTATCTCACACACCGTGTTACCAACAAACCTACTATAGATACTAGACCTACTGTGATGTTTCCTTCAAGTTGAGCACTCGACACCGAAGAAGTCTGTAAGTGGCAGACGAAATATGCCTATCTGTCAAAAAATAAGCTTCTAGTAGAATTCAAAGGAATTCAATCGCGTTTACTAGTGAAAATTTGAAAAAAGTGTTTCAATGTTTTATTGTTTATTTTTAAAAAGTGATCAAACGAAGTGCTAATTTTAAATTCTCCTATCTTCTCAATCACAATCGTTCAACTAAAACGTTCAAAATTTTTTTTTTTTAAATAATGTTAAAAAAAAGTGAAAATAATAAATATATGCCTAAATAAATGAATGAATCAATCAATCAATGCATGAATGCATGGATGAATGAATAAATGAATGAATAAATATATGAATACATGAATCAATAAATGAATGAATAAATGAATAAATAAATGAATGAAAGAATGAACAAATGAATCAATTAATGAATGAATGAAAGAATGAATGAATACATGCATAAATAAATGACTAAACGGATGAATGAACTAATGAATTAATGAATTAATGCAAAACCTGAATAAATAGTGAATGTATGAACAAACAAATACATTGATTAATGATTGTAGGAATGCATGAATGAATGAATAAACAGATAAACCAATAAATAAACGTACGCAACACGAATTATAATACTAATTGCTAAATAACATCAAAAATGAATTCCGAATTCACAAATAATTACATTAATTAAATAACAAGTTTATGCGCTTCTAATGAATTATAAAAGAAATTTTTATTTTTTTATTTTAGCAGAGTACCAGTTTTTCTTAACATGTCATGGTTAATCGACAATTATGCATAAAAGTTCAACATATTTGTAAATTATTTATTCACCCGTGTAATTTTGCTTTTTTATTTTCGACATTGAAAGAAGATCAGAGGCTGACATAATAAAAACAAAAATTATCAACTTCGCAAGAACAAAGCAGAGACAAATTACGAAAAAATTGCCAAGAAGTAGAAAAAAAAGCTAAGCGGAAAAAACTTAAGAATACACACAATTTTATATATGTTCTGGAGGGCATTCATCGCAAATTCCAAACATTTTACCAAAGCACATTCTAAAATTCAACAGACTTTTTTAAGCTGAAATAAATGCATATACTGAATAGCTGATTTACAAATCAATCAAATGTGTTGCAATAATTATCAACTCACCCTTTCGAGATCTAAAGTATGACGCATGGTAAAAATAATATTTATATTTACACACAAAAAAATGCATTTTTACAAGCGCGTACAATTTCCCTTCGTTTAATTCCAAGCCAAAAGAAACGTAAACAACAAAATTGTTTGCAATCTTTCATGCGGCATACAACAAGGTTTACAATCGTCTACACAACAGACTAGATTTGTATGTTATTTGACTTCAATTTACATGAAATAAATCATTAGTTTCTGCCAAAATTTGGCCAAATGCCAAATAAAAAGAAACATTGATATTTCTGCGTTATCTAATGCACATAAAGGGAATGCTAGGTTTGGCAGAAAAAAAGCAATATTTCATTTAAATTGTGGTCCTTCTAACGCCTGAATCTAGACTGTTGTGTGAAAGATTGCAAGCCTTGTTGTATGGCGCATGAAAGATTGCAAACAATTTCGTTGTTTTCGCCTCTTTTGGCTTGGAACTAAACGAGGGGAAATTTTACGCGCTTGTTAAAATTAATTATTTTTTTTCTGTGTAGCATTCCCTTTATATGCAAAAGAAAATGCAGAACATTAAATGTAACTTTCAAACTGTGTATGTTGCGGTGAACAACCATACGAAACAACCAAACGAACATGCATTAGAACGTACATTAGATCAAATCCCCAACCTCTCAGGGTAGAACGGTACGAACCGGAAGTCTCTTCTCAGGAGCCATTTTGTATTTTTTGTACTGTATGGGCCAAAAAAGTACAATGTCAATTACTTCTCTACATTTGCTGTGCAACAGCGCATATTATCTTGCAGATTTTATGCATTTATTTCCATAGCAATTGCATTCAACTCTCATGATATGTTCAAGTAGCTAATCTCTATACCTCCGTGGAATCCAAACTCGAATTTCATTTTAAATCGCCAACATTGAATATATCACATTCCAGGAAATATATGATTTATGAACCTTCTAGAACCTTCCAAAAAACTAAAGATTTAAAAATCCAGGAACAAATTCAATCAACGCTCTGCTTGTCGATTCAGTCGTTGTTATTGTTAAGGCTATTGCCGTTGATCGCTCATATTTCGGCAAGGTGAACCACTTTTTTTTCGTTTTGCCGCTTTCCTGCATGTTCCGTAAAGTGACAGTAGTATTTCGTGATGGAGAACGCACGACGCACGCGTTAACCTCTACCTAGGAAGAGAAATAGCTCAGCACTTCAGTCTTTCTCAACAACATGACAGGCAAGTCTCTTTAGAGGTGCTTCAGCTCGACTGGCATTGACTCAGTAGTACTCACCATCAAAAAGATCAAATCCAACTTAAGAGTGGCAGAGGTGATTTTCGCGCGGCGAATGTTGGGACCATCCAAACAAAGCCATTAACAATTATGCGTTCATTTTTTTTTGCGCTCTTCATTCCGAGAGGAAATTGCATTCGATGTTATTTTCGACTCAGATGCGTTGCGTGTGGAACCGATGAAGATTGCACATCCGGTCCGGTGTGATGAAACTCTGGTCGCCTTGATACGAAGCTGAAGGGAAATGTCAACCTGTGTTCCGTCGAACGTGTTGTTGCTTCTACTTCTCCAAAGCATGCCCATTCCAATAGGTTTCACAATCCGGCCATGTGTGTTCTAAATTCCTCAAGACAGGAAACCCCTTACGCCATTAGGTTCCAGAGCAATTATCTAGGTGCAGTACTGCTGCTATTTCGTCATCCGCCAAAGTTGGCACTCTGGCCCTTCCCACAGCATCACGTTACACTGCCGAAGCTGGGACACGGCGACCACTGGAGCATAATGAATTCCATTATATCATAAATTATTCCAAATATGCTGTGGCTGCAAACTCCGGCGTTGGTTGCTTGGTTTGGGGCGGATCATAGTCTACCATGCTGCCTGCCAGCTGTTGCAACCGACGACGACGATGGCGCGAAAAAATAGTCACACCTTCTCCTCCTCGCGCCACGTGTGCCTTGACCCAACTCTTAGTCTTAGCAACTAAACAAACCACCGCCGGCCGCATCGTCCGTTGTGCCTCTATTGACGAACCAAATGATGCTGGCTGGCCTTCTTCTTCAATATTTGCCGTAGACGCGTGAAAAGTCGGACAGTTCCCATAGCCTCGTCGTTGCGGGCACATTTCAAATGACTGGTATTAGCCAAGAGCATTTTTTCGGGAGGGCAATCAACAACCGGCCAACAGGTAGCCTTCTCTCGCTCTGGGCTTTGCGGTGACGCTTAGAAATCCGATGGCAAATTGATCGATGGGAAAGGAGCCCACGCTTCTTGGCTCCGACCGTGGCACCTTGGATTCATCCGTTACTTCGTTAGTATTTAGTCTGGCTACTACGCAGGTCTGATTTGTGTTGTTCTTTACCGGTCCATCAGGGTTGGACTATTGACTGTGATTGATTGCTGATTGGCACCCTCCGACCGGTGTACTACTGTTTCAGAACTATGAGCCAACTCCCCTTGGAGTATGGAATTTCCTAATGATACAGGACTGCGAAGAGCCCGAAAAGTGTAAAGCGTAGTAATTTGCCTAATGTAATATCGATCCCGTCACCACATGGTATGTGAAGGGGAACCGTTCGCAACAGATGGTCAGAGCAAATCAAAGCATGCATTTGTCCTCCAACTCAATCTCTCCAGTGTTCCACCTTGTGCGTGTGCCCATGCTGCGAAAGTAAAAGTGCGTACTGTCGCTCGCCATTGGGGGTGATTCTGCACCGGACTTTCATGGATGCTGCCTTTGATTTTTGCGTCTCGCGACCCCAACATGACTTTCCACATAAATGAGCTAAGAGCAAACCATTGGGGTGAACACCGCAATTGAAGCCAGTGATGATAAAATCAGCATCATAAGGCAATCAATTTCAAAGCTCAGGTGAACTAATTATTGATTGTGATGATTAAATACTACCATCTTTTGTAGAAGCTCCCAATAGCATTGATTTAATTAAGGTGGCATTGCTATTTGTGTTCAGTAAGAGCAGAGGCAATCGGAGTTTGAGATGGATTAGCGTGGCTTGTTCTTTCTATTGTGTAAATTGTGTATTCTGCTAACTTTAAATTTCAATCTCAATTTCAGTAAGCTAGATAAGGCGATGTAACCTTGGCAAAGTTGCTAGACTTTTTGTACAAATCCCCAAAGTCCACCCACAGACAAACGAAGCATCATGCTACGCATTTGACCTGGCCGGTGACAAGAAAAATGATGCATTCAAGAAGTCGTCATTTTCCAATCGTTGTTTTCAAGAATTGGCTGCATTAGTGTGAGTTAATATTAGTACGTGGGTGTGTGTATCTGTTAAATTTCAATCTGTCGGATACTCAAGCACTCGACACTGAAGAAGTTTGTAAGACACAGACGAAATAGGCCTATTTTGCAAAGGATAAGCTTTTTCTTGTGGAACTTACCTTTGCTCACGTTTACTATCAATAGTTTGAAAATTTCTTTCATTTTTTATAATTTATTCCTTCTTAAAAGTGATTAAGTGATATGTTGGTAACGGTTTTCCTTTTTTACTAATTCTTCAAGTCTTTTGTTTTCAATTTATTTCAAATTTATTAATCTTTTTATTGATTGCTTAATATATTTTCTATTTATTGAATTATAAAATTGTTTGATTATAGGGTATGTGTCCCTTGACTCAGCCTATTATGCAACCAGCGATCACATTTTTCATTATAACTCATAAAGTTTTTAAGCTGTAAGCGAGATTCAACTAGTTATACACTTGCAAAGATAAGTTTGATAAGACATTTGGTAGCATGTATCACTAAAAGTTACACAACTATTTTTATAATGCCATAAACTTTCGAAGGATGTGGATTTAATGTCGGTCTATAGGCACCAAATTGGGTCTATTCGTGGATGCAACTTCGTCCCATTCGATGGATTTATTACTAAATGCAGTCTTTGTACGGTTTTTTTCTAATTTTATGAATTAAGGCATTGTAAGCTGTACTGGATTTACTTAATACAACATTTCACAACACAAACTAAAGTAAAACTGCCTCGAAACACTTAAATGATGTTCATATATGATTTATCAGCCATTCAATAATGAAAACATTATAATTCACTATACAATGATTTTGTCTCTTCGATTTGTGTTTAGATGAGCCACTTGAATATAAACAACCGCAAATTCATGCATTTCCACTTGAAATTTTACCAATAACAACCTTTTTACTACGTTATTGATACAACAGGCCATAGTTGGGAACATACAAAAAAATATGTACCCAACATTGGGTCTACGATTTTCTTGTAAAATCATTGTTGTTTTAGCTATGTGAACAGTTAGTTTGTAACGTGTAACTATTTTCTGCACATCCAGACTGCATTATTTGCTTTATCGATTCAATTAAGCCAAATTTAGATCACTTGAAATCGTGTAGATCATTTGTTCAGCTTAACCAGTAAAATCATGATGCCCCAAAAGTTCAAGAAACCGAAAATTACGCGGAAGTGAACAACTATAAGATGATTAATATTGTCTCAATTGCTTCGGATTACATCTATCATGCTAATAGCAACATGATTTTGTTGATTATCGCTAAATTAATGACACATTTGGTACATAGGCCGAATGAAGGAGCTAGGCTAACATTACATCCCCTTACCCTATTTTTAATTATTCAGAAACATATAATTATACTTATTTGTTCGTTTCATGTATAATTAATTTAAAAATTTATTTATTTATTCTCAAATTAATTCATTAACTGATTAACGCATTGATTCATTTGGGTTAATATATTTGGGTTTAATGAAATAACCTATTTATTTATTAATCGATTTATTTATGTATGTATAATATAAATTTTTCCTGCATATTTGTTCAATCAATAATATTTCTAATTATTTATCTATTTAGGTGAAGGATCTTAAATTATTCATTTATGTATTTATTTATTTATTGTTTCATTGATTTATTTATTTATATAAATATTTTATGTATGGAGTTATTTTTTTAACGATTAAATTATTAAATTATTTATTTATATATGTTTTAATATATTTATACATTAAATTATATATTTATTTGTTGACAAATTATATTATTCATTTATAGATAGAGTTATTAATCTATTAATTGATGAACTAATTTTTAAATAATTTTTATGAATTTATTTATTCATTAATGTAATAAACTATTCATTTATTGTTTTTTTTTGTCAACTCACTCATAATTTTTCTTAATTTTTTGTGTATATATCTTTTCGTTAGGTATGCATATAAAATTAATGTATTTTATAAATAATTCTCTTAGCTCTCTTCTTAACATCTATTCATATATGCATTCATTTTTTTATTGATTTTTTCATTAAGTTTTTAAGTTTTGTTTTTCCTTTGTTTTATAGATGTATCACTATAATTATCGATTTATTCATTTAATAAATTATTCATTTAAACATGAATTCATTGTTGTTTAGCCGTCGATTAAACTTTTAATAAACTTTTATCAACTTAATAACTGAATATATTTTTTATTATAAAATCAAACATATATCAACTTATCTATCTTTGTTATATATTAATAATATTATTTGAAACACAAATTATAAATATATGTATCTATTTGTAAGTTTATTCATTTCTTAATTAGTTTAGTTCTTCAGTAGTTAATAATTTGTTTATTTTTTTCTTGCTTAATCTTAAATATCTTTTTATCTGCGTTTTGATTCATGTTTTTATATCTTTATCTATTTATTTATTATGTTGTTTATGTGTTCGTTGATTCAACAATTCATTTATATCTTTATGGATTAATTTACAAATTCACTCTATCAATAATGTAATGCATGATTAATTGTAATAAATTTTCAGTTATCTTTTAATTAATTTATTTATTAATGAATTGATTGATATTTTTATTTGTTTTATTTTCTATATTGTTGTAATTTATTTCATAACTAATTAATTAGTTTGTTGATATCTTAATTTTTTTCATAATTAATTTAAACATTGATCTTTTTATTCAATGAATTATTATTTAAATAATTTATTTATCTATTTGAATTAAAGTTTATTGTTAATTGATTCATTTTTATTTCAATCATTCAAATCATGTGTATAAATGTTTATTTGTTTATGTTTTGACATACATTTTATTTTGTTGATTTGTATGCATATTATTGTATTGATTTATTAATTCAATTATTTATTTTTATATTATTTTATTTTCTTTACTTACTTTACGTTACTTGAGTGAATAATCATTGTCTTTTATGTATAAATGTGTATGTTATTTTTTATAAGCTTATTATGCATTCACTTATCTATATCGCTTGTTTGTCTTTATACCTATAACTCAATTTTTTTAATGAATTTGTTTATTTAGAAATTTTTGCATGAATTTATAAATTTATTTATGCATTTTTTTTATTCAGTTTTTTTATTGATGTTTTTTTAAAATATTTATATACTTTTTATAAACCTATTTCTTAATTTATATATTAATTGGATTTTGTTTGATTATATTATGCTTCTATTGATTTAATAATTATTTATTAGTTTATAGATTTTTAGGTTATTTTTTTAATTGTATATCTTTTTATCAATATATTGATTGATTTAGTTTTTTTCTTATGTATAAATTTTTTTATTCATTAAATAATTAATTTATTCATATATTGATGTGTAAGGTAATTTTTTATTTCTTTTTTATTTATATATATATATATATATATATATATATATATATATATATATATATATATAATATATATATTATATATATATATATATATATATATATATATATATATAAATTTATTTATTTATATGCACAGAAAAAAATCTTGTAGTAAAAATAACCATTTTACCCGACTATGCCTTTCTTTAAAACTACCATGAAACTTAAGTCAAATTTACTTCGTTTATGGTAAGATCTTCAACGTTTGTGGTATATTTGACTGACCTCATATTGATATCAACCACACCATGGTTGATATAATTGCAGGCATGGTAAATCCAAACGCATTTATAGTCAGCTGAAAATTGTTGGTGATTGCGCTTAATTTAACCCTCGAAATGGCAGTTTCTTCTGCGGCTGTTTTTTGCGTGTACATATTTATCACTTCATTAATTAATTTTTTGTTCATATATATTTTTAAATTTATTCAGTTATTCATTAACTCATGAGTTGATTTATTTATATATTTATTGATTTATTTATTGATTAACTCATTGATCAATCAGAATATTATTTTTTTCAATTCCTTTCAATTATAATTAAATTATCTATTAGTATTTAAGAATTGATTAATTTAAGAATTTATGCATTTATTTAGTTAGTTATTCATATAATAATTTTTTTATTTAGATATTTATATAATTATTTTATTTATTCATTTATTTAATTTCTGTTAAATTATCTATTGATTCAATAGGTTTCGTATAAATTCATAAGACTTTTAATTTGTTTATATATTTATTCATGTATACATTGATTTTAACTGAATTTTTATGTTTTTTGTTCCATTTAATCATGCATTACTTAATAAACTCTTTATTTCATTATTTGTTTATAATTTTTGTTTTCGTTTCTATCTTTATTGAAGACTCGATTTATTTAGTTGTTGAATGGATTCATTTATTTTATTTTAATTTTATTCATTTATATATTAATTTATTTACTTATAAATTTATTTATTTTTCATATTATTTTCTATTTTCTTATTATTTTGCTCGTTGAGTTATTCATTTATTTATAAATTCATTATTATCTTTTATTTATTTATTAATATATATATATATATATATATATATATATATATATATATATATATATATATATATATATATATATATATATATATATATATACATGTATTTAACTTTGGATTATTGATCTATTCCTTTCTATATATTTGTATCGATTAATTTATAAGTAAATATATTTAATGATTGAATTACCGATATTCTTTCTCCTTATTCAATTATATCTATATATTTCTTTTATTTTATTAATTATTTATGTATTCATTGATTTCTTTCCATCAATATATTTTTGAAGTTATTAAATTATTTATTTATTTATATTTTATATCTATTTAAATGTTTTAATAAACTTTTTCTTTAAGTTTTGTTTATATTTATTTATTCATTGTTTTATTTTCATAGTGATTTATTAAAAAATTTAAAGTTATATTTTTAGATATTTATATTTTGTATATAAAGAAATAACTAAATAGACGTATACAGTGAGTTTTTTTTGTTTATTTATTTATTTATTTATTTATTTATTTATTTGTATATGTGCTCATTTATTTATTGATATTTGATCTTTTTATTTGTTTAGTCATCTATTAGTTTTCTTATTATTATGCAAGGATTTTTAACTTATGTTGACTTCATATTTATTGATTTATTTATCCATTACTTTATTCATTCATATATGTTTTTATTAATTTTTATTGTTTTTCATTATATGATAAATTTAAAAGTTGATTTATTAATTAATATTTTATTTCTTTAAAAAAATCATTTATTGAGGTGTTTATTTATTTTTTTATTTGTTTATATATATATTAACTCATATGTCTTCTATTTTTTGCTGATTGCAATTTTTTAATATGATTAGTTCGTCAATTTTATCATTATATAATTAATATATTCAGAAAATTAAGCTTTTTATTCTTAATTTATTTATTTTCTCATATGGTTATTTTTTTATAAGTTTATTCATTAATCTAATAATTTTTCTACTCTTTGCTCTATGTCAAACGTGTTTGGTTCCTTAATGCATTTTTTTTCAGGGATGATAAGAGATGATATTTGATGATAAAAAAAAAAGTTTTAAATTGGCTGCAACTCAAACACTATGATATTTTGCTGATTTTGTTTTTTTTCTCCTTTGCTGCTAAATAGCTGATTTTTTTTCATAACAGTACCATTTCAACTTAGAATAAATATCACTTAGTGTCTGTTCTCTTTTTTAAGGGGTTTTCTCTATTTTTTTTGCATTAAAACGCGTTATAAACCGCAGTGGATGATAAAACAAAAACATTACCTTAAAAGTTCTCTACAACTCTCAAACTTTCTACCTCGCTTATTTATTGTTTGCAATTTTGTTTTGAATGTAACATGTTGGGCCTCCAATTAGCTGATAATAAAATCACGAAGTTAAGCGAGCTTCACCCATTATTTCTTGCATGATACTACCAAAAATCAAAAGGATACTAGTGGTTAAAAATTGGTTCACGTTTGAAGAACCCCGAGTTCCCAAGTACATCAGTACCTTGTACCTGAGACATATTCTTGCGCTTTTCGGTACTAGAATTTTTGTTTTTGTTTCGATTCGCTATGTTATTTTGACAGAATATTTGTAACTGTGTTCGTTTGAGTTACTTTCTCAGGGGCGAATCATTAAGCTTTGGACCGATGTGATGGTACTTCCGGAGTCATAAAATATATGAATTTTCTTCAGGATTACCTACCCTACACCTACTACTCTACCTTATCTTCCATCTTTTTCTAGCATTTCTCCAATAGTGTTTGAGAGAGATAGTGTTTTGAGAGTGTTGCCAGTTTTTTTTTTAATTTACGGTTGGGTGGGACAAACATTTTGAATATTTGGATGATTTTTATTTGTAATAAAATCGATGTTAATCTGTTTAAACCATTCTATAAGATCAGGATTGTATCCTAGAGGGTTTGAGCTGTTTAGTGGAATACCTGAAGAAGTCTGCACATTGTAGACGAAATACGCGTATCTGTCGAAGATAAGCAAAGGTAGTTGGAATTAAATGGAGAATACTAATTTTTCTTCTAATCAGGATTGTATTGACAGCTGACTAAGTCAAGGCAGTACTCTTCTGGTGGTTGAATGAATGACATAATTATTTTCTTAAGCCACTCCTTCTCGTGAACTTGTCTATTGATAGTCGCGCTAATGATAAAAACCCTTTTTTCTCTTCCACAACTTCAGATACCGTGCCAAATCATCAACTTACGAGTGAATTCCTCTTCAAACTAATATTTTATCTTCCCCGGTGCTACTTCTTACGTTTAGCAAGGTGGAGTTCATGATCCGGGATTTGTTTATAGTTCCTTTTTACCTTAGTTTCAAAACGCATTCATTCTACTTGGTCAGTAGTTGCTCGTACAGCTTCCTTGCACGGGTTTTGGCATCAAGGTTTCAGCGTTCTGTTGGGATTTTTTCTGGCCTGGTACAACTGGAATCATTCTCGCCTACAGATTTGTCGAATTGTACTGTGTGACGCTGAGAACTTTTCCGTCAATCACGGTCATTTCTCTCACATCTTTCACGTTCCATCTTCAATAACTTGGTGAAATTTTCATCACTGAATGAGAAATCTTTCCGAATCAAAATGTTTTCATTGATTTTTCGCAATGACATCTAGAGACTTACCAATAATTTTAAAGTAGTCTCCAGTCACTCACCGCAATTGACTTTCAACTGGTATTGAATATTTGAATAATTACAGGGTGGCAAAAGATGCCAGTCAGTGTTTTTTTACCTCAGTGTATCTTTTGTACAGTTTTGTGTACCGATATGTACATATTTCCCATTGTACGTTTGGTCATCTGGCATTTGAAGGATGTGATTTGATTTGGTTCAATCTTCACCAAACATGCTTCATCCAAGAAATCTCTTGAATATAAAACAAGCGCATAAGATGTTTGGACATGCTATGCCCTGAGATCGGATTGATTTTACTGATTGCCTCTAACTCAATCAGATGACCCAATTATCCTACAATAGTCTCTTCACTCACTACCGACTGCCGACAATCGAAATCTCCCATGACCCAATCGACCGGTGTGACCCCTCCCAACATAACGCTGCTGTTTTATTGCAGATGTTCCAGTTCAACTTTTTCCTTTCGCGAAAAACAGCAACCACGATTTTCGTTTCGCACCAAAACATTTCATTATGCCGTAACAACACAACTATGGGTTTAAAAGGAAAGAAGAAAATTGGAACGAATTTCGTCGAAGGCCTGGGGTGTGGCGGTCGGAGATGGTGATGGTGATGGTGGTTGTGGTGGGGGCCGCGCTCTTGCTGAAAAGAAGCGAAAAAGAAAGGCGCTTACTCACACTGAACTCATCGAAAGCGAAAGTGGATCGCGTAATCTTTCTCCATATTCTCTCTTCGATCTCCTTTGCCTTGGTGGGACAACAGACAGAGTCTGGCCGCGCCGCGCAAAGGAAGGGTCGACGTTGTGCCCAATTTTCAGTTTTCTTCACTTTTATTTTCGAAAAAAAAAAGTGATGTAACCTTTCTCTACTCTACTCTGAGTCGGGTGGCCGTTTGCGACGGAGAGGGGAGGCGAGGTGGAAAAACTGGTTGGACTTTTACCTGGTCGGTTGTGTTTGGGACATTTTGCGGAGGGAGTTTCCTTTTTTTTATTATTTGGTCTTTCTTCTTTGTTTACAGTTTGAACTTTATGCGGTTCGCTCGGTGATAGAGCTGTGCGCCGATCAATATTTTGTCACTGGCGTTGTGGCCGGTATGAATATGATTATAGGTAAAAATATTCCTTATTAATACGGTGGAATAGGTGCTAGTTATTAGAAAACACAAACATTTTTTGTTTTTGTTATTGTATTTTAACATTTAAATCCAGTTTTCCTTCTTCAATATTTCAGACAACATGCTATCGAACAACTGTTCTGACCGCCAAAATCTGGAATAGCGACAACTTTCAAGCAACAATAACTATAGTGTGTGTTAGTTTATAAACAAAGCAAGCCTTGCGTTTACTCTTGGTTTTGGTTGTTTATGTTATTTAAAGATAGAAGTGTATATTCATTGAACCAATATCTAGAAGTAACTAAAAAAATGCGTTGTCAGTGTCCGGATGCATTCGGAAATTCGGTAAAATCAAATACCGATCACCTATTTTTGTTTCCTAATCAAGAAGACCTGAGAAAATTGTGACTTCGGCGGATCGTTATAGCAGAGTCAACTCACGTTCTTGACAAAAAGAAGCGCTTATTCGTAACTCAGCAACATTTAGATGCGAGTAATATTAATTGATTCCAGTGTAAGTGCATTTTTTTTCTTCTCATTTTTAAACTTTTTCAGACTTCTGATTACCGAGGAGTGCCAGTAAAGTCTTTTTTTATTCAATGCGCGATACAAGTTGGACAAAAATAATTTTGTTTCTTTCGATTTGTTCCACATCTTCCGTTTGTATAAGATAAGTAAGTGAATATACCTATAAATCTCATTTCTTTTCAAGACTAACCCCCGTTCTAAATGTTATATTTGACATCAGCATCAGATGCTCTATGTCAAGTTCTTCCGACGATAGAATGAAGTGAACGGATTGGAATACATTTTCCTAGTTCTCATAGTTGTTTCCTGTTTCAGAAGCTGAAAGATGTTCCCAGCAGACACAAAATTGTATATGGTAGCGGATATAAGTACAAAGTGGAGGTGCTATACGTACATGCGTCCATTTGACTGCATGGAAAATGTACGTATATCGCCTCCACTTTTCACTCTTATTCGCTATCATATACGATCCTATGTTTGCTAGGTTGCTTTATGATACCAGAATCCAATCCGTTGGCTCGTCCTTTGGACATTAAGCACTGCGAATCTCATCGAGTGAACGTCGAATCTGATAAAAACGAAAACTGCTTAGCAGTAATCTTGTGTTCCGGCACTATATTTGGTTTTCATTGATTTTTTACTGTACTCATCCAATCGCAGAATTCATATAATTTGGGTTTGATTACCTGAGAATAAAACAAAAAATATGTTTCGCCAGGTGTTATGAAACCCTGTTTACCTTTCAATCTTCCCCTTCTTATTACCGTCGCGGAATTGTTCACACGTAGTTAAAAAACATTCCACCTTTGGGGGCGTGTTTATATCCGCTTTGGAAAATCCTGGCTTCATTTTGAAGGATTGAAAACGAATATAAATATTTCTATGGTTTCAATAGGTTTTGATCTATAGACTGTTCCGAAAAATATAAATACACTTGCTTTCTTAAATAAATAAGACCATACTGCGAATTTTTAATAATTATAATTTAAAACATAGTAGATAACAATGTTTGCTTCCATCTTCATTTAAATTTGCTTGATTTTCGCAGAGTAGGTGAGTTCTCTAACTTTTCCCTTAAAACTTCTCATAAGCTTCTGCACAGTGCTTTCTCCTACCATTTTCATCACTTTTCGCAAATCTTACTTAAATTTTTCAACACTATCCACTGGTTTCATGTGTTATCTTAGCTTCGCCTTCTTCGAAGCCCAGAATGTTTCGATTGGGCGAATCTCTGGGCAGTTTGGTTGATTCTTCTCCGTTGGTACACAGATTCAGCCTGTTTGGTGCTTCGTTTTGACTGCTTCTGCTTTCGACGAGTCTGCAGGCGCATTCTTTCATTAGTCGCCAAAGTACATAGCGCTTTCGCCACATCTCCGACGAATGCTGAAGGATGACGCTTGAAATAGTCCCATACCTTTTTGCCGATTGTAGGGTCAGTGGCACCTGGTTTTCTACCCCTTCCTGGGGAATCTACGAAAGAGCACTGTTGTTGGTACTTCCACAATGCGGATTGAACTGCTCCGATGCTCATTCCTTCTTCCTCAGCCAGTTTTCTGATCGGAGACTACTCACGGTGCACCGTTTGTGAAAGTGATATCCCTTTTGAAAATTTGAAATGTGTGATCTTCCGTGTCTTATGCCCAATATCACACTGTAAGTCACGAACGTCATCTAAAGAAAGCTCGTGTCTTCTTATAAACTTTTCAAAGTAATATTTTTTCGATTACTTTGATATTTTAATGAAAATATAACCTACATGTACATATTTCGGAGTGTCTTCAGCCATGTTAGAAGAAGACATTCGTGAGACATTAAACAACTCAATTCCGCCTTACCAAATTTAATCATTCAAGATTTATGTAGTGTAGATAATATTTTATACTAGTTCTTTTATCTGGTAGGTTCAATTGTGTCAACTTTACGGAGCCAATATTTTAATGTTTTTTTTTTCAATAATATAATGACTTAATATTACGTTTTGTAGAGCGTGGGCCGTTCACTCGTGATTGATCCGAGGTTAAAATTGGTGACATTTGGAAAAAGGAACATGAAATTGAAATTTTTTAGTCTTAGAAGAGAGGTGTCGCCAACAGATATGGCTAGGCCTCTCTGGATTTAAATTGATAAGTAAACAATTTCAACTAATTCATTTTCTTTATTCTAATAATGCGGCAAGCATGAAAAATGCAGATTTCAGACGGCTAATATTTTGGTAGTTTTGCGTATGCTATTATTAAACAGCTATGCATTCAAACTGCAAATGTACATCAAGAAAAACCGCAAATTCAAGTATGATGCAGGAATAGTCCATATTTCAATGCGACATTGAAGTTTATGTTGGGTAAATATCAAACCGTTCGCATACGTTCCATATAGGTTAGAGGAAAAAGACGCGTCATAAAAACACATCGACTACAAAGCAGCGAGTTCGATTGCCATTATAGAAAATGCAAAACTGCAGCGAATTTGAGTTTCCCCGAGCAGAAGCAAACGTCCATCATCATCAGTAAAGGAAAAGAAAAATATACGAGAGGAAAAACAGGACAATGAATCAATTTTATATTAAAAGTATGTCTTATTTTTTTTGATGTCTTTGTTTTCGATACAGAGTTACATGTTACGAGTACGAAAATTTTGAGCGTCACGAAGTATGTTTAGGTTTAGAACGTTAATAACTAAGTAATTTCACGATTGATTTCAATAATTTATAATATTGATTTTTAACATTCAACTAATAAAATTATCGCAAATATAGGGTCATGTCTTATAGTGCCGATTTCTCTGAGTAAATTTACTAAATGCACAGTACTTTCCTATCACAGACATCAAATTTAAGTAAGGAATGTCTCATACGTGTGAATTTAAGGAGACACCTTTAAAAATCCTGAATTTTGCACGATTTCTGTTCGATAAATATCAAATATTTCTTAAAATCAAATTTCGGTACTGATAATAACTAAGGGCCGTTTAAAGTTCGCTTACTTTTTGCAATCGCAGCTCGCTAGTTGCTGGCATGTTATGATATCCCTATTACAGACATGATCTTCTTATAATAAGTAGTTTAATGTTGAGAATGCTCTCTTCAAATTCCAATCAGTGCTTGGAAGTGTTTCTGTTCGTTTATGTGCGTTGGATAGAGTCCCTTCCTTTCAATAGGAATCAAAATATTTTGAAAAAGAGACTATAAATTAGAAGAAAAATTGGTAATCTCCATTTAATTCCAACTACCTTTGCTTATCTTCGACAGATACGCGTATTTCGTCTACAATGTGCAGACTTCTTCAATATATTCAATAACTAACTAGTCGAGTTATTAGTACGAGACACTGAAGAAGTCTGCACATTGTAGACGAAATACGCGTATCTGTCGAAGAAAAGCAAAGGTAGTTGGAATTAAATGAAGATTGCTAATTTTTCTTCTAATTTATAGTTACAAGTATTCCACTAAACAGCTCAAACCCTCTAGGATTGAAAAAGTGTTTTACAGTGAAAGTAAATTTTCGCAGCATATGGCTACAAAGTATCAGAGCAGCTACCAGAGTGAATAAATCTTTAAGCTATTTTAAATACTAGCATGAGCTTCAAGTCGACTTTTAAACATTTCGAGTTACCATTATAAACTATTGAATTCCGGCACGAAAATAATCGTTTAAATAGATGACCTATTTATATAATGATTCTTATACCGTTACATATTTTTCATCTTGTAGGACCTCCACTATCTTTCATGCCATAAAGAAAGACCCTCTCAAACATCGTAGCAAATAAGACCGTGGCCGTGTCATCATTCAAACCAAACGGCCCTTTTCAGGACCGCCACATGCTTTCTAAAAAGTGTTTAATATAATTTTCTCACAAACTTACTTTCTTATGCTGGTCTTACTTTCTATTAAGACCCTACCTACGCTTTTTCGACCTGTCAAGTCAATTTGCAAATGCGTCAAAATATTATTAATAATTGACTTTGAATTCTCAAACCTGACAAGCTACAACAAACTATAATTTTCTAAAGAGCAAACCATAGAATTTCCTAACATACTTACATATCTATGCCTATCCAACGTCCCATTGGAACAGCACCTACATTGCTATGTTCTCTACGATACAAACGAAACTAATCGTAGAAATTGAACCAGACAATTAATCACACGGTTTATTTAAGTCTAAGTACATCGAACGGTCGTATGTTATACACAACCCTACTGATTTTTGGCTTCGTTTGTTCCAATGGAACAATGTCGTGCCTCAATTCTAATACAGGTTCATTAAAAATAGTAATAATAACATTAATTACACATTGCTACGTAGTCCTAAGTCAACTTTGGGCTGTCCCTTCTAGTTCTTGCTCCGCATTTTAAATCGAGCATTTAGTAAGCATTCTAAAAGCTAAACTCTTCACCAGTAGAACAATATTTCAACTGCTGTCATCTAGCTGACATTTGCCAACGTTACCAACATATGAATGACATATTGTCGACATAGAGTTCTTCTTTTGGTGAGGTCCAGCATTAAATAAGCCGTATAGTCGGCCAAACCGGCTTTTGAATAGCATTTAAGATGACTATAATGCTCATATGCATTATATCGCTTGTCGTTACAACGCATACAGGGCAACTTACATGCTTTATTTGATGCTTATTGGTAGCTTTGGGTTTAGCTATTGATGCCTAGGCAGCCGGTTGATCCAAGCCAGTGGGGAATTTGTAGCTAGCTAGTTTGGGGCAACCACGAGCAAAATAAGGTGTTGTGTGATGTGTGTGATCTAGTTGGCAGCCATCATCCAGTAAGGCGCAACGTTAAGTGAAATAAACGGTGTCTGAGTCAGCCGTTTGCTAAGACGTGTAGAAAATTTCATTAAGTGAGTGCCATGAACAAGACCATATGGACCGTCACTAAACGACGTGGTTACTTTGGGGAAGAGGTGCGAAGAGGACGGAGAGCTATCTGGACAAAACCTCGGTCCATATAGATTTGAAACATTATGTATGGGCATGCTACCACCATGGAGGCGGAGGTCTAAGAAACCAAAAAATTGGACCACGTTGTTTATATCCATGTATACCTTCCATGTCCATCCATATTGATCACCCGCTGGTCTTATAAAAAGTTTAAGCTAAATCAAGCTGAATAATGCATTAGGTCCTTAGTAACATTGCGATATTCTCTTCGTCGACTTTTTCTTTGTTTATAGCTTGTCTATTAAACGATTTTCTGATGTTTTTATCGTATTGGATCCCTAATAACACTTTTTACTACCGTACTGTATGTTGAAAATAGTCGAACATGTTTTTACATAACCGTATGAACGCAAAGAGAAAGTCGACAAAGAGAGTCTCTCAATGTTACTTAGGACCTAATGCATTGTTTTGCTTGAAATGTCTGCGTCGCCGACCACAAATGTAGGTGCATTGGTCTACATCCCGCGGCTACTCATGTGAAAAATGCCTTTGTCTATCGGTTTGGATTAGATCGGATTAAATAGAACAATTTTATGCCCAAGTACCGGTTAAGGATAAAATGCTCTCCCAACCGAATTCAAACGGTCAATCTAGATTTGACGTATTTTTGTTTATGTTGGCATCACTAAGCAGTTCATGACACATTGATTGGTTGTTAAAGTTTTGCATAAAATCCTACGGTGGTTCCTAACTCCAGACTGGACTATAACAGATTACGCTTGCCTCAAGCGGGGGATTTCAACAGGATAAATGGAAAGGATTGTCACTCCATCAACTTCTGCCTCTTCAGTTCAAAGTTCAAGTGGCTTGAATCTTGTATATGTGTTAAGTTGCCCCTGTTAAAGGGGTACAAAGTGTAATCGGTCAGCAATGGGCAAATTACTATCCAAAATCTTCGGCAACGAGCCATTGAATCATATTCGTGCCAAATTTTCAAGAGGATGCAGTTGAAGGGAGGCAGAAAGTAGCATATGAACAGAATGAAGAAACGGAAGCAGATGAAACAAACGATGAAGCGGAAAAAGAGAAGATGGTTTAGATGATCCAGTAAAAGCGAAGCGGAAAATATCACACAAAAGAGAATAAATGTAAAAAAGTGCATGGATATATGGCTGAAGGATACTATGCTGAAACTGAAATGAAACAAGGTGACGAAATAATAAAATAAATAAATAAAAAGGTGGAAAGAACATGAAATTAGAGCAAACATGAATAAAAGAAAACAAAACGTCATTGGTGAGGAGGAATAAGAGGAGCGGAAGAAGAGAGGAGGAATAAAAGAAGTGAAAGATGGGAAGTTGAAGAAAGAAGGCAAAATAAGAGAACTGAAAGAAGTGAACCAGAAGAAGTGACCCGGAACAAGGGAAGCAGAAGAACAGAAGTGAAATAGCGCAAGAAGACAAGGGGGAAAAGAGAAGCGGATGAAGCTAAGTGGAAGGAAAGAGGTGGAAGAAGAGAGCGAAAATAAATTAACCAGAAGCAGAGAAGCGGAGGAAACAAATGGAAGAAAAGAAGTGGAAGAAGCAAAACGGGAGAAGAAAACTTAGAGAAGGAAAGTTAAAGAAGGAAAACAGAAGCAGAGAAAAGAAACGGTAGAACAAATACAGAAGCAGATAAGCAGAGATAAAAAAAATGCAAGAAGTATACTGCAAGAACATGGGGGGGTGAAAGTGTACTTAGAACACTAAGTTGAGAGCAAACATTAAGCTAATTGCGAAAGCAATAAGCTTGAAATGCCAAGAAAGAAGAAGACAAACGCCGAAAACAGAAGCCCAAAGAAGACAACCTCATGTTCTATGAGATATTTGGAGGGTCTCTCCAAATGTCTAGTGTAAGAGTTTAATCTGTTTTTGTTTTTAGTTTGTGTTTGTTTTGTTCCCGCATCTTGAGGAGCCTTATCGTCACACAATGATCACCAACACTCAGCCGAATACAAAAGGGAGCCCTGAATATATCGCCCAACGAAAAAGTTTTAGCGACAATACTGATGAGACTACAGAATTCTATTTCCACAAAAACGTCACCTATTTTAACATCAGGTAATCTGCGAGGACACATGCCATGTCCTAGTTTACGTAGTTGTTTATTTCAGATTCATGGGATGTGTTTGAACAATGCGTGAAGACAAAACATAGTTATTCGGTATTTGCATAAAATTTTCGAACTTTGCGCTTAACTCCGTCCATTAGGGTTTGTACAGACTCTTCAGAAATCGTAGAAGCTGTCTTTGTCCAAATTTGCTGGAAGTGTTTGATGTCTTTTATTCCTTGCTTCTTTCCAGAAAGCTTCCGCTTCATCAGAGCCCAATATCTCTCGATTGGTCGTAGCTCTGGGCAATTTGGTGGGTTTGAGGTTTTTGGTAAAATATTCACTTGATTTGCTTGGTACCACTCCAACACAGTTTTAGCATAGTAGCATGATTCCAAATCGGGCCAGAACAAAGGTTTGTCTTTGTGACTTTTGATGGAGGGTAGCAATCGCTTCTGCAGACACTCTTTCTGATAGATCTCCTTGTTGATTGTGCCTGTAGTGACGAAAGATTTACTATTTTTGCCACACGTGCAAATTACTTGCCACACAAGGTATGTTTTGGAAAATTTCAATGCCTTCTTCGTTCTGAAATGCTCAGCTGTAGCATTTCTGGCCATAGCAGAATAAAAGGCCAGCCCTGGAAGCTGCTTGAAATCCTCCAGGACACAAGTTTAATCGTCCATAACAACGCATGAAAACTTCGTCAAATGTTCGCAGTACAAACGTCGAGCCCGTGATTTTGCTGCCAAGTTCTGTTTGTCGTTGCGATTTGGAACTGTTTTTACTTTATACGACTTAAGTCCCAAACGTTGTTTTGATTTTTGGACAAAACCAGGCGACATCCCTATTTTACACGCCAACGTTCGAATGGAGAAATTTAGGTTTTTCGTTAATATCCTTTTCACCTTTCGGTCTATGACAGGATAAGTGCGTCCAATGTTTTTGTCACTTCTCGGTTTCCTCTCCACCGTCAAACGTTCCGAAAATAATTTGAGCACATCATGAACAGTTGATTTAGGCAGATCCAATGTGTTTGCAAGGTCCCGTATTGACAAGTCAGGATTTGCCGTACGCCCGTATTAAATTCGCTAATGCACTTGTTTTTGTTTCGTCGCCATCTTGAATACTAAACATGAAATGTAAACATCAATCATAGTCTTTTTCATCATAGACTCTCAGCTATACCACAGTGAAATTTTCCATTCCTACGTGCAATATTTCAGAAGTTACAATGATTTGAAGGTGTGCGGATTAATGTGGATACAGACTTTAGTATTAAGCCACTCATTTTATTGAAAAAAAAAACGATGAATTATCGGCTCCGTAAAGCTAATGCATTTGACCCTACCGAATACATGAACTTGTTAAAAACAAGCAATGAACCAAGTTACCCGTCAACAGTGGGAAGGACGTTGGGCCCAAATGAAAGACGTGAAACTGAGGGAGATGAACCGATTACGAAGATG
Source organism: Aedes japonicus (assembly GCA_034211315.2). Taxonomy (NCBI): domain Eukaryota; kingdom Metazoa; phylum Arthropoda; class Insecta; order Diptera; family Culicidae; genus Aedes; species Aedes japonicus. The sequence goes on from JASCZW010004965.1 coordinate 104,826, forward strand.
ACAATGAAAAGCGATTTGAAGCTGAAACCAATGTACCGAAGCCGTGGGAGAAGAAAGGACAGAAAAGTGAGAAAAGGAGGAGAACAAGAAGTTATAAAAAATTCTGAGGTGAAACAGAGGTGGATGCAGATGCGGCAGAAAAAGTGGAGAACGTAGGAATATCAAATTAAGTCGATTATATGAAATTAAAAATTACGAAGAAGATATACAGAAAATATAAATAAATAAAATAATAGAGTGAATTTAGTGCCAAGGCGTAATTATAAGACATTGCATTCTATTTGCTTTATTCGTGCAAACTTTATAATTTCTAAGTGTGTAGTCTACGTCCAAACAAAAGATTTCCCCCCTTGCCTACCCTGCATGGGGTAGTATGGTAAAGAGTTATGTGCCTGATCGGATACTACCGTTCAAATGCCCTCCACTCGTTTTCAAACTTGTATCTTTCAATTTCAAAGCCTGCCGCTGCGCTATACGGAACTATCAATACACTTTCTCTTCATGTCTATTCGTTCTAGCAATAAATTACCGTCCACTCCTAGCGCTTCGCACGGAGATGAGAAATTATCTGCTTCTGCAAACTTCATCGAAGATCGTTACTTCCGCGCATGGGAGAATACAAAAAATAACAATTAAAGTGAAAAAAAAAATTACGTTAAAACCATACCATGCCATTTTAGAACCACTTTTATACCATTTTATGTCAATTTGTATCAGTTTGTACCAAGTCACCTAATTGAAACGTGTCGGCTGTTGTCACCTACAGTAAACACTTCAGAACGACTTTGATCACCTAAAAATGACCGTGAAAAGTAGATGAGAGTTCATCGGATTCACCCAAAGTGCTTATTCTCAGTTCATGCGTCAGCCAGAATTGGGTGACCTAAGTATTCCGAGTTATCTAACCTGATACGCAAAACAGCTCCTGCTTTCCCGTTCCCCATTGTAAATGATGGAATTATTAGGCCTTCTCATTAGTATGGATAGTACCTAAGAAACTAGATGCTTCGGGTCAAAAAAAAAAATAGAATGGTAATTGATTGCAGAAAAATAAATTAAAAAACTGTGAGTGATAGGTATCCTATTCCTGACACATCAGCAGTATTATCAAATTTAGAAAAAAATAAATACTTTACAACTTTAGACCTTGCATCAGGGTTTCATCAAATCCCTATGACAAAGGAAGACATTGAAAAAACCGCTTTTTCAATTAATAATGGAAAATATAAATTTGTTAAATTACCTTTTGGATTAAAAAATGCACCCTCTATATTTCAGAGAGTAATGGACGATATATATAACATATTGGAAAAATTTGCTACGTATATATTGATGACATTATTATATTTAGTGAAACTCTCGAAAAACATTTTGATAATTTAATAGTTATTTTCGAAACACTACGCAAAGCTAGTTTTAAAATTCAGCCTGATAAATCTGAGTTTTTAAAAAATGAAGTTGAATTTTTAGGCTTCATTGTTTCTGATAAATATTTGAAACCAAATATTAAGAAAGTTGAGTCAATACAAAAATATCCAGAACCAACTAATTTAAAGGAATTGAGAGCATTTCTTAGACTCTCAGGTTATTATCGACGTTTTGTCAAAGATTATGCAAAATTGGCAAAACCATTGACAAAACTTTTAAGAGTAAGCAAAATATAATTCTAAATCTTTCTCAATTAAACTTGATGATGAGGCCAAACAAACTTTTGAATTATTAAAAAAGATATTATCTTCTAACGATGTTTTAGCTTTTCCTAATTTTGAAAAACCATTCATTTTAACAAAAGATGCTTCTGATAAAGCTATTGGAGCAGTTCTGTCACAACGTTTTTCTGATGGAGAACACCCTATAACATTAATATCTAGAAATTTATCAAAAACTGAAGAAAACTACGCTACAAATGAAAAAGAGATGTTAGCAGTAGTTTGGGCATTAGGATCCTTAAGAAGTTATATATATCTAATCTAATCTAATCTAATCTAATCTAATCTAATCTAATCTAATACAACCGCAGCCAGTACGAGAAAGCATCCTGGAAATAATTGGGTTAGATTACGCCCAATTATTTTTTTTTGTCAATATTGATGCTTGCAGCATATCAGAGACATGATACAAGCGTCAAAGCGGCCAGGCCTACTGCGTTGCATTAACCGCAAAAGATGATTCTGTAAAATGATTTTGATTCAAATGAATATATTTGAACCCCAAAACATTTTGTGAATCTACAGGGGATGAAGGATGCGTGGACATACCGTACCATACGCTCCAAGGTAAGAATAATAAAATAATATTGAAATAAATCCTAAGAATCCGAGAAATGGTAAAAATGGCATGATAATAATATAAATGTAAAATCAATATGCAGTTTCATATGGAATACTATATACAATTTACTGCAGGAATATTATAATGTAAAATGATAATAACAACTACACATGTCTGCAGATTGTTGTTCTGCTGCAATTGTTGAAGGATTTTCGTATCCATTATGAACCTGAAAGTTTGGAAAATGTATCGTAGCCACGAGATATTTTTTTTCGAGACTCAGGAACTCTATGGATGATCTGAAATTATACATCATGTAACGGAGCAGCACATCGACATTTCAGATATTCTATATCTAAAATGTCGATGAGATGTTCCGTTTTCTTGCACCCTATTATCATTTGTAGTGTATCTGATAGGTTCTACAATAATTCAATATATGATCATAATTAAATTTTTGAATAGTTAGTTAATAAATTATTTAATAATAATAACATGAGAAAGACAAGTAATTATTAGAGAATATTTATCTGCAACTTATTTGACCACCCGCTCTTCGAAATACTTCAGCCGTTGGAACTACAATACTACTAACCATTGAGATCTAGAAATATTAGGTTAAAGATGTTTGTAGATGTTTGTACAACATATATCTGACACCCACTGGTTGGTCACTGATCTAATTTAGTCTAATCCAATACAAACGCAGCAAGTCAAAGAAAGGGTTCTGGAAACAACTGGACTAGATTATGTCCAATTATTTTTCTGTCTGCATCAACTGAAAAGAAGATTTCTTAGAACGAGCTGGAATCAAACGAATAGACCTGAACCCCAACGTAATCCGCGAATCTACAGGTGAGGAAGGATGCGTGGACACACCGGTTCACACGCTCTGTATCATGTCAAGTCAAATATCATAGAAATCTTACATATTTGTATGACCCATTTACCTGAAATTGTACAGAACAGAAATCTGCAAATACCTTAATTTTTTTTTTTAATTTTTTAATTTTTTAATTTTTTTAAAATTAGCATATAATGGTAGGACATCCTTTGTGACGTACAGTAAAATAGTATGTTCCGACCATCAAATATATTCTCGGACTTCGATTATTCCACGCAAATGTAATGGTATCCCCTACGAATCCGCTTTAACAAATGATATGTTACTTCGAATACTAAACGAATAAAACATGTGAGTATTTTATTATGCAATGCTGAAAAATTAACAAAAATTAAGGTTATTGCTGAAATGAGACTCTAATTCATGGCAGGTAGCTCCTATCTCCTTTCACAAGTTTTGGTTCTAATGTGAGGAGCAATGGTAGAATATACAATAGAAATCAGATGAATTATTAACAGACAAAATAGTTCTCTACGAGCTATTTTCGTGCTCGCCACATGGTGGTTAATATTGGCATAACCTAGGTAGTTTTCCTCGAAAAATTTCTCACTGGATCCTATAGTCAACGACCATCTTTTTCTGTGCACTACATAAAAGGATTTTCAAATGACGTTGACAATTTATAGCCGGGTTCTCATAACACGGTACCCTGCACGCGTCAGGACGTTTTCGTGGGCTGGGTAACAAAATCACATACTCTAACTAATTATTTTGTTCCAACCCAAAAATAAAAAAAAAATACCTCTCGGACAAAGCACTGTGCAAAGAGAATACTTCTTTATACTTGTTTACCCACCTGGAAACATGAGACTCAGCCAAGTGTCTCTAAAATACGAATAATAAATCCGGCTGGCGTGAAGTCTTCCGACTAAGAGAAACTTGTCATCTCCAATGTCACCAAAGCAGTTGAACCAAAAAGAAAACAAAGTTTTTGAAGAAAGCAGAAACGAAAAGTATCAACCAAATTCTTGAAATAAAACAAGATGATTAAGCGTAAAGCTATAATGCTGGGTTATCAATATTTCGCAAGAGAGATATATTTTTAAATACTCAGCGGATCAGAGGAGAGAAAAATAACAGCAATGCGTATCTATGGCAACGATAGAAATATTTACACTTGAAGGAATGGGCAAGTAAATTTAGTATAATGTTAAACTTTAACGAACGTTTACTTATCTTAATGACGTTTCGTTGATCCTCATCCCGATTCGGAATTGTCCGGAAATCCACTCGTACAAAGTCTACGAGCATCATGACTCCCATGCCGGAAAATTACAACTCCAGTTTTGTTGAAAATATACTACAAGCCATGGCAGCACCACTTGCTGAAACAGTAGCACAATTTTTAATTTCTTCACGTTGTTGAAAAACAAACGACACCTAAGCAAAACGCCCCACGACAACTCGAAAACAACGCGAAACGTAGATTTTATGAAATTATCACACCGTGATTTTCTGAAATTCTGAGACCGGATAGACCACCCGAACGGCAATCACTGCCGAAAAACTTTCCGAAACCAAATTGGAACTACCGAAGCCGAATTCACAATTTCTCAAATTCACATACATCGATTTTCAACAAACAGAAAAAAACGTGACAGCTCACGCAAAACTCAACCGTCCGCGCCGGATCCTTAAGAAGTTATATATATGGAACTAAAGTTAAAATTTGCACAGACCATTTACCTCTAGCATTCACAATATCTCCTAAAAATAACAACGCAAAATTAAAAAGATTAAAAGCATATATCGAAGAACACGATAACGAAATGTATTACAAACCAGGAAAATCAAATGTAGTAGCAGACGCACTTTCTAGAATTCAAATAAATTCATTAACCCCTACAAGACATTCAGCTGATGATGATGATAATAATTATATACCATCAATTGAATCACCCATCAATGTTTTTCGAAACCAACAAATTTTTAAAATTGAACAAAATTCAGAATATCGATTAGAAATTCCTTTCCAAGGATGTAAAAGACATGTTTTCACAGAATCAAGATTTACTTCTGACTTTTTGAAAAATAAATTAAAAAGTTTTTTGATTCCTAGTATATTGAATAGAATATTAACTAGTGAACTAATAATGGCGATAATTCAAGAAATTTATAAGGAACATTTCAATCCAAGAAAAATCAAAGCACGTTATTCACAAACACAGGTTAATGATTTGAATAATGAAGAGAAATGATAATGAATAAGAAGAGACTAAAAAAATTCATTTATTTGCACATCGGAATGCGAAAGAAAACTCCTTGCAGTTGTTGAAGAATTTTAACTTTCCCAAAATGCAAAAACTTGTGAAGTTTGTAAATAGGAAAAGTATGAGAGGTAACCTCAAAAATTTATTCAAGTAAAAACCCTCATTCCAAATTATCCAGGTGAAATAGTTCATATTGACATTTTTATTTTCGATCAAAATAATTTGTTTCTATCATCAATTGATAAATTTTCTAAATTTCTTAAAAAAAGACCAATTAAGTCAAAATCAATCCAAGATGTAGAAGATGTACTTATTCAACGATTGTTTGATTGGGATGTACCTGCACAAACAGTAATGGATAATGATAGTACTTCTGTATCAAACATAATTGAACAAAGAATACGAAGTTTGGGCATACAAATATTCAATTCATAGATCAGAAACAAACGGCCAAATTTAGAGATGTCATTCGACAATAAGAGAAATTGTACGTTGCATTAAATCAGGTAATACAAATTTAAATACTAACGATCTAATTCAGATGGCGTCACACAAATATTAGAACACCATACATTCTTTTATAAAAAATACCCCGCATAATATTCTGTTAGGAGAAAATGAGGATAATTTAACTTTTGAAGAAAGAACATGTCAAAGGGATAAAAATAATGAAAAAATATCAAATATTTTCAAAAGAAAGGATGAGAAAATCATTGAAACACCATATTTAAAATATACTCCTTGATCAACAGCTTTTGAAAAAATGCACGAAATCTCTAAAAAGAAAAGCCGTTACAAAAAAAATATTGTAAAAGAAAACCATGACACATTTATAATTGATAATCAAAATAGAAAAATTCATAAATGCGATTTGAGAAAATTTATTTGAACTTTATTTTCTTCTTTTCAGACTTTTAACTTATCCTAGTGCTGTCCATTCCCTAATGCATATACACGATTTAACAAATAGCCCTTTAGCAGTTATACCGTTAGGTGAAGCAAAAATAAAAATAGGATTTGTTAGGATTATCCACCCAATTAATTTAGATGATATAAAAGAGGTTATTTTTAAAATCAATAGAGATATACAACATAAAACACAATGTAATGCTTTGCAAGAATTAATTAAAATCAAAAATCAAAAATTGTATGAAACCTTCTTAAAAACAAAACCATTTATTAGAAGGCCCAAAAGATGGAATGCAATTAGTACCACGTGGAAATGGATTGCCGGATCACCAGATGCGGAGGATTTAAAAGTTATCAACTCATCTATAAATTCTTTAGTCACCAGCAACAATCAGCAAATCATGATCAACAAAGCAATCAGTCATCAAATTCAAGGAATAACTGACGTAACAAACGAACTTTGAACAGATCAACAGGAAAGTATGAAGAATCATTCAATTGAAATAAATCAGTTGATAATTCTATCAAATTTGGACTTACTACAAAATCAAATAGACACATTGGAGGAATCTATTTTACTGGCAAAACACGGAATACCAAGTAGTAAGTTGGAAGGAACACAATGTACATCTAACATCATTTGAGGAATTGTTAACTCAATGCAGTTTATACATAGACGGAGAACTCTATTCCTATAGCTGCGATTTTTTCGGTTTCCGTAAGCTGTTAGCTAACTTAGTTACCTAAGCTTTTTTTTACCATTTTGAAAATGAAAAAAGAACACGGCTCCGTTATACTTATGGAACTTAACCCTAGTAAATAATCAATTAAGAAAAAAATACATAAAACGATGATTGTTTTTTTTGCAAAAAAAAAGGCGTGGATTGCTGAGGTACAAAGACGAAATACTACCGACGTGACATAAAATCTCCCGGCTACATGAATGATTTTGTTTCGGCGTCACGCGGCGCACAGGTCTATTCGGTGATCAACGTAGCACGTGGTTTGTTGGTTTGAGAAAAATCAATCAACAATGAACATGAAATGAACATTGCATGCAATATGCGCACCTTCAAATGCTTGATCCAATGATGTGATAAAAACAACTATCTAAGGCACAGACATTGTCATTACCGAGCTCTCCGTTAACTAAATGTTGTTGTCAGTATATCCGCCAGAACGGTTGCGGGACCAATTCCATGCAATGTTTGCCAACGAAGACTGTCCAAAGAAGGCACCAGCAGCCACTCCAATCAACAACCCATAATGATCACCAACATTCATTTTTCAAACCTGCACAGGCAAGCCCAAAAATAGCCGCAAGTTAATCATATAGTTCTACAAATATCTTTCTTCGTCGTCGTCGTCTTCGTCGTCGTCGTCTTCGTCGTGGTCATCATCGTGGATTGCGATCGAGCGAAAAAGAAAAAAAAAACCAACGCTTTCATAAGGAGCAATCCCACGCAATATGATTGGTCACGACCCCGTAATCACAGACGACGACGACGACGACAACAAAAACTTAATCATACGCCTCTTTCCGTTTGATGGGTTCGTCGTTCGGCAATGTGAAATGGCCAAAGTGATGAGACTCGACCATCGAATATAATAAGTGACCAGTTCACTCGATTACGCACCGACCGACACTGACCGACGTTCACTCCGCGGGTGTCAGCAAAAGGGGCGAGCTATGACGACAGATTGTGAAGAAAAAAAAATGGCTAACCACCAAATCGATGACGATTCAGATTGCCTTGGTCATTGGGTTGGACGCTTTTTTTTCGCAAGATTGCAAAAAGAAAGAAAGAAAGAAAAACGTGGCCGCGCAGCCAACACGAGAGGGACGATGGTCGTTGGCAGGGCTTCGGTTTCCCGAAGACGGTGAAAGGAGAAATGGTGAACATAGGCAGAAGGTGAATAATAATCACTCTCACTAGGTTGCGTAACTTTTTGAATTCGCATTCGATCGGCTATCGATAAATTGGGAAATCGATACGTAGGCTTGCTTTTATCGAATCGGTTTTTTTTTGTTGCGATTCGGAACAGCATATTTAAAAAAAATATCTATATATAGCCTACTTTGATGAGCTCGGATACTTCTTTTGTATTGATTTGATAAGTTGTATGACGGGTTTTGACATTTTAAAGAAACCGGAAACTGTCCGTGTACCGGAAACATGTCCGGGTGTATGTTATATATGTACTGCTGGGAAGCTTTTAAAACAGCAATGCACTTATTTTTCCGCTCAAAGTTCCAAAATTAAATTAATTTACTGACAGAATTATCCTAAGTGCTCTAGCTACTTAGAAAGCTTACCAAAACTATGTGTATTCATATATAGAAAAACAAATTTCTTTCAGTCTGTCTGACCCTTATAGACTCGGAAACTACGGAACCGATTGGCGTGAACATTTGTATGCAGGGGTTTTTGGAGTCGAGAAAGGTTTTTATGATGGTTTGAAATCCCTCCCCTCTCGAGAACTAATCAAGCAAATTGGAACAAATTTGGCGTGTGGGTCTTGTTTTTATAGTTGTCTTGTTTTTATAGCAAGAAATGTTTTTATAGTTGATCGCCCCCCCCCCCTCTTTTGAATATCATACAGAATGAAACAAAAAAACTCGGATCCCACCACTCTCTGGCAGGGGGGGGGGGTGTGAGGCTCTACTCGAGAACTAAGCAAATGAAACCTAAATTGGCTTGTTTGAGTTTTTGGAGTCAGCATACTAAAACACAAAATGTGTATTTCTCGGTTAAGAAGCATGTTCTGGTATAAGTTTGAACCCCTGCTTAGTCAAGAAAGTGAAATGCTTGAGCTACTTTATGCACAAGAAGTTAATCTTAGGTTATGCCAGAGAAAATTATGTTCATACTGATAGGTTTTGGCGAAGTTTGAAGATAAATTTTTGTCTATTAAATGCTTCTATACAGAATGAAATACCATGGTAGAAACTACCGATTTGAGGGTTAAATTGAAAACACAAACAAAAATAAAAACAAAAACAAAACAAAAACAACGGCGCAAATAGCAAAAACTGCAAAGTAATAACTTACACCTGCTGCAATAACGTTATTATTCATCAGTATTATATGGGATCAGATTCTCTGGAACGTATAAGCTCTATCGGTGATCTGAGTGTTACGATTGCTTCGAAGCTGAGGTTTCATGAGCACTGTTCTTGGTTTGATTCGTCGTCATGCTTCAGGTTTCACTGAAATTTATTGTCCCAAGACGCATTTTTGCTCGCTAGTTCATAGTATCTTATAATGCACCTCACCGGTTTGGTCTCCTTCTTACGTCAAGCATACTCTTGCAATTGAACGGATTTAGAAAAGTTTCATGAGGTTTGCCAAGCGTCAGCTCCCATGGATTGATCCAGCCTTCCCTCCTATCCCGACCGATGCAAGTTGATTGATTTGGAAACCCTCTCGGCCAGGCGTATTTAACTGCAACGACTGTTCATCTTCGACCTTATAATGGGCCATGTGGATTGTCTCGAAATTCTAGAACTGATTCCGTGGAAAAATCCTGCTCATCGATTCCGATATGCTCCGTTACTGGTAATTCCGTTTCATAGAACGAACTTTGGATTCAATCATTGTTTTAACTTGTGTTTGCGATTCTTGTAAGGAGGATCCTGTTAGAGCCTCCGAATTTCGGACCTATGCGCCAAACGATGAGAGTCTTCTGCCAGAACCCAACTTCAAGGATGTCCAACGCTTCCAAAATATCCTATAATTTATAATTTAATACTATAATTTATCCTCATTTCTTAAACTTTCTTTTCTAACTACAGTTTTACAATCTAATGAACCTTAAACTTTTGATTTTCTATAGGTTTTTCCCTACTTTAATTTAGATTTTCTTAAAGAGTTACACTCTTAGATTTTTTTACAGAATTCTGTAAAGTTTTACCGAATTCTCAACAGTTAAACGTTCGGTAATCTGAATTAACGTGGTGAAATTTTACAGTTGTCTGTAAAAAAATTACCGGATTTCGGTAAAATGTTACCGATATCCGTAAAATCGGATTACCGAACGTTCAGCTGTTGTGAATTTGGTAAAATTTCACAGATTTTGGTAAAATAATCTGAGTGTGTATAGTTCGTATTAAGTAAGTAACCATCTATTTATTTAACCGCTGCTGCGTTTACCGATTCGATACAGATTTTTTTCAACACCGTATTTCAACCTTTATTATGATCTACATGCTTGAACAAGTAATGAAAACCATTCAGGATAAAATTTGCGAACAAGTGGATCTTTAAAGTTGTTCAAGAACTGCCAAACAATCCTTGAGGTAAGATCATGATGTTCTACATGATCAGTAAGGAGATTTACAATGTCTCCACCGTACTTATTAGTTGGAAAAGCTCCATGAGACATCATGACACTGGAATAGACATATTCGTTGAATACAGATCTTGATGTTGTACATGATCAACATGGCTTTTTACAAGATCTTCGCAGAGCTTACGGTTGATTAAGTCTCACGGGACATAATAACGCTGTAACAAACTAGTTGTAGTATTTCTAGAATATATACGGTGTTCCAAACTATCCTTGAGTTCAGTTCTTTAGGTTCTACATGTTAAACAAGATAATTTAAAATGTCTTCATCGTATTTATGATGTATAATAGCTCCACGGGACATCATTACACTATAATAGACATGTTATTGTATTTCTAGAATAACTAAGGTACTCCAAACTGTTGAACGAGTAGGAGTAAGCAAAGATGACAAACAAGAATCTGGGTGGCAGCAAACAAGCATAGAAGGGGCTGGTTGGTCATGAACAAACATGCATATTTTTTGATCTAGGTAGTACCAGCGCATCAGTTCCAAGAATCACCCCTCAAAACATAGCTCACAACGAATAGTCCCTCCGAAATACTGTCAAAATAACACAGCGAATCAGAACAAAAACAATGGTTCTATGATGTATCATATGCATGATATAGTCACCCATTGTAGCACGGAAGCTAAGTCCAGCAGCAATGGGCTCTTCTGTCTGTAAGATATGATCAAGCTTTAATAATCACTGATTATCCTAATCATGCCATTGTATGAACAACCAAAAACGGGTTGAGTGGATCGATAGGCACCATCACTTATACGTATCCACAGGGATATAAAGAATCTCCTTCCAACAACAAGATTGAACAATTGGTCAGAAGAGTAAGCTATCTAACAAGAGGATGCCCCAATTGGCGAGACGAAGAGACTGTCCTATATTCACAAACTGTTAACAATGGGGAATTAACACTCCCAGAATGCTTCAGTGCGGTACCTTGATGGTCACTCCCATATACTTTTATCAGCATTAAATGTTTATATAATAATGTATACATTTATACGTACCTACTATATGTGGTCTTCAATTTGTTGATCCTTAAATGAAAGAAATGTTCTATAGCGCTACCTTAGTAGTCCTAGTTAAATTATAAGGAAACATAACATTAAATCATGTTTGTAAACACATTTATGTACCTATTCATTAATAAATATTAAATATAAGAATATTAAAATTTTTAAAACAAATATACAATAACATTTAAATCATAGATGAAATTCTATATCCTGAACCATCAATATGATTATAAATAATATACAATCATGATATGACGAAAACAATAGGATGTTTCAATGAAATTTCAATGTGCTACTCCATTTCCATGCATCGCAATAATCGTTTGTACTGAAACTCATTTTAACTACAGCAATTTTAATAAATGCAATGACCATTCGAACCCCATAAAGGCTTATCCAGGCGTTAAATTTCAGACACCACAATTATAGCAGTAAAAAAAATTTACTCATAAATTAACAAAACCGTTTGTTTATTTCATAATAAAATCGTTAAATCCACATTAAAAACCTTTGATTGAGATGGTAATCCTTCTTTCTGTCAAATTTTCGAACTTTCTGTGGTACACCCGCAAGCAGGTTACGTACGGTATGCTTAGATATGCCCGCCATGACGATTCTCCACCTTCTCTTGAAATCGTTGGTATCATATGCTTTCTTCTTAGTTTCGAAGAGTTTCCGCTTAACTAGAGCCCAGTACTTCTCTATTGGGCGAAGCTCTGGACAGTTTGGTGGATTGGCTGGTTTTGACACGAATTTGACCTCTTGTACAGTATGTCTAACAATAGGTTTCACCCTTTTTCAGTCTGGGTTTATTTCAGCTGGGTAATTTTAACAGCGGAATTGGTTATACCCGTTTTGAGTGTATTCTTTTGATAGTTTATCGCTGATGATGAATAAGCGATTTCGTTTGTTAATATTTATCAGATACCATGGAAGCCATACGGGAGCAAGTTTTAAAATTACTTTTGCAAAAGCTTAAATCGTGTCGGATATTCAATAGCCATAAGCAGTTCGGAATGAGCAAGCGTTTTGTTTTTCGTACCTTGAAACACATCAGGGGAACTGCCCAGGTGACCAATAAGCAGTTCCGAAGCGTCTTTATGGCCGCCTATCAAGCAATAAAGTCGCCTTAAATGCAACATAAGCACCCATTTTTGGCACAATATACGGCTGGCTTTCTGTATCTTGAGAAAATTACATTTGAATCTGGGATAGTTTAAGTAGAAAAACTTCAATAACTATTGATTGGTTAAAGCTACGGGCAAAGTTCATATATCAAAATACACAACTTTAAAAGCTCTATAGCTCGTCAAAACAAAATTTTACGATGGAATAAAATAAAAAAGTTAGGACAGAAAAACCCTAAGTTAACGAGGGAAAAGTTGCTCTAAATCGGTCAATTTTCAAGCTACAAAAAAAAAATGGTGGTGAAACTTGAAATAGAAACGAAGGCCCATTTTTTATGTTGATTAAAATTAGAATGGTCCCTTTTTTCACGGGAATACAAAAACTAACTTTTTTATTTGCACAAATAGACGTTTACATTTTTGAGCAAAGTTGTAGCGCAAAAAATTTCATGGAACTTTTATGTGTAATTTTTTTTTTGTAGCTTGAAAATTGATCGATTTAGAGCAACTTTTGTCTCGTCAGCTTAGGGTGTACCATAAAAAAAAGGTTTTCTGTCCTAACTTTTTTATTTTTATTTCCATTGTAAAATTTGGTTGCGACCATTGTAATATTTTAATGTAGAGCTTTTAAAGGCGTGTATTTTAATATATGAATTTTGCCGCTAGCTTTAACAAATCAATAGTTATTGAAGTTTTTCTTCTTAAACCATCCCAGATTCAAATGTAATTTTCTCAAGAATCATAAATAACATATCTCTAGTTTTCACATATGTTGAACAATATAAATTGCCCTTTCAAATGACGTCTTGATTTTTTTTTGTGTTTGCCCCAATCATAAAAATTAACATTTGAAAATGGCCCCTTTTTGTTTAGAAAAAACTTCAATAACTATTGATTGGTTAAAGCTAGCGGCTTGTACACCAAAGTACGCGTCTTTCAAAGTTCTAAAACTTGTCCGAATGCAATTGTACAATAAGAATTGAAACAAAAAAGTAAGGGCAAAAAAACATTTTTTATGGTACACCTCATCAACATATGAGGGAAAATTGCTCTAAATCGGTCAATTTTCAAGCTAAACAAAAATGTATATATGAAAATTCCATGAAATTTTGCGCTACAACTTTGCCCAAGGGTGTAATTGTTTATTTCTGCAAATAAAAAAGTTAGTTTCTGTATTTCCGTGAAAATGGGGACCACCCTAATTTTAATTAACATAAAAAATGGGCCTTAGTGATACAAACCATGTTGTAGAACATCATTTTGCTGTAAAGTTTCAAGCTTAGGCGCTGGGAGCATATTTCCTCGTAAATTAGTGATCTGGACCATAGTGCAGTGGTGGATATGAATGCACACTGGATGAATGCTTTGGAAAACCATGACATCCCTTACAACATATGTGAGATATCACGTATAGATTGGGAAGTCGGAGGTACCACTGTTCGTCATGGTTCCATTAAATTCTTTACAGGTGGTTCAAAAATTGGGACGAACACGGGAGCAGATATCTTCGGCCCTGGGGTAGAAATCTCAGTGGTGATGAGAAACTATCCAACGGTGTTCCAAACTGAGATTTTTGCTATGATAAAATGCGTGAACGGTTGTCTTTAGAGTAAATATAGATTTGCAAATATTTGGATTTTTACAGACAGCCTGTGGCACTCGAAGCGTTGAGTAATTATAAAAGTAACATCCAAACTTGTCTAGGAATGCATTCTTTCACTGCAAAAGGTGTACCAAGAGAACTCCGTGAATTTATTCTGGGTTCCTGGACACTGTGGCATTGAAGGCAATGAAAGGGCAGACGAGCTTGCTAAACAAGGTTCAAATGCACAGTTTATTGACCCAGAACCATTCTTCGGTATATCATACTGTGCCATAAAAATGGAACAGAAATCACGGGAAAAACAAAGGGTGATGACCTACTGGTGGGTTACCATAAAGTGTGTTCAATCGAAAAGGTTTATAATTCCAAATGTTAGTAAAAAGCTTCTGGAGCCATAGGCCTAGCCAGGATTTCAAATAGGGTGGGGCAAGATATTTTTAGAGAGAGAGAGAGAGAAAGAGAGAGGGAGAATTACACCGTCTTCAACCAGCGGTTGCACACACTGAACACATAACATTATACAACGGACAACACAACGCTCGGTGGACCAGTAGAGAAGAGACATTTGCAAGTTCCACCGGCTAGAGCAGGAATCGAACCCTCACTTTTTGACAATCCGCCTGAACGATGGGTGGATTATCTTCTCTACGCTTACCCGAAGTACTTTACAATAACCTTCAAGTTTTGGCAACAAGATTCAATAGTTCTAGGCTTGTTCTGGAATTTAAAAAAACAAAAATGATTTTAAAAACCTAACGTTTTCCACATGTTTCAAAATCGAATCGCATTAAATAGCAACCATGCTAAAATACTGTCATGTGTCGAAATATTCACTTTACAGTCGTGTTGGATTTGTGTATACGATAACCACCGAGTTTGTTCACAATTTGTATTTAAAAGGTACGTTTCCTCCACGACCCTCTCACCCACACTGAAAATTAAATTTTGACTTTATTGCGAAATCGAAGGTAGGACTAACAAATCTATTCGTTGTATTCGTGGTAAAAGATTTGTACTTTTCAAGAAGCTGCCTTCGTACTCAATGCCATACGCGTAACTGTCTAAAACACGAAGTATTTATTGGCACAGAAAGAACATTCGTGCATTGTTCAAAAACAATATAAACTGCTACGAAAATTTTGTTATCAATAAAAAAGAAACGTCTCTCTGGTGGTTGCATGATTGACTGAAAGATCTTCTATATCGAGTCAGTTTGTAATTGAAAAATAATCAATGATTCCAGCGCACCCGAGGAACAATACCAACATGTATGAGTACGATTGAAGAGAAGCAGCAATTGTTGGATCTTCATGAAAGTCATTTCGTGCACTGTACAAAGATGTGTAATGATAGCATTTCACCAGAATGTTTCATACAATTTACGAGACAATTGTTCCATGTACAAAATCTATGATTACGAAACGAGTCAAAGCTAATTTACGAAATTTTCAGTGTATGTATTGACAAAGCAACACCGCAAAAATACCGGTTTTCTTCCATAAAAACAGAAAAAAATCTTTGAGATAGCTCATCGAATCTTCTGGTCCGGCTCTAAGCATCTTACTATAAGGTACGGTGGGTTTCCGATTGCTTGTCAAATGAAATGGATGACGTCTGCACGTTATCGAAATTGCCATCAACTCATGAAACATAAAGGTGTCCACGAAGCTACATGAAATTGCTCTAACTTTTTAACCGTTGAGTAGAATTTAATGAAAATTTGGGTGGATTTAGTTCATAGTTCATTATTTACATCCTGCAAGTTTTAAAGTTCTGTGATCAAAACTCGCGGAAATGGAGTCGAAAGAACAGCTCGTGCGTGATAAAATCTTGCGCATTCATCACGAGAACAAGGATCTCTCGCATCGTTCCATCGCTAAAACGTTGGGAATCGCGAATTCCACGGTGTCGCGAGTGATTAAGCGGTTCGAGGAACGGTTGACCACCGTTCGGAAGCCCAGAAGTGAAGGAAAAAGTATTCCGTACAACACCAAAAATCACAACCGCGTAGTTGGGGCCTTCAACCGAAATCCGAAAGCCTCCGTTCGGGATGTGGCTAAGAAGCTGCACCTAAGCCGAAGTTTTGTCCAGAAGGCCAAAACTAAGGCTGGGCTTCGAACGTTCAAGGTACAAAAGGCCCCTAATCGCGACGAGAAGCAGAACAAGTCCGCCAAAACCCGTGCCAGGAAGTTGTACCTCAACATGCTGACGAAAGTTGAATGCTGCATCATGGACGACGAAACATATGTGAAGGCCGACTTCAAACAGATCCCCGGCAACCTGTTTTTCACGGCCAAGGATAAGTTCAGCGTTCCGGAGCATGTCCGCACTCAGAAGATGTCCAAATTTGCGAAGAAATTCCTGGTTTGGCTAGCCATCTGCACGTGCGGGAAGCGGAGTGCACCTTTCGTGACCCAGGACATGATGAACGGACAGGTGTACATAAAAGAGTGCCTCCAGAAGCGGCTGCTTCCTCTCCTGAAGGTCCACAACGTCCCAACAATCTTCTGGCCGGATTTGGCCTCATGCCACTACTCCAAGGACGTGCTGTAGTGGTATGCGGACAATAAGGTCAATTTCGTGCCGAAAATGTTCAACCCTCCCAACACTCCGGAGCTCCGCCCCACCGAGAAGTACTGGGCGATTATGAAGCAGCACCTTCTTAAACGACCTAAGGTAGTGAAGACAGTCGAGGAACTGAAGAAAGTATGGGTTTACATGTAAAAAACGGTTGATTCACAGGTTGTGCAGAATCTTATGGCCGGGGTTAAGGCCAAGGTGCGGGCATTTGCGTATGGACTGTAAATAAAATACGAGTAAAATGGTAAAATGAAGTTTAATAGTTATTTCTCAATCCCTGAAAATTTGATGGCAATCGGATGAAAACTCGAATTTTGCGAATCAATTTTGTGTGTGGCAATTTCATCGTGGACACCCTTTAGCGATTGATTGAGCGGATTGAAAATAATGATATCATTGAGTATAGGATCTAGTCTCCCCCGGTTGGTGCTAAACCAATGAACCTGGACATCAACAGAAGCATAAAGTTGCCAGAAGGCACGAAATGCCTCTACACACTCTTACTTTTACCAAATCCCTAAATTTCAATTTTAAATGGATTCGTATAGATTGTTCTTAAGAAGCTTCTGTAGGATTGGTGTAGGTGTAAAAATTGAAAGTTTATAAAAAATAGTTCGCTTCGAGCATCGGCTGTGGAAGGTTGTGTCGATGCTTTTTACGCACAATTTTGTTATATGGTTTTGTATTCGCTGGTGCACAGTTATTCCACTATATAAGAAAGGCCGAAAAAAGTCTAAAAATGTAATATGCATAGCTAACTTATGTGTGTCCAAGTAGTTTTTTGACGCTGATTTCTAATATGTTCTAATATCAAATCACAGAGTCCTGTATAAGGACATTAACAAAAGACAAGCCAATATCCGATCCTGCCCGCTACAAAAACAATGAGATTCCAACACTAATGGAACCGCCACCTTAGCTTTGGGCTGACCAAGGATATCCCCAATAAGGGAAATCGATAAAGTTGCCCAACGGAAAAAATCCTGGACCGGCCCTAGTCAAACTTTTACTTTCAACCACAATAGAATTGACAATGCATTCCCGGACAATCAGCCCGACAACCCACTACTATTTTATGGCATCTTCTCAAGCACCAACGGCCTTTTTTTTGTTAATTCAAAATGGAGTCCTTTATACCTGTATACCACGCGCGAGGCTCAAACTTTTGAGGACTACACAAAAAAATAAAAAACTACAACTAAAATACAATAACAAAATAAAAACTTTAAATCCATCATCATCATCGAGGCGAAAAATATAGTTTGTTTGTGCCCCATGAAAATTACAAAACATTTAACAATAAACCATACAAAAATATCCGTTGTAATAACATCGTCAAGATACAAAATTAGTCAAGAGTAAAAAGTTAACAGAGTAGGCAGTTCAAAAGGCAGCTTTGATGTGTGAAATACATTGTCTCTTAAAATCTGTTAGTGTTGCTGCAAGTTTGATATGTATAGGCATCGAATTGAAAACTAATGTCAACCACCCAAAAACACATCTCTTTTTTTCCTTTATTATCAAGTTTTTGAGCTCTGGGCTGATTCATCTCTCATCGAAGTCGCTCCAATCCCTTTTAGGTATTTTCGTAACTTGTCCGGGGGTGAGATTCGAACTCGTGACTTTGGCGTTAATTAAGTCACATATCAGTCACATTGACTTATTTGCAAAAAGTGAGCTACTAGGGCATTGAGTATTATCCTTTATACGTGAATTAGATGATATTTGATAGTTAACTTGTTCCCATTTGACAAACATTTAGTAGAGGGTTTTAGCGCATGTGGGACAAAGTAGAAAATACATTAAGAGGTCTGGGAAGACGGCAACTTGCTTTGGAAAACTTTCAAAGAAGATAAACTGAACTGGATATCTAGAGTAAAAACAAAAATAGCCGTATATGCTTTTACTGTGGACTGCATATTGCGAAAAAAGTGAACGCACATCAAAGGCCAAATTAGGCCACTCAAAATTCTGTAGCAACGCCAGGAATAAATTCTTTGTGAGGTCGACGAGAACGGAGCTACGGAAGTTCTACGGATAGAATCACGTTTTGTCAAAATCATTGGTCTCGACATCCAATAAACAATTCCACCAGAACTTCCGCTGATGAACTTCAATTATTTGGATAATTGATTGTTGTTATATTTTTATTTATGCAAAATTTGTATGAAACAAAATTAAAATGAATAACTGAATAACCTCAAACAGTTTATTTTCATAAACTGTTCCTCAAACCGTAACAGCCACATATTGTAGAACATTTTCCATAAATTTAAACAAAAAATGATTTTGACAAAGTCTACGTAAACTTTAAGGGGGGGGGGGGGGGAAGGGGGTTTGGGAGAAAGTCTACGAAAGTCTACGATGGTGGAGGGGGGGGGTTGAAGGTGTCAAATTTCGATCTACGTGGTTTATGAACAGTCCCTTACACAAATATCAAGGCAGCAAACCGTTTATTACTTTAAAAATGAACACCATTGTCAAATACACAACTCTTTGCATCACCGATAGCCACTGTAGGGCATCTAACAAAAAAGAGGAGGACGTGAACCTGTTACATCTCAAGATCAAACGCATTATCTTATTTTGCACACGCTGTAATCTCGTTATTTGTGTTTGATTAGCTAAAAACAAAATGGAAGGGCAAAATTCAATGTGAGGAGAGATGATAGATTTGTTCAATTGTATTTTACTTGCAATAGTTAAATCGTTTTTCAATCGGCAGAGAATACCGTACTTCTTGGTTATTTTCTTGATGACATCGTCAATGTGAGAGTCAAATTTTAATCTATCATCAATAATCACGCCAAGATATTTAATCTCTCGAACGCGATCAATTGTCTCGTCATCCATTTTAACAGAGACGTCTTCGATAACTCGATTCCGCGAAATTACCATGAATTTAGTTAACTTATGTTCAATTTCAGTTGTTTCTACTTTAACCGTCTACTTAGAGAACGTAAATCTGCATTCAAATGTGAAACGGCCTCCTCGAGGCTTTTAGCTGCAATGAACAACACGGTATCATAAGCAAGAAGATTAATATCACAAAATCGCAAGACTCGTCGCATGTCATTAATATATAGAATGAATAAAGTGGGCCCTAATTCACTCCCTTGTGGTACGCCAAGGCTGTTCTCCACAGAATCATTAAAAGCCGTCTGTTGAGTTCTGTCAGACAAATAGCTTTCGAACCATCTGTATGCAGAACCTGAAAATACAAAGCGCTTCATTTTTTCTAACAACAAGGGCCGAAAAACCGTTTCAAAAGCGCGTTTCAGATCCAAAAAACAGCAACAATCGCATCTTTACGCTCTACATTTTCTTTCCATTTTGCCAACACTAAATTTAACGCTGTTTCACAAGAATGACCTTCGCGATATCCCGATTGTTCCGGCGCAATCAAATTATTACTATTTAAATACGTTAACAGCTGGCTTTTAACAACAAGTTCGAAAATTTTCTCTAAAGTATGCAACGTGTTAAAAGGTCGAAATTCTTCGGTTTTAATCGTTCCAGCGACTTTTTGAATGGGAATAACTAAAGATTCTTTCCAAACTTGTGGCACGTGCCCAGTTTGCAGCGATTCATTAACAAGGTCCAGCAGGTTGTTTCCGATGACATTGAAGCAATCTTGTACTACTCTTGCATTTACGTTATCTACTCCACCCGTTTTGTTCAAAGAAAAGCAAATAGATTTTAGATCCTCTAACGTTATTGGGTGAAAACTTTCAAAACAACAGTTAATATTAATCGGCTGTTTTATTTCGTCTGGCTCATCTACTAGATCAATGT
Organism: Aedes japonicus; assembly: GCA_034211315.2. NCBI lineage: Eukaryota > Metazoa > Arthropoda > Insecta > Diptera > Culicidae > Aedes > Aedes japonicus. Next base: position 125,596 of record JASCZW010004965.1, read on the forward strand.
ATTGATTGATATTCATTAAATCTACAGGCAATGGTGTCCTCTGACTGTTCTAATGTGCCATTGAAGGTTATGGATCGCGGTTTGCAATTACTACTACTTATCAAAGGTTTCAAAATTTCCCATAACTCTTGGCTGTTGTTATGATGCAAATCAATTTTCCTCTGAATATATTCACAACGAGTTTGTTTAACGCATTGCGAATATTTGTTACACGCGTCTTTATACCTATTCAAAAAGATATTTCTATTAGTTTTACGCCATTTCTTGTACAACTTGTCTCCTTTACGTTTAAGACGCAAAAGATCCAAATTGTAAATTGCAAATCCTGGAAAGGTGGTGGGTTTTATTAACTCGATTTTGCCTTACTGAGAGACGTGTCTTTGGCTGTTCACTTGACTTATGGTGATCAAACTTTTAGATGTGAACAGTTATAGTAAACAGGCGTATACCACAAAAGTTCAATTCAATATACGCAGTGGTTTTACGCCCCAACAAAAATTAACAAATTTTCATCCAAATTTTGATCACGGCAGCCTAATATACATATACCACTTATACCAGGGGATTTGACGTTTTCTCATCTCTATTAGTTGAATAAGTAGAAACAAATAAATTCAAGCTACTTTTTAAACATTTTTTTTTTCAGTTTTCGCATCATTGATCCGTTTTGTTGTTCGGTGGTAGACCCCGTAACGCACTACGAAAAGGTTACCATACGAAATTCAAATGCATTGCAAAAACTTGGGTTATAATCTACCGTTATCAAACTTTGCACACAAATGGAACCAAGAATATCAGTTCTGGCATTATTTGGTTAAGTTAACTTTTTTCCATATGGTTCAATCTAATGTTTACCTTCGTAACGCCACTGAGACATTAGATAATTCAGCCAACCGACTCAAATATCGACCAGATTGCTCAACAATTGCTAATATGAAGCTCTACATTTTAGCACCCACTGTGAAGTAATATTTCCAAACGCATTTTCGCACACACAAATCACCACCCACCCCGCCATCGACCGATGGAAAGATTGCACCCAGAATGAGTAAGACTGCCGTTATCACCTTCATCCATCAGCGCAGCAGCAGCAGCAACTTATTTGCATCCCTCGCTCTGCATCCATTTAAGTGGCACACAATTGTCTGCTTGCTGCAATAATCCGCTCAACTAACAACAATTCATCCCTTTTACCCCTCAGTAGTTATAAACTACCGACGACGACGACGACGACGACGATGGAGGCTGTCGCTTGCTACCATTTGCATCGTGTAAGAGTAAACTCTCAGCACGAATTGTTGCATAAGTCCTAAAAAAGAAAAGTTGGGAGATTGAAATCCACTCCCACACATTCTCCACGAGGCAAGCGCAGCCGGAGTTGCGCAGGCCGCCAGAAGTGTAGAAGTCGTCGTTGCCCGCACTTTGTGCACCAGCTCGGTTGGAAGATTGCGACTGGAACCGGCTAATTCATGGCAGCAATGAGCATTTGGCTAGTGGCTCTCACCGAGAAACTGCCGCACGCCATTAGAGCAATAGGTCACAGCGTGAAATATGAAATATTCTCATGCCGCGTCTTTTTACTTTGACTACCATTTCTGCGGAGGACGTGACGACAAGCGGCGATCGAAAGGGAAGACGGCGAGGAGCGGCCATCAGATTGGCCGCTGATGAAATTTTCTATCCTCGGTTCATTGGTTCGCCGCGGGAGGCGAACCGAAATCTGTGCTAAAGTCACTCTCACTTTCGACGCGACCAGAGTGGAATCTTGAGCATCTTCATGGCAAACCGGCAGCGGCACATTCACTAATCCAGCAAAGAGAAAGATCTTCATTACTGCAGCTTCTCCATTCAGCAGGGTTTACACGCCACGCCAGCAGCTGACCACTTTTGCTGCGGGGGGCGCCCGGATTCCGTACAAAATCGTGACTTGCTACCAGTACGATTACCCAATCGAGTAGCATCTTCGCAAATAAACTAGTCTTTCACCTTCTGCCTCGACTTGGACTGCCTCGGGCTAAGCCGGTCCCGCATTTGCCCTCGCAAGACGCTTGATGATCGCGACGACGACGACGGCATTATGCTTTTCCAGCACGGCTGAGGTTGCAACATTTGTATGTACCTACCTACCTACCTACCAGGCAATCTACTAAACGTGAAGGTGAAAAGCAGCAAGAGGGCCTCCGGTTGGACAGAAAGAACCAAGGCAAGGGAAAAGGCAGAAAGAAAGAGAGTTGCCCGGGGAAGGCCTTTAGTCGAGCGAGAGAGAGAGAGTGAGCTGCAGCAGTGATTCAAAGACGACCATATGTTTGGATTGACCCAATTTTAGGACGGCTTCTATGGAGAAGTGGTTATGCAACGACGACGGCGGCGGCGGCGGCGGTGGAGGCTGAGCGTAAACGGAGCGGAACCCACACGAAAAACCACGCGGTGCCATGCGGTAAAAGGTACTAGGTTTGAGTCTAACCTAGGCAGATTCGTTGCACTTCGATGGCAAGCGTTGAATGAAAGTGATTGCTTTCGACTTTTCGTTCGGATTGTCAGATTAACTTTTATTAGCGGAGAAATGTCAGCTGTAATCTTGTGTTGTTTTAGTTGATTCATTATACCTATGGGTTCCATGTTTAGAATGGAGTTTGTTGAATTTTGAATTCAAATGGGGAGAAAGAAAACTTTCCAAATGATCCGATCATCACTGAGGCTATTTTCATACCACCTACTGATTTGAATTTCCGTTAAAGGTTAATGTGCACACAGATGGAAAACTATCACATAAGTTTTTGAAGTTCAGTTTCTGGAATGATCTATCGGCAAACGAAAACAAGATGAGGCCGCAACCATTCTTACAAGTAAATAAGTTTAGTAAGATTAATAGAGTGTTACAATTAGAATTCCATCTGTTGGAAATTTATTGCAAAATTTCTCACAAGATGTTGAAGGAAAAGATCCTCGAAATATTTGGAGAAAGCTTGATGCGATGACAGGCACTACTTCACCTAGCCTTGCGAAAAGTTTGACGAATTGCAACAAAAAAGCTTCAAAAAATCTGAAAAATGAATATCTAGGAGGTTTTGAAGTTATTAAGTAATAAGGCTGAAAAGTGGTGGAATTCATATCAAACGAATTACGTACTTCACTTGAAACATTCGTATGAATTTTGCTTGAACACTTCCGGATTACTTTGATCATCAAGAGATGGTAACTCTCGCGAATATGACACAGCATCTTGTTATTTCCTTGGACCCTTTTTCTTTTGTGTAGTTTCTCGATTGTTTTTTATGAACTACCATTCTAACGGGAATGCCTTAAAATTCCCGGACTGAAACCAATTGAGTGAAATAATCGTTTCTTGAAATTGTCTAAGAGATACGCGTGGTCAACATTTTGAGTTTTACAAGTTTAAATTAAAGTAGGGTAACATAAATGTTAATATAGAACAAAACTCCCACTGTTCTTGACAGCAGGTTTATTCTATGCTTCAAACTAAAAATTAAATTAATTAAATTTGTGTACTAATTCAGGGCAAATTCTTACCTACATTAAGGAGTGTATCAAAAATAAGCTATCCATACACTTTCTTTCAAATTATGTTGAAAACCGATATTTTATTCATACAAAAAATTGATCCTTTATTGTACGAGGTTAAACTTGAACATAATGAAGACCGGATGAAATTTAAGTTATTCCTTCACAATTTTCGAACTTTGGATCCAATGCTCTTAATCAAGTTCCGGACAAGTGTTGCATCGCATTTTTTGGACGCTTGAGCCCAAATTTGTGTGAACTCCTGCATGTTCCCAGCTGCCTTACCAGTCTTCTTGAAGACCCTCTTCACGATTGCCCAGTATCGTTCGATGGGTCGAAGCTGAGGGCAATTTGGTGGATTGATATTTTTCTCAACGAAATCTATACCCTTTTCCGCAAGCCAATTGAGAGTGGTTTTGGCATAGTGAGCCGACGCTAAATCCGGAGGTGTACTATGCTTCTTATATAAAGGCAACAATCTCTTCTGGAGACACTCAGATCTCAGATCATCTCAGACACTCAGATATAGTTCCGGTAGTGTAAAAAATGGTTGACTTCAAACCACAGGAACATATTGCTTGCCATACCAGTACCTTTCGACCGAATTTCTCCTCTTGAATCGACCTGTCCGCATCGCTCACATCCTCCCCAACGACGGCAGTAAAGTATTGTGGACCTGGAAGGGTTTTTGAGCCCTCCTTTACATAGGTCTCATCGCCCATCAAAACGCATGCATCCGGACGCTGCAAAAGACGCGAATACAATTTCCGGGCCCTTGTTGCTGCTCGCTTCTTCTGTTCTGCACTTTGTTTCGAAATTTTCTGCTTCTTGTAGGTCTTCAGGTGGTTTCGCCTCTTGATACGCTGGATCATGCCGACACTCGTTCCTGCTTTTTTGGCCAAATCACGTATTGACATGGATTTGTTCTTCATGATTAGAGATACCACTTTCTGCTCCAGTTTCGGGTTGGATGAACCGGGTTCTCTGCTTCTTCTTGGTAGCTCATCCAAAGAATAGTGTTCCCCAAACTTATTAATGATGGTTTTAACACTCGCATGATGAATTCCAAACCGCTTCGCCAATTTTCACATGGTAATACCCTTCTCACTTAGCCATGTGTCCAGAACATTAATTTTGACTTCCTTTTCAATACGCGACATTTTGAAAACGCAGAATTTGAACCGCACAAACATGTAAACAAAAGAAAGCTGACAGTCAAACGCACAGCATGCAGTGTACAGAGCATAAAAAATCATCACAAATACATGCGTGCAACGCAAATGTATGTGGATAGCTTATATTTGATACACTCCATACACAGTGCACTATAACATTGACAGTAAGACCTCTCTTATTCACCAAACTTCTTACTACTGTCCTGTAAGTATCTATGAGCATGCTACCATAGTATCTATATATATAAAAATGGATTTCTATCTGTCTGTCTGTCTGTCTGTCTGTCTGTCTGTCTGTCTGTCTGAACCTAATAGACTCGAAAACTACTGAACCGATCTGCGTGAATTCTTGCATGCGGGGATTTATGGGGCCGGGGAAGGTTCTTATGATAGATAAAGACTTCTTCCTTCTCTTGAAAAGGGCGCTCCCATACAAATGAAACACATTAATTTCTACATAGCTCGAGAACTAATCAAGCAAAAGAAACCAAATTTAGCATGTGTGAGGTTAAAAAAGGCAAAAAAGGTTTCTATGATGGTTTCAGGTCCCTCCTCGTCCTAAAATGTGGGGGCTCCTATACAAATGAAATACAATATTCTGTATAACTCGAGAACTAATCAAACAAATGGAACCAAATTTGGCATGTGGAAGTTTTTGAAGATAAATACTGTTTCAATGCTGATTTGAGATCCCTCCCCTTTCTGAAAGGGGGAAAGGCTCCCATACAAGTGAAACATAAATTTATGCATAACTCGAGAACTAATCAAGAAAATGGAACCAAATTTGGCATATGGAGGTTTTTGAAGGAAAGAAATGTTTCAATGGTGATTTGAGACTCTTCTGCCATATGAGGAGGGGGGGGGGGCTCTCAAACAAATGGAACACAAATTTCTGCATAACTCGAGAAGTAATAAAGCAAATGGAACCAAATTTGGCATGTGGAGGTTTCTGAAGAAGATAAATGTTTCTAATGTGGTTTGGACTCCTTCGCCTTCTGGAAGGGATAAAGAGGGGCTTCCATACAAATGAAACACAAATATCAGCATTACTCGGGAACTAATCAAGCAAATGGAACCAAATTTGGAATGTGGAGGTTTTTGGAGGCAAGAAATGTTTATATGGTAGTTCAACACCTCTTCCCCTGTTGAAGTGCGGGGGGGAAGGGGGTTGGGGTCATACAAATGAAACACAAATTTATGCATAACTTGAGAACTAATGAAGGAAATGAAACCACATTTGGCATGTGGTTTTTATATATATTAAAATCTGTCTGTCTTACCGATCGGCGTGAAAATGTGTATGCAGGGGTTTTTTGGGCTGGAGAAGGTTCTTATGGTTGTTTGAGACCCCTTTCCTCTTCCGGAAGGGAAAAGGGCTCTCATACAACTGAAACAAAAATTTCTGCATAGTTTGAGAACAAATCAAGCAAATGGAACCAACATAGTCGTGCGAGGATTTTTGAATGCAAGAAATGTTTCTATGGAGATTCCAAACACAAATTTCAAACTAACATGAGAATTATCCAGATAACTACAACGCAAACTGTGTATTTCTCGGGTGAGAAGAATGTTGTGATAGAAGCTTGAACCCATTCTTAGTAAAAAAAACTCTTTCCAAAACAACAATCATTGTTGCATTCATTTATTTGCAGGCGTAGCAACGCTCGCACCGGGGTCAGCTAGTATAGGATAAAAATCATTTAGGGATAAATCCAGTATCAAATTCAAGGAAATAGAAAAATAATAGGGAATGGAATAGGGAACGATATCGGTTGAAGTTGCTGATAACAGTCTGCATTAATCTGTTGCAATTTTAAGTAAACCTTTTTCAATACCAAATCGTTATCGTGCAGCAGAAGGCGTCTCTCCCTGAGGCAATCTAAATCAACAGATAATTTAATAAAAATAATTAAATTAATTAAAATTACTTATACATTACAATTAACAAATTTCACTTTGTTTGTTTCCAGCGCAGTACGAAGACATCTGCTGGATCATCACCAATTGCTTGTTGATTTTTGTTAGCTCGGCCTTTCGGGTTGTTTGATGTACGTCCTGTCACCGATCTTCCCACGAGCCCTTCAGGCCATATTGCAAACATGAGCATCTTCAGTATCATATTAGCACTTGGACAATCCGGAAGTCTATCGATATTTTCAAATGGCTTATGCTTCGAAGGCAACAGTTTCGACAACAAAGCTTGTTGAAGCTCACCATGGGACCACTCGAGATTCTTGATCCGCTTCTTCAAAAGAAAATTATACGTTTCCGAGATTTGAGATTCTCAGTCTGCTGATTACCCACTTCCACTGCCAAACCACAGGAGCATGCTAAAACAAAACAGTAACAGGACTAAAAAAATTGTATAGCTTGTGTAGTTTTTCGTTATTTAGTTTGTTTTACAAACCAACAAGTTGATGAAACAAATCACTGACAATTCAAACTTTCACAAGTAGAGTTTTTGCTTAACTTTTCATTAATTCGTTTTATTTTTCAAAGTAATGCGAGGATTATTCCGTGAAAGCAGTCCGATGTTCAATAAAATACATACCTGAGTTGTTGGTCGTTGGCTGGCTCGATGTCAGTCCTTCCACAGTTTCGTCCAATTCTTCATCGTCGTCATCACTGAAACCATACATGTCGCTTTATCGGTTCTAAGTTGTAGAGATTTGCTCGTACCAACTTTTCATCCAATTGGAACACATCTTTCCTGTGGTTTTACGCCTGTTTTGCCTGTTGTTATTCGTTTTGAAAACTCTGGAGCTGGTGACAGTTGAGATGAAGAGAATTTGGCATCTGTTTGTACTTTATTGCCGAGTGAGCATTCCTTTCTTTCAGGTTCAAGAATGCCGGAACTCTAAGAAAAAAAATAATGTTATGTATTACGTATCAGATTTATAGTTGAATTAACTTACCTTCAACCCTGGAACCTCTTCCAGCAGAAACTCAGCGTTTTTTAAGTTAGACAGCTTAAGCACACGTTTTTTTACGCCGAACTGTGTGTGCTTACCATTTTTTTATCAACAGATTCTGGAATGTTTCGCGTCCTCAACAATCACACGAATACGAATCAATGATCGCTACGCTAAGACGCAATAAAGAAAACATTCATAGTTCGAACACAAATGCGGTTGTCTTGAATGTGCATTACAGTAAAACCCTACTATCATTATAAACAAAAAGCGTTATATCGTAATCAATAATGAAAGATGTCATTGAAAGTGTTATTCAGCACACAATGCGTTATATTTATGTTTAATCGAATATGGGCACATTCGCACTAGGAAATATTTAACCCAAAAAGATGGAATAGACTGTTATGTTATATAGTCTACACAGGATTGATCAACTACTCTCCTATGGCAAAATTCAATCACGGTCATTCACTCACAGTTTCATTCACTTAAACGAGGATTAAAAAAAATCTGTTTTCAAGTGAAATCAAGTGAAATTTTTAGAACGTGGCTAAACTCTTTGACAATTTTGCGGCAAACATTCCCATATTGAATATTCGAACAAATTTGTCAGGAAAAACGAGAGCAGTTTTACTAAGCGAATAAAAATGGATAAAAACAAAATTGCTTAGTATTTTTCTGTCGTGCAGCGAATTAAAATTAACTTGGACTTCAGTGCATTAAAAGTTTATATTATACAACTTATATAGAAAAATAAATAAACATATTGAAACGTAGAAATGCACGTAATCATTACATGATGAAGGATTCCTGGATAAAAATAACCATACAATTACAATAAAATAATATAAAGTAACATTCAAATCTATTGCCGACCATGAATCTTATTGTTCAAGTATCAGGTAAATGAAAAATAAATATTGTCATTACAATAGAACTACTATTCACCCTATATGCAAGAATCGTCAACAAATGTGAAACAATAAAATCAATAGTAATTGACTCAAATTTGTTCGGAGAAAAAGGATTTTTTCTATAGTTCAGATACATAACAACCCCCTGATTCTATTGTCAATGTCGCAATTTACATTAGATTCTATTGTGGAAACAATAACTTTTATTGTCATCTTATCATCATGAACAATATAGTCAATTTTACATACGATTGATTCTATCGTATGGTTACAATACATTTAATTGTAAATCTATGAGAATATTTTTTACGGGTTATCACGGACGGAAGTATATCCGCAAGGTAAGTTATTTCTTATAAAATGAGTCGGATTACATACAGTACCGACTAATTCATTTTAACCGGTCACCCGAGAGCACAACATTTAGCAGAACGTAATGGAAACTGGTGCAGATTTACAAACGACGATAGATTGTTCTTCTAGTGAGTCGGATTTTGGTGGATTTGATGACGTCGATAAAATTCTTGATGTAAAATTGGCTTTCGTAAACCAATGATTTTCTTATAAGAGCCAGGAAAATTTACTTTATACCGATACTTACTTACCAATCAGACTAAGGCCGGCGTGGCCTCTGCTGTACACAGAAGTTGTCTCCATTCTATTCGGTCCATGGCTGTCACTCGCCAGCCTCGCTGCCTGCGAAGGGTCCGCAGGTCACCATCTACTTGATCGATCCACCTTGCTCGTTGCGCGCCTCTTCTTCTTGTACCTGTCGGTTCGTTTTCAAGAACCATTTTCACAGGGCTGTCGTCCGACATTCTTACGACATGCCCAGCCCATCGTAGTCGACCGATTTTTGCAATGTGTACGATGGGAGGTTCTCCCAGCAACTGGTGCAATTCGTGGTTCATTCGCCTCCTCCACGTTCCGTCTTCCATCTGCACTCCACCGTAGGTCGTACGCAGCACTTTCCGTTCAAAGACACCAACGGCGCAGCGCGTTGATCCTCCACTAGCAATGTCCATGTTTCGTGACCGTAGAGAACTACCGGTCTAATTAATGTCCTGTCAACTTAGTGGTTCGGCGAACTTTGTTCGATCTTAGCGTCCTTCGGAGTCCAAAGTAGGCACGATCTCCAGCCATAATGCGCCTTTGTATTTCTCTGCTGGTGTCGTTATCGGCGGTCACCAATGAGCCCAGATACACGAATTCGTCTACTACCTCGATTTCATCACCGTCGATCTGAACTCGTGCTAGGAGGCTAACATTATCTTTTCGTGAGCCTCTTCCCTTCATGTATTTTCTTTTCGACGCATTAATTAAAACCAGCTTCAGCCTTAAGCCTGATTTACGTTTCCGCCATCGTCTCAAAGTTACGTGCTACGATATCAACGTCGTCGGCGAAGCCAAATAGTTGGACAAACTTCCTGAAGATCGTGCCACTCGTGTCTATCCCAGCTCTGCGAATCACACCCTCCAATGCAATGTTACACAACAAACACGACAATCCATCACCTGGCCGTAACCCTCTCCAAAATTCGAAGGGACTCGATACTCGGACGACTCACATCACTCGACCCATCGTTGCTTTGATCAACCGCGTCAGTTTTTCCGGAAATCCATATTCGTGCATGATTTGCCATAGCTGGTCTCGATCGATTGTATCATACGCTGATTTGAGATTTCTGCAGCACTTGCCGAATCGCGAAAATCTGGTCCGTAGTAGCGCGGGCACCCATGAATCCCGCTTGGTATTACCCCACGAACTCCTTTGCAATTGGTGACAGGCGGCGGCATAGTATTTGGGAGAGCAACTTGTAGGCAGCGCTCAGTAGCGTGATCGCACAATAATTGCAGCAATCCAGCTTGTCGCCCTTTTTATAGATGGGACACACTATTCCCTCCATCCAATCCTCCGGTAAACATTCCTCCTCCCAAATCTTGGTAATTACCAAGAAAAATTCTCATGTTGGGTTTAAGTTTATGTTTCATTCGTATGAGACCCTCCCTCCTTCCAGAAAGAGGACGGGTTTTGAACCACTGTAGAAACATTTCTTGCTTCCATTTGCTTGATTAGTTACCTAGCTTAATTGCTGATTGGTTCTCGAGTTATGCAGAAATTTCAATTTTATTTGTATGAGAGCTCCCCTTTCATAAGAGGGGAAGGGTGTCGAACAACCATAGAAACATTTCTCGTCTCCAAAAAAAACCAACAAGCAAAATTTTGGTTTTCATTGCTTGCTTAGTTCTTGACTTATGCAAACATTTGTGCTTCAATTGAATGGGAACCCCCCCTTCAAGAAATGAAAGGGGTCTCATAATATCATATGACCCTTCTCCGGCCCCAAAAACTCCACTATACATGAGGAGGCATAGGTCTCAAACCAAAAAAAAAACCTTTATTGCATTCAAACAACTCCACATGCCAAGTTTGTTTCCATTTGCTTGATTAGTTCTCGAGGTATGCATTTGTATGTGTGCTTCATTTGTATGAGAGTTCCTCTTTTCAGAAAAAGCAGCAGTCATCTTTGAACCATTTATTGCTTCTAAAATCTCGTACCTGTCAAATTTGGTTCCATTTTTTTATTAGTTCTCGAGCTATGCGGAAATTTGTGTTTCATTTGTATGAGAGCTCCCTCTCTCTCAAAGTGAGGGTGGGGCCTAGAATAACCATAGAAATATTTCTTGCCGTCAAAAACTTCCACATGCCAAATTCAGTTTAATTTGATTGATAAGTTTTCGAATTATGCAGAAGTTTATGCTTCATTTGTATGGGAGCCCCTCCATTCAGAAAGAGGAGGGATCTTGATTCATCTTAGAAACCTTTATTGCTTCTAAAAACTCCTACATGCCAAATTTGGTTTCCTTTGCTTGATTTCCAGAAAAGGGAGGGGTCTCAAACTTAAGAACCTTTCCTGGCCCAAAAATCTCTCCATACAAAATTTCACGCCAATCGGTTCTGTAGTTTCCGAATCTATAAAGTTCAGACAGACAGACAGTCAGACATTCATTTATAAACTTATAGATTTAGAAATCCTGCCTCCAAAAACCCCCACATGCCAAATGTTGTTTCATTTTTTTGATTAATTCTCGAGTTATGCCAAAATTTATGTTTCATTTGTATGTGAGCACACCTTTCAAAAAGGGGAGGGGTCTTGAGTCACCTAAGAAACATTGCTTGCCATCAAAAACCTCAACCTGCCAAATGTGGTTCTATTTACTTGATTAGTCCTCGAGTTATGCAGAAATGTGTGTTACATTTGCATGGGAGCCCCTCCCTTCAAGAGCGCAGAGGAGTCCCAAAGTACCATATAAACCTTTCTCTCTTCCAAAAATCTCCATATGGCAAATTTGGTTCCATATTCTTGATTACTTCTCGAATTATGCAGAAACTTATGTTTCATTTGTATGGTAGCCCACGTACCTACCAGAGAGACCATCATTTAAACATTTATGGCCTTCAAAATCCCCACATGCCAAATTTGGCTCCATTTGCTTTATAAGTTCTCGAGTTATGCAGAAATTTTAGAAAGCGCCCCCTTCTAGAAATAGAAGGGGTCTCGAACTACCATAAAAACATTTCTTGCCTTCAGAAAACCCCACATACAAAATTTTGTCTTATTTGCTTTATTAGTTTTTGAATAATGCCAAGATTTTAGTTTCATTTGTATGAGAAACCTCTCTTATAAAGAGAGGAGGGGTCTCGAACCACCATAGAAAGATTTTTTGCCTCATTTGGTTCCAATTGCTCTATTAGTTCTCGAGTAATGCAGAAATATGTGTTTCATTTATATGAGAGAGCCCCCTTATACAGAAGGAAGGGGTCTTGAACCACCATAGAAACATAGTTTGCCTCCAGAAAACCCGAATGTCAAATTTGGTTTCATTTGCTCTATTAGTTCTCGAGTTATTCAGAAATTTTGTTTCATTTGTATGCGACCCTTTACTATCTTTAGAACCGTCCTTGGCCCTTTCTTTTTTTTTCCTCTGTTCGGGACATAAGCCACTGCGACCAGTACTTTGATCTATTGTAGTATATCCCGTGTCCTTTGTGTAGTGCATGTCGAGTTACCTCATCACTATTGAAAAATGATGAAGTATTCGGTGTTGTTACAGTTGTCATTGTTTGTTTTGTTGGCAATGAATCGAATTTTATTGAAAGTTTCCGCTATTTAAACCCTTTGTGAGCGACAGCACTCTTCAAAGGCGCGCCCCTTTATCAGTCAAAACCGGATTCATCGCAAACAAAACAAACAATAACTCCGATAGTGACCATGCATCAGAACCCTAGTCATAACCAATTCAAACTATAGAACATCAAATAGAAAATAAGAATTCACATAAATGAAGACTAACCATGTTTTCTTTATTCCAAGCTCATCCTCGGTGGCGCAACCCGAGTATTGTCACTTTTCACAAGACATAAAATGTAATAAGGCCAATTATACGTTCCTTTGACTACAAAAACAAATATGTTGCCTAGTTTGAATTAATTCGGATTAGGTTCGGTGGTAGATCTGATACCCCGTAACGCACCACGAAAAGGTGATCTACCAGCGTTACGGGCTGGTCCTTAGTCCTTGGTCCTTAGATCGTCCTTAGTATGCGTCGCTCGAAAACTCCGAGTGCTTGCAAGTCCTCCTCGAGCATGGTCCATGTCCCGTGTCCGTAGAGGACCACCGGCGTTTTGCACATGGTGCATTTGGTGCGGGGGTGAATCTTTTTAGACCGCAGTTTCTTCTGGAGCCCGTAGTAGGCACAACTTCCACTGATGATGCGCCTTCGAATGTCACGACTCGTATTGTTGTCAGCCCTCAGTGAGGATCCGAGGTAGACAAATTCCTTCACCACCTCGAAGGTATCCCCGTCTATCGTTGCATTACTTCCTAGGCGGTTCTGGTCGTGTTCGGTTCTGTCTACCAGCATGTACTTTGTTTTCGACGCATTCACCACCAGTCCGACCTTTGCTGCTTCGCGTTTCAGACGGGTGTGCAGCTCTACCACCATTCCAAATGTTCTTGCGATAATGTCCATGTCGTCCGCAAAGCACACAAATTGACCAGATTTCGTGAAAATCGTACCCCGGCTGCTGAGCCCAGCTCGTCGCATTACACCTTCCAGAGCGATGTTGAATAGTAGGCATGAGAGTCCGTCACCTTGTCGCAGTCCCCGATGAGATTCGAATGAACTGGATAGTTCGCCCGAAACCCTTACGCAGTTTTGCAAACCGTTCATCGTTGCTTTGATGAGTCTGATCAGCTTCCCAGGAAAGCCGTTTTCGTCCATAATTTTCCATAACTCTGAGCGGTAGATACTGTCGTATGCCGCCTTGAAGTCGATGAAGCTGGTATTCACGGCATTTCTGAAGGATTTGCTTTACGGTGAAGATCTGGGCCGTTGTCGATCGGCCGTCAATGAAGCCGGCTTGATAACTTCCCACGAACTCATTCATTTTAGGTGATAGTCGACGAAATTTGATCTGGGATAGCACTTTTTAGGTGACATTCAGAATTGTGATCGCTCTGAAGTTCTCATATTCCAAATGATCGCCTTTTTTATGTATGGGGCAGATAACCTCTTCTTTCCACTCCTCCGGTAGCTGTTCAGTTTCCCAGATCCTGGCTATCATCCGTTGCAAGCAGGTGGCCAACTTTTCTGGGCCCATCTTGATGAGTTCAGCTGCGATACCATCTTTACCAGCTGCTTTGTTGATTTTGAGCTAGCGGATGGCATTCTTAACTTCCTTCAGAGTGGGAGTTGGATCATTTCCTTCTTCTGCTGCACTGACGTAGTCGTTTCCTCCGTTGCCTTGGTCTCCCATGCCTACATTCTCCAGAAGTGCTGCTTCCAAATTTCGATCACCTCACGTCCGCCCGTCAGGAGGCTCCCATCTTTATCCCTGCAGATTTCGGCTCGCGGCACGAGGTCGTTGCGGAATGCGTTGAGCTGCTGGTAGAACTTCCGTGTTTCTTGAGAACGGAACAGCAGTTCCATTTCCTCGCACTCCGCTTCTTCCAGGTGGCGTTTTTTCTCCCGAAAGACACGGGTCTGCTGTTTCCGCTTCTGCTTATAACGTTCCACGTTCTGCCGGGTTCCTTGCTGCAGCATTACCGCCCGCGCTGCATTCTTCTCCTCCAGAATCGCTCTGTACTCCTCGTCGAACCATTCGTTCAGTCGATTCCGTTCCACGTGCTCGATGGTACTCTCGGCTGCGTCGTTGATGGCTGCTTTTACTGTACTCCAGCAGTCCTCTAGAGGGGCCACATCGAGCTTGCCCTCGTCTGGCAACGCTACCTCAAAATTCTGCACGTATGCTGAGGCGACATCCGGTTGCTTCAGTCGCTCTAGGTTGTACCGTGGCGGTCGCCGGTTCCGTACATTGTTGATGACGGAAAGTTTTGGGCGCAGTTTAACCATCACAAGGTAGTGGTCGGAGTCGATGTTAGCGCCACGATAGGTCCTGACGTCGATAATGTCGGCGAAGTGCCGTCCGTCAATCAAAACGTCGTCGATTTGCAATTCCGGCTCCTGTGGTGATCTCCAGGTGTACCGATAAGGGAGTCTGTGTTGGAAGAAGCTGCTACGAATGACAATGTCCTTGGAGGTGGCAAAATCAATGAGTCGTAGGCCGTTTTCGTTCGTCAGCTGCTGGGCGCTGAACTTTCCAATCGTCGGTCTGAATTCTTCCTCCTGGCCTACCTGAGCGTTAAGGACTCCTATGATCATCTTGGCGTCATGGCTTGTGCAGCGGTCATACTCACGTTCGAGCTGCGCGTAGAATGCGTCCTTGTCATCATCAGTGCTTCCGGAGTGAGGGCTGTGCTCGTTGATAATGCTGAAGTTGAAGAATCGGCCCTTGATCCTCAACCTGCACATCCTTTCGTCGATCGGCCACCAACCGATCACGTGCCTCTGCGTATCGTCCATCACGATGAAAGCTGTTCCCAGATCGCGAGTGTTGCCCTGGTAGATGGTATGATTACCTCTAAACGTTCGCACCATGGATCCTGTCCAACACACCTCCTGCAGCGCTACGATGCCGAATTTTTCGTTGCAATTCTTTTTTACGGCTGGCTCACAGGGCCGGACACCAACCCTCTACTTTCCGGAGGACCATAGTGCACAGTTCAGCTTAGAGTCCTTTCCTGGAACTCGGACGTCGATCAGCCACCCCTTCCCTGTCAGCCTATGACCAAAGTTCCCACCGGAGCTGGTTACCCGATCTTCCCTAAGGTTGCTCGCAGCTCAGCCGGCACCACGGAGAGGTAGGGATAGGAGTTACTAAACAAGAGGCTAAGGACCACTAAATAGGGTCTATTTTAAACTCAGGTTTTTTCTCGTCATCTCTAACGTAGAGACCTCGGAGCGAAATACCGTGAAGCGTTGCGATACTGGTCCCCACCAGTATGATTAATGGTTACCACCATTTATGGGTTTTGAATACTCTAATTGTTATGTTTTCTAGATCTCAGACGTTGCGAACCAAAACAAACCAACAACAACAAACCAAAACAAAGAGTTCCTCTCTCATGTGCGCATCAAAACAGAGTGCATACAAACTACCGCTAGAAACTATCACACAGCTATCAGTAGTAGTACCGCGTACCAACACGTTACTTTTGCCTGTTGAGGTGGCAGACTCGTCCGTGCCTCGACCTACCCCGCAGTGGCATGTTAGGCAAAGGGTGACGTCCTTGGTTCGAGTACTACTTTACCCATGCCCTTTGACGGAACTTTCAACACTTTCTCTTCATATCTTTCATTCTAGCAAATATTACTGTCCACTCTTGATGCCTCATGGGGATGAGCAAACATCTCTTTGTACATCATTGCTTAATAATTAAATAAATATATTCAAGAAAGATGTATAAATGAAAACTGTACAGGAGATAATTAAAAGATATGCTCATATATAAACATAAACAATTGACAAAAAAATAAGTACATAAATAAAAACAAGAAAATATTCATGAAGCAAAAACAAAAATTTTCAACTTAATAAATAAATAAATAAATTTACACTAATGAATACATAAATAAATAAAATAAAAACATATATATTAATAGATACAAAAACATAATGAAAAAAATTACAAATTAATGTATGAATACATAAATAAAAAAAAATAAGAATAGATCAAGTTATCAAAAACTATATGAATAAATTCATGAATATATAAAAAATTACATAATTATATAAATTCATAAGCAAATGATTTTTTTTTACAAAAATAATAATATAATAGGGTATGTGTCCCTTAACTCAGCCTATTATGCAACCATCGATTACATTTTTGATTATAACTCTTAAAGTTTTCAAGCTGAAGGCGAAATTCAACTTGTTCTACACTTGATAAGATAAGTTTGATAAGACATTTGGTAGTATGTTTCACGAAAAGTTGCACAACTCTTTTTATAAAGTCAGAAACTTTCAAGGGATATGGATTTAATGTCGGTCTGCAGGCACCAAATTGGGTCTATTCATGGATGCAACTTCGTCCCATTCGATGGATTTATTACTAAATGCAGTCTTTGTACGGTTTTTTTCTTCTTATTCTATGAATTAAGGTTTTGTCAGCTGTATTCGCTTTACTTAATACAAAATTTCACAAAACATACTAAAGTAAAATTGCTTTGAAACACATAAGTGATGTTCATATATGATTCACTAACCATTCAACAATGAAAACATTATAATTCACTATACAACGACTTAGTTCCTTCGGTTTGTGTTTAGATGAGCCAATTGAATATAAGCAACCACAAACACATGTTTTTCCACTTGAAATTTTACCAATAACAACGATTTTACTACGTTGTTGATACAACAGGCCATAATTGGGAACATACAAAATAATATGTCCCCAGCATTGGGTCTACGATTTTCTTTTAGAATCACTGTTATTTTAGCTATTTGACTAGTAAGTTTGTAACATGTAACTATTTTCTGCACATCCAAGCTGCATTACTCGCTTTATCGGTTCAATTAAGCCAAATTTAGATCACTTGAAGATCGTGTAGATCATCTGTTCAGTTTAACCAGTGAAATCATGATGCCCCAAAAGTTGAAGAAATCGAAAATTACGCGAAAGTGAACAACTATAAATAGATTAATATTGTCTCAATTGCTTTGGATTACATCGGTCAACCTAATAGCAACATGATTTTGTTGATTATCGCTAAATTAATGACACATTTGGTACATAGGCCGAATCAAGGAGCTAGGCTAACATTACATCCCGTTACCCTATATTGCATAAATATAAATAAAATTAAATTATCTATATAAATAAAAATGAGTTGGGGTTTCCTTTGTCACGATTTAACTCGCGAGCGGAAGGACCGTTTGGCAAGATTATTGCTTTGTTGGATTCGTCTTGGACACCGAAAGGTTCTTATGATGTTTTGAAACCCCTCCCTTCTCTGGAAAGGGGGGCGTCCATACAAGTAAAGCAAAAATTTCTTCATAACTCGAAAACTGATCAAGCAAAGGAACCGAAATTTAGCATGCGGAAGTTTTTGGAGGCAACCAATGTTTCTATGGTAGTCAGAGACCCCTCCCCTCTCTCGAAAGGGAGGCTCTCGTACAAATGAAACAGAAGTTTCTGCATACCTCAAGAACTAATCAAGCAAATGGAACCAAATTTGGTATTTGGGGTTTTCTGGAGGAGAAAAATGTTTTTATGGTGGTTTGGAGAGGTCTTCCCTCTCCTAGAAGGGGTGCTGTCATACAAATGAAACAGTATTTTCTTCATAACTCTAGATCTAATAAAGCAAACGGAACCAAATTCGGCATGCGGGGATTTTAAAGGCAATAAATATTTCTACGATAGTTCAAGACCCCTCCTCTCTCTCTACTCTTAGCTTCTACATAACTCAAGAGCTAATCAAGTAAATGGAGCCAAATTTGGCAGGTAGAGGTTTTTGAAGGCAAGAAGGGGGGCTCTCATACAAATGAAACACAAATTTGGCATGTGGGGAGGTTTTTGGAGGAGATAAATGTTTCTAAGGAAGTTTGGCTCTTATACAGATGAAACACGAATTTCAGCATAACTCGAGAACAAATCAAGCAAATGGAACCAAATTTGGCATGTGACGGTTTTTTGAGGGTAGATTTCTAAATACATAAAAATTAATTTCTGTCTGTCTGTCTGCCTGTCAGACCCTTATAGACTCGGAAATTTCTGAACCGACCAACGTGAAAATTTATATGAAAGTGTTTTCGGGGTTGGGGAAGGTTCTTATGATTGTTTGAGACCCCTACTCTCTCAGGAAGGGGGGCTCTGATACATATGAGACACACATTTCTTCATAACTCGAGAACTTATAAAGCAAATCGAATCAAATTTGACATGTGGGGTGTTTTGAAGGCAAAAATGTTTCTATGGTGGTTCAAGACCCCTCCCCTTTTTGAAAGGGCGAGGGGTTCAAACAAATGAAACTCAAATTTTTATTATAATTGAAGAGCCCCGTGTGATGGTTTGAGAACTAATCAAGCAAATGGAACCAAATTTGGCATGTGGGGGGTTTTGAAGGCAATCATTGTATGGTGGTTTGAGAAACCACCCTCTCTGGAAGGGAGGGTTCCCATACAAATGAAACACAAATTTCTACCAAAAATGAGAATTATCCAGGATACTTAAACACAAAACGTGTATTTCTCGGATAAGAAGCATGTTTTGATAGAAGTTTGAACCCCTGCTTATTCAAGAAAAAAAAACTCATTCCGAAAAAAAAAACCATAAAAGTGCCAGTTACATTAAACTTTCCTTCATTTAGTTGCAAGCGTAGCAGCGCACGCACCGGGTTCAGCTAGTATATGAATAAATTTATATAATAATATCAATACCGACTAGTGAATAAAAAAAACAAACTGTGGAAATAAAAATATAGGAAAAAGATGTATTAACTGAATTAAAAATAAATTGGTAAATAAGTAAATAGAACCATGAATGCATGTATATAGTTGATTTTTTTTTTTAATGTTCACATTTTTTAAAATATATATAAAAAAATAAATAAGTTTATGCATAATAAATATTAAAAAAGGTTTAAATAGATAGATAAATGGATGAATATATAACTGAAAAAAAATATTCATTACAATTTATATTCAGAAAAATGAAAAACAAATAAAAATAAATAAATCATGAAATGAAATAATAAATAAACAAATTATATATAAGTATACTAACAATTTTTTATCAAAATAATCATTAAAATTATCTAATCAATAAGAGGTAATATATGTCTCTATATAAAAAAGAAGAATTAATAAATTAAAAACTTGATTGTTTGACACATAAATAAAAAAAATACAAAAATTAATCTATATATAAATAATCACGCAAATGGAAACAAAAAATATATATATATATGAGTTAATAGATATAGAAATAATTTCTCAAAATCAAAGTACATGGCTTAATACATAAATAAATAAACCAATTCATTAATAAAAAAAATAGTGCATAAATAAATATATCAAAAGAGAAAATAATGAATTCATAATTCATGTATAAACATACGTATAAATAAATTAACAAATACAAAAACTTAAAAAAGGTACACAGACAAATAGATCAAAAAAATAAATAAGAATAGAACGAATTCATTATGAAATTCATGTGCAAGTAAATGATTACTTAAAAAGAGAAAATAAATAGCATAATAAAAAGAAATAATCAGTTAAATAAAACATAAAATTTATAATAGGTTATATATATTGAAAAATAAATACAACAAAAATTACAGCAATAAAAAATAATAGAAATAATATTTTAAAAAAAAGATTGAAGATTAAAGATTTAAAAAAAAAAAGATATACATACAGCCGAAAAATAAATAAATAAATTAATCCATTAAAAACAGCACTTTTCCTATTTATTCTATAAATGAGCACACAAGTTGTACATTGAGAATGATTTGCTTCTCCCAATAGACATTTTTTGGGTAAAAAATTAGTTCCATCCGCTAAACCGTCCGTTGAGTTGAAATTTCCGCCCAACTCAGTTGAACAAAAATCTACCCTCCAAGTTCCAAGCCACTTTCGTTCGCAATCCCAACCTCTCCCTAGACAAGCTCTTCACGATGTGACGTCTGACGAAGGACATGAACTTTTCATTCTATCTCCTGCGAAAGGAAACTCGTTTCGTTCCGATCTCATTTCTCAAGATCACCCGATATGGGCCTACTTGAGCCAGAAATGTCTAGGCACGCATTCGCAAAACAAAAAATCTGCGAAAAAGGCGAAGGGAAAAAGACTTTCAACCGACAGACCCGAGGTGTCGCGTTGCGTGAGCTACCTCCAAACCGCTCGTCCGCTGTGACGAGTCTCTCGAAATGGGAAAGTAAGGTTATGTGGTTTTGTTGCTGGTCCAAGGCGAAACGCATCATTAATTTAAACGCTACCGCCTGAGCCGACCGAGTTTCGACGACGACGATGAGAGAACCTTCCCTGAAGCAACCGAGCGGATGTCGTTCTTTGCTGAATCTGTTCGCTCATCCTACCGTTGATTGAGGGTTTGTTGGTTTTGTTGACCGGGACGGAGGTGGAAGTTGAAGTTGCGTGTGATGGGCTTTTCCTTTCCTTTGATGGTCGGGAAAAAGTGATTCGATAATCGGGTTCGTGTTCCAATGGCACACAAGTCTCCCGGCCAACAGATGTCTTGCAAAATGTCCACACAGCCATCGAATCTCAGCTGTTTCAGCAAATAATTCAGTTAAAGTGGACGGAAATCTCGCTTTGAAGCACTATTCCTATCCTTGATCACCTTCCTCTCTCCGGTTTGTAAATGTTGTAGGCAAAGCATTCAACATGCTTCAATGTTCAACCGCTCCATAGAAGAGCAGACCTTGAAGAATTCTCCCACGATTCTAAGAAACGTGACTATTATTAAACACGATGAAATAGATGAAAAAAATAAAATCTCCGCAACTATCTAGCGTCAGTTAATCCAAAGGTGGGAGAAGGTAGGCTGCTCTCAGCCCGGAGCGAAGGGAACTACATGCTAACTTCTATCTACTGTTGTTGTTGGCATGAGTGTAATTTGCTTTCGGGTTCTGTGCTTAGATGAGATGAACTACTCGCATATAGTTTCCACGGGTGGCACGTGTGTGGCGAGAAAAAAAGAGGGGTTAGAAAAAGCTCAGAATCTGCAGAGCTGGTGGTGGGGGCAGTGCATGGAATGGCAAACCACATCATCGTCGCCTTCGTCGTCGTCGTCGTCGTCGTCATCGTCGTGATGATGACAGCTCGTTGGCTGAAAACAGCCTTTGAGGAAGCGAACGGTAATTTGCCTCTCACTAAAGTGTAGGGTTGGAAATGCTGTGATGGACAAACAGCCGGATGGATGATGCTTTTCCTGTGAGCTAAATTTGTGATGTAGCTTCAGATAGTTACATGGGAGTGGATATTATGAAACTGTTCAAGCGAAATTATGAATGAGAGTGATGAAATTATCTATCCACCAAGACTTGAAGATTATCTAAGAATACGAAATGTCTATATGTCTGTTGACTAATTATTCCTAATTCAATTAAGAATGAGTAAAGGCTGTCCACGTTAAGCTTGCAACTCACGAAAATGGCCATAACTATTTTGCTGTTGAGTGAGACGTTTGATGTTTTGTGTTGTTTTAATTCTGTATATGTACATAAAGGGTGAACACGAAATTATTGCGACACCGAAAATGTCATGCCAATTTTCTTATAATGTTTAGAATCAAACCAAAATTTTAGGGTAGTTTTACACATATATTTACTTCAAAAATCAAAAGAAAAGTTAATCGATGGATCCTTGAGTGTAAAATTGAACGCATTTTCGCTTGATGCCCTCCATCAAAGTCTTTACAGTGTCATCCGGTACCAGTTCCTAAGTTTTTATTTCCATTTTCTTAACATGTCCTTCTCGGCTTTGACTATCTTCTTGCTCTTCCAAAGTTCCCGCTTCATCATTGCCCAGTATTGCTCCATCGAACGCAGCTTCGGACAGTTTGGCGGATTCATGTCCTTTGGAACAAAATGGACAGAATTGGCCTCATACTACTCCAGGACACTTTTAGAATAGTGGCA
The DNA here is from genome assembly GCA_034211315.2 of Aedes japonicus. Lineage (NCBI taxonomy): Eukaryota > Metazoa > Arthropoda > Insecta > Diptera > Culicidae > Aedes > Aedes japonicus. Next base: position 148,195 of record JASCZW010004965.1, read on the forward strand.
TGATGCCAAATCTGGCCAAAATAGCGGCAAAGGCAAGAACGGCAAAAGGCGCTTCTCGAGGCACTTAGATTTGTAGATCTCGCCATTTACTGTGCCCTTCGTCACGAAAGGCTGACTCCTCAGTGCGCAAGAGCAGATGACCTGCCAAATGAGATATTTGGAGGCGAACTTCGACATTTTCTTCTTCTTAAATTTGTCGTCCACACAGAACTTGCTCTTGCCGGTGAAAAACTCCAACCCCGGAATTTGCTTAAAATCGGCTTTTATATACGTTTCGTCGTCCATCACACAGCAGCCATATTTTGTCAGCATCTTCTCGTAGAGCTTCCGTGCCCGAGTTTTAGCCGTCGATTGTTGCCGCTCATCGCGGTTTGGGAAGTTCTGTACCTTGTATGTATGTAGTCCAGCTCTCTTCTTTCCATTCTGGACGTAGCTCTGCGACATGCCGATCTTTTTAGCCAAATCACGGCTTGAGACGTTGGGATTTGCTTTAATCATCCGCTTCACCTTTCCCTCCGTGTTTTTGTTCTCCGGTCCCGGTTTTCTTCCAGCTCCATTGCCGTGGTCCAACGTCAACCGCTCCTGGAACCGCTTCAACACTCTGGAAACGGTTGAATGGTGAATGTGCAATATTTTTCCCAACTGCCGGTGAGACAGGTCAGAAAATTCCAGGTGTTTGGAAAGAATTTGTTCTCTCGATTCCATTTTCGTTGAATCGAAAAACACGACTTCGAGTTTGACAGCATGTGAACAATACACATCAATGAGAAAGTGTGCAAAATTTGGTTGATTTTTACCCAATGGTAAAAAAGCTATGCCCTGTTGAATGTGTCGCAATAATTTCGTGTTCGTCCTTTATGAACATAAATTCTGTAAGTTTCATTGAAACGTGCGGATTATTTTCCACGCACATTTCGGAAGTCCAAATCATTCGCATTGTTCCATAGCAAAAAAAAAAGTGGGGTACTACTGTTTCCCGTGTTGTCAAACATCACAGAGATCATCCCAAGTTACATTGCAAAAAAATCCAGCTTTGTTAAGTTTTATGAAAGTTTTATGAAAGCCACTAGAAATCAATTTGGTTTTAGTATGGCAATAAACCTCTTATGGGTTTCAAGTTTTAGTCAGATTTATGAGAACCGACACAGCTTCATAACAACGATCTTAAAACCTTGTCTTCTAAAGTTTTTTTTACTCCTATCGAAGGTTTTATTTTGACTTTATGAACGCGTAAAATGCTGCTTTGAAATGAGTTTTAAAACGTCATTCGAAGTATCTTATTATGGTCAGTTGAAAAAACATTTTAAAACAATTTTGCATCCAGTAAATGCATTAAACGGCCAATTGGCATTGAGGAAAGTCACCAAATGACCAAAAAGTTTTATAGTAGGCATAACGAAGATAGGTTGGCTTTTCGGCAAAACTGTGATTTCTTTCAATCGTCATATTGAAATATATGAAAAAATTGATATGTGGAAAAATAAATACACCACATTATAAATGTAATACAAATGAACTGTAGATCAGAGACTAATTTTAACATTCTTTTAGATAACCTCATTGAATTCCGGAAATTTCCAAATATAATTAATCTTTGGAATACATTTGTTTCAATTTTGTTTTTGTTGACAGCTGTAGCCAATTTTCCTATGTTGGTTTTGATGGCAGCCAATAGGTTTTATGAAGGTCCTCAAGTGGTAATAACATCTTTCACTAGAACATTTTTAAAATCTTTATGGTCTTATAAAGGTTTTATTAATTTGTTTCCGCAACCGTTTATAGAGTGGGCCACTTTGTACACATTTCGGCTTTGAAGATGCATAGAGCAGGTGTTGGTGAACAAAACAATTTTGTATGTAGTTTTATCAACAAAGCCGGGAAGGTGGGCTATACGACTGGAATAAAACTAAAATTGTTACTTGGGATCTGACCACCAACCGAAGAAAGGAAGTTGACAAAAACATCCCAGTAGAAGCGCTAAAGGCGTTTGAAGCGTTCAGGGGCAAACCAAACGCTTGTGTCCGGAATAATTCATAAAAGCATATTTTTCTCAGAAATCTTGTGCGAAAGGTCAAAATTCGTAGCGACCAGTAGCATGTGGCATAAAAATCACGGATACGCAAGCTGTAAACGCAAATGCTGACGAAAAATACCATTACGTAGAATGATGAAACCTACATAAAGGCGGACTGTTAGCAGATTCCAGGTTATCAGTTCTACACTTCAAAAAACAAGTTCGATGTCCCCAAGCATCAAAGGAAGCAAAACATCCCGAAAGTTACCAAAATAGTCATAGTTTTTCGAGCGCTTTTTACATGCGAAATGCAAAGTCGACTGACGATTTCTGCCATGACTTCATTATCCAAGAAACTGTCTAATGATGGAAACGCAGTGGGACGCAGTCCTCGATGGCGCACGTAATTGTTTGGTAGATCTGCTCTTGTTTCAATGCCATCTCAATAACCACTTAAAAGATTGGGATGAACGTTTGACAATGCAAAAATTACACTCTTATCTGGTTTTGACTCAAATTTCATCACTGTTTACTCACACGCTAGACATTTTAAAGCAAATCATGGTGGCTTTTTTTTCAAGTACAGTCTTTAAGATTTTAAAACATTTCTAATTTTAGCAACAAGCTAGTGGATGTTATATATTTTGTGCATGCATAAATTATGTTCTCAAACGCATAAATTCATAATATGAAAGGGGCCATCAGGGAACCCGATTGAAGCGGCTTGGATGAGGAGAATGGAGATGCCAACCATTGCTAACAGTTTGTGGATACATGGCGGGCTCTTCTTCCACTTCGCACTTTTGAACTATTGTTTAATCTTGTTGCTGAAAAGAGACTCTTTATGATCCTTTGAATACACATCGGTGATACGGATGACCCCCAGCGTATTGGTTTACCTCTCACGCCAAAGTCACGAGTTGGAATCTCACACCCATAAAAGTTACGAATATGCTCAAAAGAGGTGTTTGAGTGAGAAAATCTCGATAATCAAGATACAAAAATAAAATAAATCGGTGTAGTTGCCCATCAATCCCTCCAACCCGTGTTTGCTACTCATATAGTATGATGAGGACAATCAGGTTATAAAGGTGATTTGGTCGGTTGAATAGATAATTGCACGAAATTGAACCCAGGGGTTGCTACAGACTCCAGGGTTACCACTGCCATCAAACGAATCCATTGCGTCCAGTGAGGAAAACGGCAGAGAAAACTGGAATTAGCGACATAACGGCACAGAAGATCGTTAAAGAAGATTGCAGGCTGAGGTCGAGGGAACTGAAAAAAAACTCACATGATTACCAACTACATCCGAGAGCTACGAACCGAGCGATATAAGAAAATCTTGAACTTCCTCAAGCGGAAAAATATGGTTACCCCCCCCCCCCCCCTCCCCCGGAAACTTATTTTGGAATCACTTATAGAAGGGAGTGTGTGCTTTAAGCACCCGCTTATGTCTAAATACAGAGGACTTTAGTAGTTAGATGGTCCCTCTAACCAGCCGCTGGCCATTTCGCTATCTGAGCTCTGGGAGACCGCCGTGTTCTCTGCGTCCCAGATGGCTCGGTCTTGACACATTTTCTGGCATAGGGTGTCCGGGGGCGTGTCTTGACCGCTCACGACCGTCATGCCTGTCAGATACTGTCTAAAGCAGGCATGGCCAGACAGGATCTGCGTAAAGTGAAAGGTAACTTCCCCGTGTTACCGACTGACCCATCCGTATATCTCCGGGATTAGTCACGGACCTTTGGTGCAGTTATTCCATCCCCTCTGCCACTTGATCATTGATGGGACCGAGGCGTTAAAGTACTCAGAGGTCTTGAAAGCGATGCGCGGGGATGCTAAATTGGCAGGCCTAGGCGCTGATGTGCGGAGTATACGCCTTACCCGCACCGGCGAGATGCTCCTGGAGCTGAAGAAGACAACAACTCTAAAGGGCCCGGCGTACAGAGACCTGGCAAGACAGGTATTAGGTGAGGGTGTGGAGGTACGCACCTTCGTCTCACAGGTGACGATCCAGTGCAAGAACCTGAATGAGATCACCGAGGTAGACAAGATCTCCACTGCACTGAAGGAACATTTCAAGGTCAAGGTTGCCGCCTCAGACATACGCCTGCGGAAGTGTCCAACTTGGACCCAGGTGGCAGACGTGGCGTTGAAAGTGGCGAAGGTGAAGGAGAGATGGTCCATATGCCCACTTAGTTTACACCAGCCGCCGAAGGCATGTTTAAGATGCCTAGAGAGCGGCACATGTCCGGGGAGTGCAAAGACCCAGATAGGAGTAAAATGTGCAGAGGATGTGGCAGTACAAGCCACAAGGCGCGGGATTGCAAAGGTCCCGACAAATGCTTGATGTGCGGGCACGTCATGGGGGGAGAGGGGGTATGCAAGTGCCCGGCCGATAAGGGTATTTCAAGGGTCGGCATAGGATATCGCTATAATTTCTGACCCATAACGCATCCCAGCCCGCAACTGCAACTGAGTTGCGGACAGGTCTAATATGGTGGCATTAGGGACGACGGGCAAGTACCCGGTTCAGGAGGTTGTGTCTATCACAAACAAAGGCTTCGCGGTTGAAAAAGTGAATGGAGTGTTCTTCTGCATCCGCTACGCACCGCCAAGACGGTTGATCGAACAGTTTTCCAATATGCTCGATTGGATGACAACGGAGCTAATTGGGCTGAGCTCGTTGGTAATAGTGGGGGACTTCAACGCTTGGGCGCTCGAGTGGGAAAGCCGCCTTACCAACCCGAGGGGCCAGATTCTTCTGGAGACCTTGGTCAGGCTCTATGTGGACCTAGCCAACGTGGGTACCAAGAGTACCTACAATAGAAACGGAGCGTAATCGATCATCGATATAACATTCAGCAGTCCTGGGCTGCTTAACAATTGTAGGATGGATGATGGCTACACCCATAGCGACAACTTGGTGGTTTGTTATTGTATCGTCCACAATACAAGGCAGCGTGCGGAAGGAGGAGCATGCACTTCATTCGCCCGCAGATGGAGGACGTCCTACTTTGATGTAGAGACATTTAAAAAGGCGCTTGAGAGAGAACGAAACTTACGCGTAATCCAGGAACCTTGCGGCGAACGACTTACACGAGCGAGCGACACCGAGGAATGGAAGATCGCCAGTGTATTGGTGGACGGAGTCGATCTCCGGCCTCCAAAAAACATGCCTCCACGCAAGCCGGAAGACCGGGCGTAGAGGGACGCTAATCGCCGCGAAGTCCGCACTGAAGAGGAAGATAAAGACCAGCAAGCGCGCCTGCCTTGAGGGCCTGTTTCAGAAGGCCAATCCGTGGGGTGACGCCTATCAGGTAGTAATTGCCAAAACCATGGGAGTGTCGGCTCCAACCGAGCAACCACCAGAGCTGCTGCAAGTGATCGCTGGGGGACTCTTTCCGAACCACGACCCGAGTCCATGCCACCCCCGATTTAAAATAGACCGGCGCACAGGTCTAGTCCATGGGTGTATTGTTTGGGCCATGTTTCGTAGAGCTCCGTTTACCCCCGGTTGTTGGTGGCTTCAGTGGGTGATATCTCCAAGTGCATTTATCTGCTGTTACTGCGAGTCTGGATTTCATAATTAGATTTGATGCTTTTGCGATTCTCGTGTCGGCAGCCTGGTGGAGAGGTGAAAGGTTGATCCTTTCAAGATAATCGTTTGGTTAGCGATGGTACGGATGAGGCCACATGCGATACTGGTTGTTGATTTGAGGCTGATTATCGTAGGTCTCGAGGGACTAATGACTGACGTAGTTTGCATGGTTCTAGCATGTACTTCATAGCAACAAGTTCCCTAGTCAACATGGCTACTTGTTTTTGCAAATGGGTTTTATTTGGTCATTAGCGGTCAACTTTTGTTGAATTTGCTGTTGAACAATTTCAGCGAGGCACACGAACGCTTAGCTTCGGCAAATGATATTCCGTGATCGATTTTAAGTTTAGTAAAAATAATGTACTCTTTAAAATTCGGGTAGTCATGTGACGTGACTTGGTGAACTGTCGTGCAATCCAGGGAGAAAAATTAGGTGGAGTAAGTTAATAACTCAAAGAATATAAGAGATAGCGTATTGATGTCTTCTGAACAGTTTCTAGTTAGCTTATGCTGCGTTTTTAGCAAAAATGTCCTATACGCCTAATTTCACCAATACAATAATTCACTACCAAAATTTTATTTTGATAGATAGAAATACAAAATGTCCTATAATGTTATGGAACATAAAAAGCAATAAAACTTTGTGGAAGGCTATTTTCGTCTATCTGAGATTAGCGCACTTAAAGAAACAAAAGCCAAAAATAAGAATTTCTGTCATATTTTGAATAATATATAATTTTCAGGCCTACTATGTTGAATGCGATTGTAGTTTATATTAAAATACACATTTGCTCTCCAGACATCATACCCGTACAACTTTTCTGTGGAAGTTATCATCAGTTTTGTTGTTTTATAACCGATACATTCAAGCGTTACATTTCAAAAAGGTGCAAGTGAAACCGATAGTTATATACACCAGTTCAATAAGTATATCTCAAAGTATATTTAAGCAAAATTTGCGAAAGGTCTTTCTTGATTTTGCGTAATGCCTTAATATATCTTACGATTTGAACAGCAAACTTCATGTTTCAGCTGACACGTCGCAGAAAGAAAAAGAAGCTACCGATTCCCGAGAACCCAAATCTCCTGACGCGACCCAGTATCCATCGAACATCACCCTGAGAAAGTGAAAGGATGACTTTCAATTTCCCTCGCTCTCGATGCACCCACCGAATTCCCTCGACTCTGAGATCATTGCAGCATTGAACCGAGCGGACCACCTTTCCCATATCAGCTTGTGGATTCCCTTTCATCTCGATTTTCAATTGTGTAATCTCCCACTTCCTCTCGTCAAACGGAGCAAACAAAACCGATCGACCCAGTCACACAATCGCACAGCGCGAGTGACAAATGAAGAGATCTTTTCCCTCGGGGGCCCGAAGATTAGCTATACAGACAAGGCGCTTGTTGTACCTTCACAGATTGCACCAAACAAATCACCCCTGGCTCGAATGGAGCGGGCTTCGATCTGGCAGCGGAGTTCAAGAATGTCCTGTCCTATAGAAAGGCGCAAGTCATGCAGCACTGCACCGCATTTTGTGCTGCAGTGAGAGAGATAAATTCAGTGATGACCTTTTGCGCCACACCGCCAGTCCGTGTCTCTGGAGGTAAACATAGAATCAAGCATCGAAGTTGTTTGATCAAAACGATCTTCGCTCGATGTTTGTGATTGGTTGGTCAGGGGAGGGGGGGTTGAAGACGAACCATAGCTGCAACCTCCAACATCGTCGTTGTCGTCGTTGAAGTCGTCGTCATATCCTCGCCGAGAGAACCGATCTCATGCGGGATTTGAAAGTGTCAGTCAGTCATAATGCAAAGCCGTGTACATATGTGTGCTTTTGATAGAGGCCTTACCGAGATGGCGTTGCTCAATTTGAGATTTTTGTGGCGTGCAGTTCGGAAAGGTCTTCAAGAGCAGACGAGGGCCAGCGTGAGTACTGTGGGTACATACGTACCCACTCCGGAGACCTCTCACTTGAGACTTTTTTTTCTCCCCCTAGCCCAAGCAACCAACCAGCAGAAAAGCTGATCCGAAAGGGTAAATATGGCTGGCAAGAAGTTTGATCTATGCACACTTATAGTAAGATGAAGAAAAAAAAAATCTACAGCCATACCTCATGAAGTGAAACATAAAACATTCACTTCGCAATCACTCGGCTGGTTTAGTACAACGTACAAGAAATGGAGAAAAAGATTGTTTTTCGCGTTGCACCAATAGTGCAGCTTGTCGGTGACTTTGGTATGAAAAATCTCAGCTCAACCTCACATACAATCTCTTGCTTGGCTCCTCGGCATCTTCATCGATGGGCCCGGCCGGAGGAGGAGGCGAGGGAGGAGGCTTGAGAATGCAATTTTTCTATCTAGAGTCACCCAGCCGCATGCCGCCGCCGAAACCAGCAGCTGGCTGAGTGAAACCCAAGATTCTTGAGGCACGTGAAAAATCCAATATGGTGCGCTGAAGCGTGTCGCGAGTGTGCTTGCTGTTGGTTTGACGGGGGGAGATTGTGGTTAACTTCGCTCGCCCCATATGGTCACAGGGGTAGGTGATGCCTGCTGCATGTGCCACTCCGTGCAGTTGGACGATTTGGATTGCACATATCAGCTAGAATGCCACCATGGATCGGGGTCTCACCTCGGTCGAAACTTTTGCTGGAGGCGTAAGAATTTCCACTTTGATTGCGATCGTGTGGGGTTGATCCATTGCAGCGCGGTTGGAATGGATCTGGGAAATTCGCTGTTGGTGGTGGAATTTAAAGGAATAGACCGGTGGAGTGGACTGACGATACTAGTAACGTAATTGTCAAGCCTGAATCAATGTTGGGACTTGTTTTTTAATGTGAAATAATGGTAAATATAACTCTAGGTAGATTCGTCTAAACAATTTAAAATCACTGAACTTTGCTAGGGCCGAATCGAGAATGTTGGAGGCAATCATTGATTGCTTGGTCATTTGCAATAGAATAAGGCTGAAATATATGATATTTCGGGTATTCTATAAAACCAGCAGCTATGATATCAAAATCGTTCTCGGAGATTTCAACTCTCAGGTTGGCCAGGAGGAGGAGGAATGTAGACCGAATTAAGGAACAACCCCAACTTACGTACGACAAAGGCCTCATACTCGTCGATTTCACCGTCTCTAAGAATACGATGACGAAGAGTACGTCTTCATCGAGTTACTCCCTTTACTCTATAGTTGAGTTTTTGTGATTAATTACTGCCAATAAGCAGGCGGTTTCCCACAGTTATGGGACACTCTCAATTAAAGTATATTTCTTTGAATAAAGGGTGTACACAGTTAAATTGCATCACTTTAAACTCGTCCTCGAAAACAAGTCTCTCAACCGATTGTCATGAAATAAAGGGCGAACACGAAATTATTGCGACACCGAAAATGTCATGCCAATTTTCTTATAATGTTTAAAATCAAACCAAAATTTTAGGGTAATTTTATACATATATTTACTTCAAAAATCAAAAGAAAAGTTAATCGATGGAGCCTTGAGTGTAAAATTGAACGCTCCATCAAAGTCTTTACAGAGTCATCCGGTACCAGTTTCTCAGTTTTTTTTTCATTTTCTTAACATGTCCTTCTCGTCATTGACTGTCTTCTTGCTCTTCCGAAGTTCCCGCTTCATCATTGCCCAGTATTGCTCCACCGGGCGCAGCTTCGGACAGTTTGACGGATTCATGTCCTTTGGAACAAAATGGACAGAATTGGCCTCATACTACTCCAGGACACTTTTAGAATAGTGGCATGATGCCAAATCTGGCCAATATAGCGGGACTTCATCGTGCTGCTGCAAGAACGGCAAAAGGCGCTTCTCGAGGCACTCAGATTTGTAGATCTCGCCATTTACTGTGCTTGTCACGAAAGGCTCACTCCTCAGTCCGCAAGAGCGGATGGCCTGCCAAATGAGATATTTGGAGGCGAACTTCGACATTTTCTTCTTCTTAAATTTGTCGTCCACATAGAACTTGCTCTTGCCGGTGAAAAACTCCAACCCCGGAATTTGCTTAAAATCGGCTTTTATATACGTTTCGTCGTCCATCACACAGCAGCCATATTTTGTCAGCATCTTCTCGTAGAGCTTCCGTGACCGAGTTTTAGCCGTCGATTGTTGCCGCTCATCGCGGTTTGGGAAGTTCTGTACCTTGTATGTATGTAGTCCAGCTCTCTTCTTTGCATTCTGGACGTAGCTCTGCGACATGCCGATCTTTTTAGCCAAATCACGGCTTGAGACGTTGGGATTTGCTTTAATCATCCGCTTCACCTTTCCCTCCGTCTTTTTGTTCTCCGGTCCCGGTTTTCTTCCAGCTCCTTTGCCGTGGTCCAACGTCAACCGCTCCTGGAACCGCTTCAACACTCTGGAGACGGTTGAATGGTGAATGTTCAACATTTTTCCCAACTGCCGGTGCGACAGGTCAGGAAATTCCAGGTGTTTGGAAAGAATTTGTTCTCTCGACTCGCGTTGGTTCACCTCCATTTTCGTTGAATCGAAAAACACGACTTCGAGTTTGACAGCATGTAAACAATACACATCAATGAGAAAGTGTGCAAAATTTGGTTGATTTTTACCCAATGGTAAAAAAGTTATGCCCTGTTGAATGTGTCGCAATAATTTCGTGTTCGCCCTTTATTTAGGAAAAAAAACAATGTATAATCTTGGTTCATGTATTTTTATTTCACTATATTTCTTAACCAAATCCATAAGCCCAAATTTTCTTCGTAATACCACTCATAAGATTTTGTACAACGCTTGAACAGACATTTTTCTCCACTTTCAACCATGACTTCAACATTTCCTGTTCTGTAGTGACAACTTCAGGATGCTTACGAAGTTCCTGCTGCATTATAGCCCAATATTTTTCAATTGGCCGCAAACTCTCGAGAGTTTGGGGGATCAAGATCCCTCGGCACGAAATTGACACCATTCGTCTTCTACCACTCCAGAACATCCTTGGAGTAGTGACAAGAGGCTAGGTCCGGCCAAAAAGCTGTTGGAACGTTGTGTGTTTTGAGAAACGGAAACAGTCGATTTTTCAGGCGTCCATTCATGTATGACTTACACCATTTAACAGTTGAACGAATTTTCTACGAAATCATGCTTGCTGCGTGTCACTAGGCTTGTCATCGAATTGTCTGTGAATCCATGCCAAATGCATGAATTGTTTGTCACTATCTGCTGTCTCCGTGAGAGCACTCTGGAACATCGAACTTGTCTTCCGCAGTCACGGATGAATGAACGGAGCCTGGTTCGTTTCTTGGCTTTCTGAACGAAACTTTTGGTCAAGTGCAGCTTTTTCGCGACATCTCGAACGGAACAGTTGGGTTTGCGTTTAAAGGCAGCAACCACTCGCTTGTGATCCTTCACACAGTACTGAACACTTTTTCTACCACTCACCTTCTTTCGATCAACTGTTAAACGTTCCTTGAAACGTTTTTATGGCACGAGTCACTATAGACTGGAGAATTTTTCAACATCTTTCCGATGGTTCGGTCTCGAAAGACAGTCGATTGTCGAGGTGCGTGTGCAAATTTTATTCGCACACTTGCTGTTCCTTCAACTCCATTTTCGAAACGACGACACATTTCACAATGAAACTGTGTAAACAGTGTAAACAATACACGCTCATTTAACCCAAAATTTCGTTGAAATCAACCCAAAGGGCGAAATGTTACAGCCCATTGAAAGTGATGCAATTTAACTGTGGACACCCTTTACTACCTTCGAGTTAAAAGTAAACTCTGTTCAGTCAAAATATTAGTACACGACACTGAAGAAGTCTACACATTGTAGAAGAAATACGCGCATCTGTCAAGATAAACAATAAAGGTAGTTGGAAATATATGAAACATACTTATCTTTCTTCTCATTTCTAATTAACTTAAAATCACTGGACTTTTCTATGGACTGAATCGAAAATTTTAGAGGGTTTTTTGATTTTTTGATTATTTTCAATAGAATAATGTGGCATTCTATACTTGGGTAAGCGTAAAATTTTGGCAGCCATGATATCAAAATCGTTCTCGGAGATATCAACTGTCAGGTTGGCTAGGAGGAAAAGGAATGCAGTTCGAATGAAATCCCAAGTAGCACTTGTAAATAATGCTACAAGTTAAAAAATATAATAACTGGTTGCACAATGGTTACTATATACCCTAGTAGCACACTTGTTGCCATTCAGTTGAGATAACATTGCTAAGTCATAATCAAGTTACTACTACTAATTATGACCTAAGTGTGCTACTTGGGAAGACGCTTGTAGTATGTTAAGTTACAAAGGCTAAAATACGTTTTTCTGTCCGTCATTTGGAAACAAAAGTTATGAAAAGTTGCACAATAGTTACCAAGTGATGAAGTTGAGACCTTATTATTAAACTGTCAAAAGTTTTTCAGTTGCAATATAGTTTTTGCTTAGTTACATAAGAAAACCTCTAAAGTCAGAAATTTACTGTTATGTAACAAATATTCCTAAATGATGTTCATTTATTAACAACATCGGATAAACGATAATGAATCATAAGAATTTCATTCAGGAAAAAGATAAACAATTGTGGTGGAAAATTTCACAAAAAAGAAGCAAGAATAGACCTGTGCGCCACCGCGTCGCACCGCGCCGCCACCGCCGACGATTTTATGGCGTCGCCGCCGCCACTATTTTCGACCGGCGCGCCGCTGTATGTTTTTTCCGTCGTCGCCGGGCAATTTTAGGCGCGCCGATGAAATTTTTCATCGTGTATGCATCCCTTCAGTATTGTTCATTAGCCCTTTAGAAATTTGCTTTTATTACAAATTATGACATCTCGATGTGATGAGGTGTATACAACTGACGAAGAGCTAGGTGTTTGTCGGCACTGGTAACGAAAAATGTGTAAACAATCCAACAACAATGCGTAAACAATCCAACAAATCCATTCGGGTAGTGCCGTAAATTTCCAAAAACAAGCGAATGATATCAAAGCAAGTTAAGTTTTTGTCCGCATGCTTTCAGTGCACAAAAAGGCATTTTTCAGCGAAGCCTTCTAAAAACTATACCAATTATAGAAAATAAACATTTCACGTTATGATTTGCTACTGTTGTGAAATATTGTTTTTGGAGATCTACATCACATATGGATCTACATCACTAAATGTTTACAAAAAACAGGCTGTGCATCATTTCACGAACACAATGACAGTATTTTGAACTACACTAATACAACTTAACCACTTCTTCTCTACCTATATAGACCTCATTGAGCGTGATCAGCTTTGTCGTTCCGTTCTGGCAACTGCAGTGTACATTTTCGTGTTTCGACTTTCAGCAATTTCGCGAATGAGTTTGATTTTAATAATAATAGAATGTCGAGAAAATTTCAATCGCGAGTATACATATTGATACCACAAACAATGGTAATCGAACCAGCGATGTGTTAAAAAAAATGGTGCACTAAAATATGTCGAAAATGGTTTTACTCATCATCTGCTTCCTGACCAAGTGTTCTGCAACGCATGTCTAATCTTACACGCAAAAAAAAGCCGCAGTAGAAACTACTATTCCGAGGGTTAAATTAGGCGCAAACACAAACAATTTTCAGCTGACTATAAATGCGTTTGATTTTACCATGCCTGCGATTAGATCAACCATGGTGCGGTTGATATCAATATGAGGTCTGTCAAATTTACCACACGTGACGGTTTCACCGTAAACGTAGTAAATTTGACTGAAATTTCATGGTAGTTTTAAAGATAGGCGTAGTCGGGTAAAATGGTAGTTTCTACTACAAGATTTTTTCCCGTGTAGCATAACAAAAGGCTGTTCTTAGTTTGCAGAAAGACAGGGATCGAGATATTGAGAACGATCCTGCAATCGATAAGTCGTTAACGTTCGGCAAACAAACTTTATTTATAATGAAATTGATGAATTTTCCTAAGAATTTCCATTGTTGGGAAAACATTGTTTTTATTTGAGCGTGACAAATCTCAAATCAAATAACAAATAAACAGCATAGCAGAAGAAGAGACAAACTAGCTCAGCCCGTTTTATTCTGACTATACTGTCGAGCTTCTAAGAATCGATGTTTACCAAATAACCATTTGGTAATTTAACTATACAAAACTGTCATTGGACTTCAGTTAAGCCATCCGTATTCCGTATCGCATATTAAATATGTTAATAGAATCCTAATAGTCATGGAATAGGGCTCGCCGTTGTTCCATCTTCTATTGCTATTTTCAGAGTTTCCACTATTTTTTTTCCAAACAAATTCTAAGTCAAACTTTTGCAACCCTGGCAACTGATAAGGACCAATAAATATTTATTCAATTTTAAGCTGTATTCAATTTCTCGGTGTTACTCGGTGTCGAGTTACTCGGTGCATCAAAGCAACTTAGGGTAGAGCTATCTCACTCCTAGTGGCTAACCACTGAGTTAAAAGGTAAAACTGTGCACAGTGAATTCTATTTTAAAAGTAAGTATAGTTATGTTGAAAATTCGGTCGATTCACTGCTCTTAGTTTCAAGTTTTTTTTAAATTGATTTATTTTTTGATCTTTAAGCTCTTGAATACATAAATTTTAAAGCAATTTGGATTTTTTAAATATTTTCTTTTAGGCATTGATAAATTTAGATTCATACATTTTTAATCTGAATATTTTTAGATATTTGTTAAATTTTATTTTCAGATTCTTAGATAGAGGAAATGACGTCTTTGGTGGGATAAAGAATTTAATTTTTTTGGTTATAATATTTTTAAAAGAAAAGATTTCTAAATTTTTAGATTATTAGATTCTTAAGTTATTCAGATATTTGAGATTTTAAGATTTTCAGATTTAAAATTTTAAGATTTTAAGAATTATAGATGGATTTTTAAATATTTAGATTTTTAGATATTTAGACTTTTAGATTATTAGATTATTAAATTTATAAATTATAAGATTTATAGATAGGGTTTTAGATTTTTAGATTTTTAGACTTTTAAATTATTAGATTTTTAGATTTTTAGATTTTTATTTTCAATTTTCAGATTTTTAGATTTTTAGATACATAGATTTTTAATGTTTTTGATTTATAGACTTTGAGATTATCTGATTTTAAGAGTTTTAGATATTTATTTTCAATTTTTAGATTTTTGGATCAATTCAATTATCAATATTTTCTTCACTTTCAATCCCCTAACAGGCCCTCAAAAATCTATAAAGCCGTTAAGATAATGTCCTCCAGTTGGCCGATGGTATTAACACAACCGTTGCTCTTACATCATACAATATTCAAACAAACGTTCGAATTCCAGTGAGTGAATAATAAAGATTATACTCGAAAAAAAATGCAACATACAAAAATGATATCCAAATATTCATTTTGTCGGATATTTTTGAATCTCTCAGGGAGTAAATCAACACATAACGTTTGCATTAAAAAAAACTTTTTTTAATGGTGGACTTTTTTCAGATGGTGATAAAAAAACTATCTCAGATAATTGCTTTTAATAAATTTCCCATGGAAGGTGTTTTTTAAGCTTACTTGCAAAAAAATTCTACGTCCTTGCGAGTAGCCTTCCGGCAGTTAACCGGAACACTCGTCATGGTGGACGAAAACATGCGTGAAGGCATTTTATTTATTTATCAACTTTTATTTATTTATCAACTCCTCTTCAGTTTTCGCGACAACATTGTTGAAGTAGATCTTACGCTTCAGGTTGGCCCAGAAATTCTCGATGGGATGCAGCTTGGGGACGTTGGGCGAGTTCGCCGACTTGGGTACCACATCGATACTCAGCCACTCCATCTCCTCCAACGATCGCTTTGAGTAGTGGGCCGACGCCAAATCCGGCCGGAACACCGCGTCTTCGCCCTTATGGTATTCTTGATGAACGACGCAACTTCCGGCAGGCATTTCGTACTATAAATTTTCTCGTTCACGGCCAGTCCGGAGTGAAAGAAAATCGGCTTTGACATCCCCTTCTCGCTGATTGTCAGCCACAGCAGCACCTTCTTGGGGAACTTGGTGAGTGAAATGAACTTCACCTCGGAGCTCACTTCCTTCGTGGGGGAAGTAAAATACGAAGTGCCCTGTCAGTCGTTGCCATTCCAGGGTGAGATAGGTCTCGTCGTCCATCACCACCACCACGTTGCGATTCGCCGGGAAAATCGAGTTGACCATCTTATTCAGCCGCTGCCGCTGCGATAAGGATAAAGTCCTCCAGTTGGTCGGTAATATCCACACAACCGTTGCTCTTACATCATACCAATATTCAAACCAACATTCGATTTCCAGTGAGTGAATAGTGAAAATTGTACTCGAAAAAATGCATCATACAAAAATGATATCCAAATATTCATTTTATGTCGGATATATTTTAATATAATAAATTAACACATATTAGCTATGTTTTTGCAGAGTTGGTTTAATTACTCTCCTCTTCTAGGCTAAATGCTCGCAACTTGGACTTAACGCTACCCATGAAATCCTGTGCAACACTTATGCCATCTTTCTTACACATTTATCTACTCTTTCTTCACATTCACAATGACACGATGCCAGATCCGGCAAGAACAGAGTGTCACCAAAGGAAGGGCAGCAGGCGCTTCTGGCGGCATTCTACTTTATATTTGGCCATTGATGAAGCCGGTCGTTATGTACGGCTTTCTCAATTTTCCGCACCCACAGATCACCTGCCATACTAAGTACTTATTGTCAACCTTCATCTTCCGGAACCATTCCAGAACGCTCCAGGCCAGGACGAAAAGCTCAAGGGCGGGGATCTGCTTGGCATCCGCTTCAATGTACGTCTCGTCGTCCATTAGGGAAGGTTCAATAATTTTGTCACGTAGTAAGGGGGAAGGGGGGCTGGGGGTTTGGGAAAACGTGACGATCGATACAAAAAAAATTGCAGGTTTATACAAAAAACGTGTCAAGGGAGGGGGGGGGGGGGTGGTTATAAAAAGTCACTTTTTGCGTGACATAATTAATGGACGTTCCCTTACGATGTATTTCGGCTGCGCCAACTACTGAAAGTACAGCTTCCTGGCGCGGGATTTGGCCTCCGAATTCTGTTTATCGTTTACTGTTTACTCTTAGCTTGGAAGCCATCTTGAAAACCAGTTGACAGATTTCAATCTTAACTAGTTTTACCAAAACTTTCAACTATTTTTACCCATGCCATAAAAAGTTATTCACAAGACTTGTACTCGAACAATCTTCAGAATTTTCTGAAATAGTAATGCGAACGTTCCACCCTAACAACACCTGCTTAACAATGAATCGCAACGAAACTGAAGGGTGTGCGGAATCAAATTGCGACACACACAAATATTTGGTAAAATTTGCCCGTCCAACCAATCATCTTCAAACTTTCAGGGAATAAAATCAAATAACACATGTTATGAATATTTTCCCATGTTTGTTTTATTCAATTTCGATTCCATATCCAAATGCACGAACCTTCTTCTTTACACTACTCATAGGGTTCTGTACAACTGGAGCCCCGGAAGCTGCCGGAAGTCTGCTTTTACATACGTCTCATCATCCATAACGAGGCAATGTGGTTTCGTCAACATCTGGGTCTAGAGCTTCCGTGCACGTGTTTTACCTACCGTATTTTGTCGTTCATAGCGATTAGGCGCCTTTTGGACTTTGTACGTGTGTAAGCCTTCACATTTTTTCACATCTTGCACGAAAGTTTCGTTTAGATTCAGTTTTTTCGCCACATATCGAACTGAACTGTTGGGATTCCTCTTGAAAGCTCGAACTACCCACTTGTGGTCCTTAACACTATACGGAGATCCATTATTGCCACTTTTTTCTTTCCGATCTTGCTACCGATTTAAAACACGAGACACCGTAGAATGTACCATTCCCAGCTTCCTGCTGATGGCATGATGAGAAAGATGCGGATTTTCGAGACACTCCACAGCGTAATCAAATACACATTGAACTAATTCTACCCAAAATTTCAATAGAAAATACCCAACGGGTAAAAAGCAACAGCCATTTAAAAGTGGTGCAATTTGATTCCGTACAACCTTTAGGTTGAGAATTGCCTAATCAAACCTATTGAACATTTTATTTCATCAATTGGTTCAACCTAGTCTACATTAACTGGCCATTTGTTTTGCACATCTCCTATTTATTTTTCATATGCTTGATGCAATAATATATTTTTGAGAACTAACGGGCGTCCACTAAATAATGAGAACGAAAAGAATGGGTCAGGAAAAAAATACCAGTTACGTTTTGTTCAAACTGATTTATTTTATTAAAAGGGTCAACTTAAATCTTCAAACTAAGTTTAGTGAATATTGTCATATGGTCCGTGGTCCGCCGTGCGGCGCAGCTTAGTCGTTATGCTGGAACATGACCGTTGGACGGCAACCACATCGATTTTTCGGATGCAGCTTTTGATCCTGTTGGTAAGTTGCTTGGTGTTCTTGGCCTTCCAATTATCCTTGTATACCATGGAGCTCAAAAGACCGAAGAAATCCTCGATAGGACGGCACTGTGGCAAATTTGTCGGATTCCGGTCTTTGGGACATATGGTATATTTTGGCTCTCCAAAAACGTTAGCGTTTTTTTGCGTAGTGCGATGATGCCTTGTCCGGCCAAAACACGTATTTGCCATCCGAGTGATGTTGTTTAAGAAATGGGATGAGTATTTTCTGCAAACACTCTCTTTGGTACACCTCCTGGTTGATGGCCAAACCGCTTGGTTTGAACCACGGCTTCGAAATACCCTTATCGGATACTTACGATGTATACCATAACCTTCGATTCAAATTTGTGCTTGAACTTATACATTACTTTTGGAGGAGTAGTAGATTTGTCCTAAGTGTAGAATCGGTCGTTTCCCGGTATCTGAGACTTTGAAAGAGGAAAGTAGCTTTCGTCGTCCAGAACGAAAGATTTTCCGCCGTAATTCCGAGTCATCCAGCGGCATTGGGATTTCACGGTTTGAATCTGCTCATCTGTGTACTCTGGGGATCTGGTTTTCTTTCTACACACTATTCCTTCTTTCTTTAGCGTCTTGCAGATGAGTGACTTCGAACAATGGAACTTTCGGGCTGCTTCCCGTTGACTTACCGAATCCTTGTTGTTGAACATGCTGCGCAGCGAGCGGAGCATTTTCTCATTCATTATTTTCGCTGGACGGCCGCAACCTTTCTTCCGGGTTACTCTCATGCATGCCAGGATACGGTATACGGTGGATACCGGAACTTTTTCACGACAAAAATGGTCCACCGTGTATTTTTTTCCACGATCTTCGTTCGTTTGAAAGAATTGTACAACGCGCGCGCGCAGTTCTTCCTGTTTCGACGGCATGCTGAACACGACTGAACATGTTAGAGTGAAATAAGAGTGTATGAAAATTTTCTGGAGAGTGCAACGATTCATTCATCTAAAGTGACATTTCTATGCGGCCGTTTTTGTTCTGATGGAAAAGCATTGAAATCATTCTCATTTTTTAGTGGACACCCGTTACTTTATCGTTCCCAGCAACGTTCAATCCAAAAATTTGGCAGGTTCCTATTATACATCAATCAACCAATTAATCACCATTCAACGACCCTCAGAAATATTTGACAACATTTCCCTTTGACCTCCCAACAAAACCAGTTTTCGGCATCTGATAATCTGTTAACAATCAATAGGTTCCAAGGTAGAGTCGAACAGAAGATGTAAAAAAAACCTCTCTACCTTCAAGACCCATAACCGATTTGACTAATGAGCGGTAATTAATCAGCATGCAGACAAAAGTCACCCAAAGGGGAGAGAGAGAGACAGCGAGACGAAAGGTAAAGTTCTAACAAAAGTTATTCGTCAAATCGTCGTCATCGTCATCATCATCTCATCATCATCGTCATCCGTTGAGTTCAGACTTAAGCTGTGTGACTGATGGGCGAAAGAAATATTTGGAAAGGTTTACGTCAATCAAGCAGAAAATCACGATGCAGGTAGGTACCTGTTTGCCACCCGAAGATTGACTGCATCCGTGCAAAGTGCCTCAAGCGCTAGGTTAAGGTTGGGTCACACTATTGGCCGATTGAATTGAACTTAAAATGATAGCGAAAATCGCATTATTAGCAAACGCACTAGACGATCATCGCATGACTTCTGGAACCGGTCCAAGAATCAATTAGATCGTCAGCCCGAGTGGACACAATGAGCGAAGCTATTTTATGAATGAAATGAAACCAAGGCGGCTAAAAATACTGCTCGAAAGTAGGTTGCGCGCAAAGAATTTTTGTGAATGAAAATTTCACAGCGAATGGCAGAAAGCGACAAATTTTTTTCGATTTGAAAACGTGATTTTAATTTTGGATGCGTGCGTGCCAAGTGCATGGCTAGAAGGCGTCCAATTATAATTTATTTCGAAATAATGATGATGGACGAGCTAAGCTCACGGATGAGTTGCTTCGAATTCATGAATAATCTTCAATGAATTTGATTGGCGATGATCTTCATTTTGGCTCAATGAAAATTTGTCGACCTTGCTTGCATTCGGAAGTTCCATTGCAAGTAGACCACAATCGCATGCATCGCGAAGCGGTGCGTGATGATAAAGCATTTTACCACTCGGAATCTACTATCTAGAACGACGTGTCGGCTAAGACAGCCACTGAGTTTTGCAGGCAGTGCATGGTCAAGGCTCGATCAATCAACCGAGCCGTACCACCGTCGTTCATAGACGTTCTGATGATGACTACCCTGAAGACCGATTAGGCTCACCCCACAAACCCAATCAAGCGCTCAATCGGAACACAAACAGCTCCTAATGAGGCTCACAATTTGCAAGCCGGCCGAGAGAAGATCGCTTTGATTGGGGGTTCAATTAGCTGTAGCGAGGAGCAACCAGACCCCAACACGGGGTAGGTAATGAGCCATTCGGTGGGTTGACCTTGCCGTCTCGTCCGTCTCGCGCCCTCATTGATGCTCGCTGCGCGAATGCACCGGCCAGCCAAGGAAAACGGTAGCAGCAGCAGCTGTGTGGCGAAGTGAGGTGCGATCGATTTGGTGTAATTCACAGCATTAAAAAAAACGGCAAAGAGAAGGAAAAACTGAACAAGGAAGCGAACAACAAGAAGCAGCGACGAAAGGAAGTCAGTTTCGTGATTTTCGTCTAATTTTGTTCATGATCATGGACGCCGAGAAGTATGAAGGTGATTGAATGAAAAACTAGCAAGATCTGCATCACGCGACTCAGCTGCTGCTGGGGGACGGAAATCTTCAAGGGTCAGTTTGGGAAAATTTTATGTTTATTACTGTGAACGATTAACCAAAAGTAAGTTTCGAAGGTTTTGAGGTAAAATGACTGTTCATTGCAGAAAGTGAACACCTATTCATCAATGGTTTTGGGGTAAAACTG
The DNA here is from genome assembly GCA_034211315.2 of Aedes japonicus. NCBI lineage: Eukaryota > Metazoa > Arthropoda > Insecta > Diptera > Culicidae > Aedes > Aedes japonicus. The sequence goes on from JASCZW010004965.1 coordinate 169,158, forward strand.
TGAAAACTGTGAAATTTCACTCAGTGTGTAAACACATTGTTTGCTTTGGCAACACTCCTGAAGGATTGAAACAAAAAGTTAGAAATTTCGAACGGTGGGTTGGATCAGCTTATCAACTTGCAGATTAATTCTGCACAATTTGTTTTCCGAAAAACAAAATGTTTCGAGAATTGGCAAAAGGCGTAAAGTACACTAAATCTGCAGTGTTCAGTGTAGTTAAGAAGTTAGAAGAAACGTGTTCTCTTGAAGATTTACCAAAATATGGAAACAAAAAGGGGGCATCGAACCTGAAAAAAGAGGCAGTGACTTTTAAAATTGCATAAACCGTGTTCCGCTCGGAAAATTGCCAAAAAAAGTGGACATTTGCTTCGGAACTCTGCAGAATATCAAGAGTCGTTACAATATCAGAGCCTACAAGAAGCAGAGAGCACCCAATAGGACGGATTCACAGAAAGCTTCTTCAAAAATACGGTCATGGAACTTCTATGACGTTCTCCTCCAAAAACTCAACCAAATTGTCAACTCAAGTCAAATTGGATAGCAGTACACTTCCGGGACTGCAATTTTTCAACGCTGAGCAAGGATGTGCCTTACGATGTGTGATACATTTGAACCGAAAAATTTGGGCGAAAGGCTTTGGTGTGATAAGACATTTGCTCCTGTGGCTTGAAAAGTTCTTCATATTTCACGACGGGCCCAATTAACGACGAAAATTACAGAAAATAATGCATCAAAAAACGCCTTCTACCCATCTATCGAAAGTAAAAGGATTCTCCATTGTTTTTTCCGGATCTTTTGCTACGATGGAGATGCTCAAGAAGGAAAAAGTCGATTTTACCGAAAAATGCCAACAACCCCCAAACTGCCCTGAACCAGTGCCAGTGGGTGGATAGTCATGAAGAAAATGGATATGGGTTTTGGCTCAGGAAGTACCAGCTCATCTGTCCCTAGCTCGGCCCTAAGCTGAATTATTCGCCCCTAGTAACGTAACTCGCACGAACACACCCTCAAATCTTAAGACAGATGAAAGAGAAGCAAGCTCTGTTGACGGTTTCAAGAAAATTTGGTGTAAAATCTAATGGGAAGCATCAAGGGAAAAGTCCGAACGTTCTTCAGTGATGAGACGTACAGCCCGATTCAAAGTAAAATTGGACGCATTCAAGTGATCATAACTCAAGAATTAAACAACATTCACGGTTAATGACGCCAAACAAAAGGGTTTTTATTCAGCTTTCAAACGATATGTAACAAGACCGTTCCGAGCGAACTGTCGCACTTTACTTGTGATTGATGCCTTTATGATCAGCACAGTCGCTGGTGAACTTATTCCACTTTAAACGCATTTGTTGTGCATTCGTCACTTATTTATCGTCTCCTCAAAGTTTTCGCTTGACAATTGCCCAATATTTTTCGATCAGTCAGAACTTAGGGCAATTCGGAGGATTAATTTCTTTGGCGACGAAATTAACATAGTTTGCAGCATACCATTCCAGTACCTCCTTAGAGAAGTGACAGCTGGCTACATGCGGCCAAAACATAACGTTGGTCTTGTGTTGCCAAATGAAGGGTAAATTCCGCATTTTCAGACACTTTTTAATGTAAACCTTCGACGTCATTGTGTGAGATGTTATGAAAACCTTGGTTTTAAGGCCACAACTGCAGATTCCTTGCCAAATCATTAGTTTCCGAGCAAACTTAAAGGGCGATACGGTCAAAATTTGGTCAATATCAACTTGACGTATTTCTTTCAATTTTGCATTTAAAAAACCTGAACACCCCTCATTTTGAAGGTGTGTGTGTGTAGAATGTTGCTCCTATTTTGATTTTGGAATTCACTCTTCATTGTCAAAATGCCGTCCAAGCAAGAAGAGCAGCGTATCAAAATTTTGCTCGCGCATCGCGAAAATCCGAGCTACTCGCACGCAAAGTTGGCAAAATCGCTCAAAGTTGCCAAATCAACCGTTACAAATGTAATTAAAGTGTTTGGGGAACGTTTGTCGACAGCCAGGAAGTCTGGATCGGGGGGAAATCGAAAACCGGAAGCCGCTGAGACGACAAAGAGAGTTGCCGGTAGTTTCAAGCGAAACCCTAACCTATCTCTCCGAGATGCCGCAAATAAGCTAGGTGTATCGTCTACAACCGTGCATCGAGCCAAAAAACGAGCCGGACTATCGACTTACAAGAAAGTAGTGACTCCAAATCGCGATGATAAACAAAATACGACGGCCAAAGCGCGATCCCGGAGGCTGTACATGACGATGCTGACGAAGTTTGACTGCGTGGTAATGGACGACGAAACCTACGTCAAAGCCGACTACAAGCAGCTTCCGGGACAGGAGTTTTATACGGCAAAAGGAAGGGGAAAGGTAGCAGATATTTTCAAGCACACGAAACTGTCAAAGTTCGCAAAGAAATATCTGGTTTGGCAAGCCATCTGTACCTGTGGCTTAAAAAGCAGCATTTTCATAGCTTCCGGGACTGTCAACCAAGAAGTTTACGTGAAAGAGTGTTTGAATAAACGTCTGCTGCCTTTCCTGAAGAAACACGGTTGTTCCGTACTGTTTTGGCCGGATTTGGCATCTTGCCATTACGGTAAAAAGGCCATGGAGTGGTACGCCGCCAACAACGTGCAGGTGGTTCCCAAGGACAAGAACCCTCCCAACACGCCAGAGCTCCGCCCAATTGAGAAATACTGGGCTATTGTCAAGCGGAACCTAAAGAAGACAAAAAAAAACTGCTAAGGACGAGCAGCAGTTCAAGGCAAACTGGCTTTCTGCGGCGAAGAAGGTGGACAAGGTGATGGCAGGGGTCAAGCGTAAGGCCCGGCAATTTGGATTTGGAAAAGCGGAAGCCTAACTGAATATTTTTTCTGAATTTTATACTAATTGAACTTGAAAAAGAAATTTAATTTGATTTTTTAAATAAACGATTTCACCGATTTACACGCATTTTCCCTTGACCAAATTTTGACCGTATCACCCTTTATCAGCAAAACCAAATTTATACCTGGAAGGAACATCCCCACGACCAGTTGACAGGTAAAACTGTCGTCCGGAGATTTGTTTATAATACATTTGACTTATGTTTCGTCATCCATTCAAATACAGCCATCGAATTTCGTCAAAACTCGTTCGAATAGTAATCGTGGTGGCTTTTTGATCACTAAATGTTGTTTCAGGGAGCGATTTGGATGTTTACTGGCACAAAAAGACTTATAGCCTTCTCTCTGTTACGCACGGTGGAAAAATCTTTGCCAAATCACGTATGGAGACACCTGGGTTGCCTTTCACGTACCTCAATACCCTTCTCCTCAGCTCTTTGCCCCTAGTGCCACTTTTATGATAGATGCGCTATATTCTATTTACACTCAGAGTATCATTGTAACGTTTGATTACAAGACACACCGTTGGCTTTGGGAATTTTATCACTTTTGCTTTTCTTGAGGAAGGCCACGAAGGATTCTCTAGATGTTTGTGCACAATTAATTTTAATTTCTCAAGTTCCATGATCCGTAATTTCGAGATACGTCGATCAATCGAGAAGAACTTTTCTTCGTCAATGAAACATCAACAAATGCCTGTCAAACGTTTCACGTTGACGTTGTACCAACCACCAGGGACGCGGTGTTGTATTAAACCGTGCGTCCAGATTTACTTTGAATCGAGCTTTAAATATTATAACTAACGCTTATTCGGTCATTTCTAGACAAAATCGTCAAAAGGTCGAGAGTAACAATTGTGAACAATGACTTAGAACGTAACTTTCCTGGAAATGCTACGTTGACAACAGGGCTGAAATTCTCGATAATTAAAGAAGAAAATAAGAAGAGGTTGCCAACATCTATACCTACTACCGACGGGAAGATAATAACTCCCTGCATCTGTTTTTGGTGCTATTTTGTTTGTGGGAGCAACCAGATCCCAGAAAAATACGCTAGAAATCATTGTTTACAAATGTTATTTTCGTCCTTTTGACTATGTTGTCTAGAATTGAAGTTGATTTTCATTTATATGAAGCAAATTTGTGAAAATAAATATTTTCCTTTGAGTAACAGGTATCCAGTATAATTTCTTTAATGAACAGTCCTTATGTATAATTACAGTAAATATGTAGGAAATGATATTAAGATACTTCTTGAACACAAAGTATCTTAAAATCGTTAATTTTCACTGATGTATTAAATGATCAGCAACCGCATTTTTAGAAATTTTCATACAATTAAAGCTAAACAAAAAGCTAAACAAAACAAAGCTCATCATTTCTGCCACAATATTGTTACAAATGTGGAGAAAAAGCTTTCGTACATGGTAAGCAATTAAAGCTTGCTCGTGACAAAATCCGGACCGATTAAATTTGGAATAAAACAAATGTGCTGTTAGTCCAATCCAAGACGCATATTTTACACATTTAATTGTGCTAATATGTCATCTTAAACTAATTACAGTTACTTAATTAGGCTGCATCTAGAAACTACGAATAATTGAGTTTACTCAAGTCCTAATCTGAGCAGACTTCTCAGCAACCGATTTAGCTGTTTTTGTCCAAGATTTTCAAAAAATTACTATAGTTGTAGCTTGTTGTTTATTTTGAAAGAGTTCTCTCTTCACGAGAGGCCAATACCACTCGATAGGTCGCAACGCCGGGCAGTTTGGTGGATTCGCCCAAATGATCTTTGGCGTAGTGACAAGATGGCAAATCAGGCCAGAATAGCGAGGGAGCGTCATGGCTGCGTAGGAATGGTAACTGTTGAATCCTCTTGATTTCTCCCAAACCAAAATAAATATCCACTGTAAATTATGTTTCACTTCGCCTTATTTCCGCAAACTTAAGAACACACACAACACGCAACGAATTCACGTCCACTCCTCTCTGGTGTCAATCACTTTCCCCCTCTTCCGGTTCTCCCCATCATTAATCATTCATTTTTTCGCAAGGTTGCCAGTTTACTTATAAAGGGTACGACCCTACAGTAACAATCCCTTCTTTAGGCATTCTTCACGGTTTATTTCCTTGTTTACCGTTCCGGTAGTGATGATGCTTTGACTTGCTCCACCACAGCTGCATATTGCCTGCCAAATCAAACAGTTTTTGGGAAACTTGGCCTTTTTCTTCGTGTTGAAACGCTCCTATACGCCGTTCCGTTGCATGGCATTATAATAAGACATTCCGGGAAGCTGTTTAAAGTCTTCTAGCACATAAGTTTCATTGTCCATTGTCAAGCAGGAAAACTTCGCCTAATATTCAATTAGAAATGAATCAATTAGGAATGGAAGGAACGATAAGTGAAACTCTTCAGGGAAGGAAAGAAAGGAAGAAATGTAAGAACATATTAAAAGAATCTGATTGGAGAAGAATTTACTGTAAAGTCATTTTAAAAAGGCGAATGACAAGTAGGTTAAAACCTCGGAAAACAATAACAACAAGAACACATAATTACGGTCTATATCGATATTATTTCTATGTAAGATTTGGTGTACAGAGCAAAAATTTATTAAAAACGGTCGTTGGGAGCATCTTGTCAAACAAGGTTAAGTAATGCTCTATTTCTCTCCAGATTTCTTTTTAGAATTAACTATAGTCCGATCCGGAAATTGGCTAAGGATGCCGATATTTTAAAAACTACCATGCAACGGTTGTTAAAAGATGACTTGAAATGTTCGTCAAGGGCAAGAGTAAAGCGCCACCTTGTAACGGACCGAATCAAACAAATACGGCTGGAGCGCTCGAAACGTTTGGTGTCAGCATTAAAAAAGAAGCATATTCTCCGATGAGAAAATGTTCACCATCGATCCCGTATCTAGCACACCTATAGACAGGTTTATTTCACCGAAGAAGATTGAGGATGTTCCAGAGAACGTGAAATTCAAGTTTACAACCAAACAATCGGCCGGGGTCATGGTTTTCAGTGGTAGTTGCGTCCAATAGCTTGAAAATGCCTCCAGTATTTACCAAAGCTGGATTAAAAGTTAATACCGAGGTCACATGAACATTTTGAAGGACCACGATCTGCCATGGATGAAGGCCAACTTTGGAGCACACCAACACGTCATATTCCAACAGGACGGAGCACCGTGTCATACCTCAAAAAGGACTCAAGTGTGGCTGCAGGAAAACATGAAATTTTGGCGAAAGGACATTTGGCTTCCTAGCAGCCTGGACTTGAATCCTTTGGATTGCTCAATATAGGCATATAATCTGGCTAAGGCCTGTGAACGTTTTCACCCCAGTTTTGGTGCCCTGAAAGCTTCCATTACCAAGGCATGAATTTGATGACTGACACATACATTGAGGAGGTATACTGTCGGTTCCGTCTCCGTTTGGAGAAGGGGATCGATCAAAATGGTGTACATATTGAGTAATGTAATCATGAAACGATTAATAAAAGATTCCCTTAATAAAATTATGATTTTTTTATCATTTTCTATGAAAAAAACTTATTTGAAGCTGAGGTATGGATTTTCGTATTTTTTTATGGGACATACTGTATTGTTCATATTAGGTTCGCAGTTTTAGCACGCCTTGGATCATCCTTGCCGTAGATCCATCCTATCAACATGGAAGGACTTAACGGGAAATAGAGAAAAAAAATTATCTTATTTTGTTGTTATGATATAACGACTGTTCCGAAAGTATAAGTACACCTTATTTTAGCGGTCACTTTGAATATAATGAAATATTTCAACATGTTTAGGCAGCGTCCTTTTGTTTGCACATTTTTTAATGACATAGCATCAAAAAAGTGCTCAGTTTTGTGTTACCTATCAAAATGCGCGGTCTAACTCCGGAACAATGAAAAAGTATCGTGCACAAATGGTGCACTGTGAGCGGACTCTCATCGAGAAAATTGGCCAAGGAAGATATAGAAAACAGAATATAGAGAACAGTGTTCGTTTGAACATGCACCGAAGAGTGATCGGAGATCCGGTCCTCTAAGTCCGAATATCGATAAAAAGATCAGGGATACCTACTAGCGAAAACCAGCGACTTCCGTTCGGGATGTTGGGAAAAAACTAGGGACCTCGTCGAGTAACGTCCTGCGTGCCAAAGAAAGACATGGGCTAAAAACATACCGGAAGCAGTAAAAACCCAAAAGGAACACAAAACAGGCCGCTTCCGTGAAACCACGGGCCCGCAAACTCTACGATTCATTATTGTGTAGAAATTTTGGGTGTATAATAATGGACGATGAAACGTATGTGAAATTAGATTACAAAACGCTTCCCGGACCACAATTCTATACTGTAAGCGAAGACAAAAACATCTTCGAAACGGAGAAGGCAATTTTTACCGAAAAACTCGGTAAGAAGGTTATGGTTTGACAGGCAATATGCGAGTGTGGTAAAACATCTAGTCCGTATATCACAACGAAGACGATGAACACTCAGAAATACGTCAAGGAATGTCTCCAGAAGAGATTATTGCCAATGATTAGGCAGCACGAAGGTCAATTAGTGTTTTGGCCTGATTTGGCGTCATGTCATTACGCAAAGGACACTTTAGAATGGTACAACAGTCAAAATGTATGTTTCGTGCCAAAAGACATGAATCCACCGAACTGCCCGGAGGCACGGCCAATCGAGACTTTTTTGGCTTTAACCAAAGCAAAGCTTCGAAAATTCATAAAACCAGCGGACGACATCCATAAATTTAAAAAAGATTGGCCAAAAGTGGTCAAAATGGTGGTAAGTATCACTGTGCAAAAGCTAATGGGTCATGTTCGAGGAAAAGTTATGAGTCTTGGCTATGATTAAATATTTTGATTAAACGAGAGTAACATACCATATAAATCACAAATACAAATATGATTTGCCAAATAAAATTATTAAATCTAAAAAAAACATTATTTTTTTGTTATTTTGGAAGTGTGCTTATACTTTCTGGAACAGTCTATAATAAAACTTGAAAATAAATTAGGCTTGAAAGGGTTAATACAAAGAATATTGCTTTCAACAATCTAAATGTCTTACATTTAGTTGCGTAGTCCTACGTCATCAATTCGAACAACCCAATGAGGCTGTACCTTGTAACGGGTGTCCACTAAAAAATGAGAATGATTTCAATACTTTTCCATCAGAACAAAAACGGCCGCATAGAAATGTCACTTTAGATGAATGAATCGTTGCAGTCTCCAGAAAATTTTCATACACTCTTATTTCACTCTAACATGTTCAGTCGTGTTCAGCATGCCGTCGAAACAGGAAGAACTGCGCGCGCGCGTTGTACAATTCTTTCAAACGAACGAAGATCGTGGAAAAAAATACACGGTGGACCATTTTTGTCGTGAAAAAGTTCCGGTATCCACCGTATACCGTATCCTGGCATGCATGAGAGTAACCCGGAAGAAAGGTTGCGGCCGTCCAGCGAAAATAATGAATGAGAAAACGCTCCGCTCGCTGCGCAGCATGTTCAACAACAAGGATTCGGTAAGTCAACGGGAAGCAGCCCGAAAGTTCCATTGTTCGAAGTCACTCATCTGCAAGACGCTATAGAAAGAAGGAATAGTGTGTAGAAAGAAAACCAGATCCCCAGAGTACACAGATGAGCAGATTCAAACCGTGAGATCCCAATGCCGCTGGATGACTCGGAATTACGGCGGAAAATCTTTCGTTCTGGACGACGAAAGCTACTTTCCTCTTTCAAAGTCTCAGATACCGGGAAACGACCGATTCTACACTAAGGAAAAATCTACTACTCCTCCAAAAGTAATGTATAAGTTCAAGCACAAATTTGAATCGAAGGTTATGTTATACATCGTAATATCCGATAAGGGTATTTCGAAGCCGTGGTTCAAACCAAGCGGTTTGGCCATCAACCAGGAGGTGTACCAAAGAGAGTGTTTGCAGAAAATACTCATCCCATTTCTTAAACAACATCACTCGGATGGCAAATACGTGTTTTGGCCGGACAAGGCATCATCGCACTACGCAAAAAAACGCTAACGTTTTTGGAGAGCCAAAATATACCATATGTCCCAAAAGACCGGAATCCGACAAATTTGCCACAGTGCCGTCCTATCGAGGATTTCTTCGGTCTTTTGAGCTCCATGGTATACAAGGATAATTGGAAGGCCAAGAACACCAAGCAACTTACCAACAGGATCAAAAGCTGCATCCGAAAAATCGATGTGGTTGCCGTCCAACGGTCATGTTCCAGCATAACGACTAACTGCGCACGGTGGACCACGGACCATATGAAAATATTCACTAAACTTAGTTTGAAGATTTAAGTTGACCCTTTTAATAAAATAAATCAGTTTGAACAAAACTTCACTGGTATTTTTTTCCTGACCCATTCTTTTCGTTCTCATTATTTAGTGGACACCCGTTAGTCATGATGTTTTATATGCCGCATACCATACTTCGAATCTTAAAACATATTCTACATCTACGCTGGTGAGGTCCTTACCCCAGTACTCCCACCTTGGAATCCGGAACAATGGACACTTTCGGTCTAACTAGTGCTGATTCACAATCTAGGATGTGTGATCTATTGTTAAAAACCGCATCGAAAGCGGTGACTAAATATAGAGAATCATTAATATTAAATTTCAATTTTTCGGTCTCAGTGGGGTTGGGGACGTACGTGTTTAAGATTATTTGCTGAAATTTCAGCACGTCAGATCGCTTAGTCAGGAACATATCCCTTTTCACATCTTCTAACCAGAAACTAAAAACTAATATTGGATTTTCCTCAGACTAAAACTTATCCTCACTCCCTCTCAGTAGGCGATGCAAATCTGGAAACCATCTCAAACAAAAACCCCAAGAACAAAGACACTCTTGATCCATCTTGACTTTACGACCGCCACGAAATCCAGCTTCCACGCCGAATTGCGGCAACAAATTGCCGCCGCACAAGACACTTCACGTTGCTAATGCGAGAAATTCGGAAGGCTAAGTTTCAATGTTACGAGTCTCAACCATAATCCGTTTACCTACCTTTTTTTTTGGTGTTCCTTTCACCCTCCAGTTCCCCAGCCCCCTCCTCTGCCGCAATCCGATAATCCATCTCACCTCGTCATCATGCAACTTCTTAGGATAGTCGTCGTCGTCGTCGTCGTCGTCAGTTAAGCGACTAGCGCAGGAAAAAAAACGACATTTCGCCTCGCACGTTTTACCTATACACCAATAAAAATGTTGGCAATGCGCGATTTTTTGTCGATTTGACATTGAAATGATTTTCGGTGCTGGTTAGCGGCTGTGGCTGTGGTTGCTGCTGTTAGTGGCTTTGTTACTATGAACAACTTTTAAGTCTCAGCGGGTATCTCTGCTGCCAGCAGCACAGCGCAACGCAGGTAACCCACCAATCAATGGCTCTCTACACTTTGGGGCTTGTTGACTTTTTCAAACCCTATTGTTGTTCTTTCTCTTTCGCTCTTTCTCGCATGATTCGCATGAAAAGTGCGATGGGGGAAAAGGTAAACCGTTCGGAGAAAAATATTAAATATTATCCTGATTGGAAGTCAATTCACTGAAAATCTTCTGCACGCAAGTAATCAAATCTATCTCGGGGTTGTTTTGATGAAATAAAACAGTTAACCAATCAACTGTTTTGTTCCGGTTTGCTTTGATGGGATGACGAACTATTCATGGAATACCTCGCTTCCGCCTTTGCAGCTTCCGCTTAATTATTGCCCAATATATCTTGTCTGGGCGAAATTGAGGGCAATAGGGTGGGTTGAGGTGTTTGGTTGGTAAATGACTGGACAATGCGTACCATTGGTACTTCGCGTACCTGCAGGTATAAAATAGATCCTACTGCGATCCTTAGCCTCTTGTCCAGTCACTCCTATCCCTACCTCCCCGTGGTGCCGACTGGGGTATGAGTAACCATAGGAAAGATCGGGTAACCAACCCCGGTGGGACCTTGGTCATATGCTGACAGGGAAGGGGGGGGCAGCCCTCTTCAAAAGGTGCAGTCTATCTGAGCGTCTGTTCTCCATGTTAGGGGTGGCTCAAAACAGCGTCTGTTTTTCATGTTAGAAGTGGCTGATCATCGTCTTTGCGCCAGCGTGGGACCCTAAACAGTGCTGTGCACGATGGTCCCCCGGTGAGACCCTCAGGGGAAGGCCCAACAAGCCGCCCTTAAAAAATCAATGTAACAAATAACATAGAAGTTAATACGGACCGGAACAATCGGCAAGGACCAAGGCGACAAATTAAGGACTACGCTTGGAAACTCGGAACATGGAACTGCAAATCGCTCTGCTGCCCTGGCTGCGATAGGAGGCGACCTGCGGACCCTCCGCATACAGCGAGGCTGACGAGTTACAGCCATGGACCGAATAGAATGGAGACAACTTCTGTGTACAGCAGAGGCCACGCCGGCCTTAGTCTGATTAGTAAGGGGAGTAAGGGTGGGTTGAGGTCTTTTTTAATAAAATCCATCTCTCGGCCGTAGTGGCCTGGAAACTTCTGTAAAAAAAGAAAACTCCCACTTGATGAACTGGACGGAATCTTAAATCATCACGAATCTTCCTGAGCCAGTATTGGCAACAAACATAATTTTGCTACCGGTCGTTTCAAATTTTCAGTTGTCATAACACTCTACTGACACCATCTTCACCCGTGCTCAATTCCTGAATCCGACCCATTTTCTATTGTGTAGGTGATTGATTCGGTTCAACAATGTCAACCAGTCTTCCAACTTGAACGTCAATTGCTGGCTGCCAATTTTTAGAACGAGCTTGAAGCTGCGATAAATACTCACGACGCCATCGTTTCCAAAATTCTTGAAAGTGCCGTTGTTCCAGCTCAAAACGGCTCTAAACGATTTAATTGGATATCGCAGAGGCAGGGCAAGATGAGATCCTCCAGTTAGGAAATTATCCGGTGTTAGAGACTCAAGGACAAACGGATCATCCGAGAGTGACGCTATCGGTCTCGAATTCATGCGCAAGCCTCCACTTGGGTGAGTAGTGTGAAAAAGTCTTCATGTGATGCGGGACTGCCTCCAAGAACTCTAAGTTAGTAGAATTTTGCTGAACGAACGGCAGCCTTCCGCAAACAACCGAAATGTGGGGCACCTGGAGGATTGAAGTACCACAACATGCCTTCATTCGAACATTCTTTTAGATATCCGTACAGCGACCACGGCGAGCAATGCATCAACGCAAAGCCTGCAGAAATCTTTCTGTCGATAGATATGAACAGCCTCCGTTGCCATACATACGAAGACTGCTACGTACACCTTTATTTGTTTCCGGCCTTGTCCAGCTCGTAGATACACCGGCCCGTATTCTCCACACTCCAGTATTCGAAAGTGGCCTAAAAACGGTAACTCTTGCTGCTGGAAGTTCTCCCATATGTTGTTGGATGATCCACGGCCTTGCCCGGAAACACCGCTGACACTGATGGACGGTTTTTCTTGCCAAACTTCTTCCCAATAGAGGCCAGTATCGCTGCCGAACCGAACCTAGAAGTAGTTGTGGCCCAGTGTGGAAGTTCAACTGATGATAATGATGAAGAATCAATCCAGTGATTGCATTTCTAGCCAGTAGTACAATCGGGTGTTTGGTTTCCTGTGATTCTTGAGAATGATCCAGTCGGCCACCGACTCGAAGGATACCCAGATCATCTACTCGAGGATTGAACCATCGTAGAGGGGAATTTCATGCCACCGGTCAGGTCCACCTGCTTCAAGTTTGCAGATCTCGCCGAAAACGACTCCGCTTGAACTTTCCGAACGATCATCTGTTCAGCGCGTTGCAGCTCATCCGTCTCCATGTCTCCATCGATCTAATTCCGTCAAACCATGAATGTGTGCAACTCTGTTTCCTAAGAACCCAAGGAACATTGCTGGTTTTATCATGGTTTTATAGCATTCTTGAAGTCTAATTCATGCTCTTCATAACCCTTATAAAACCAAAATTGTTACTTTGGAAAGTAATCCATGTTCCTGACAATGACTTGATCCAGTGAAACGCACATGTTGAGTCTGTCCAAAAGTGAACTCTGGCTACCACCTTCAGAGATTATGCCACCCACTCCCAGGGCCGAGCAGCCAACAGCGCACCGCAGAGCTCCAATCGTAGTAAAGATTGTATTTTGAGTGGTGCAACCTTGGATTTTGAGGTCTACAGGTGCACCAAAACCGACCCATCTTCATTGGTATTCTACGGATATTGAACCAGATGCTATGGCACATCGTGGAATTTGGACTTCATTCACCCACCATTTCGGGTAGTGGATCGTCCCATTGAAAATGTTTTCCTTCCTTGTTTTTCAGGGGGGGCATGAATATCTTCACTGGTGTAATCATTACTCCAAGGAAGGAGGCCCAGCGGGTCGAAAAGTCTCGCTATGAAGCACAATACTTGCCGCTTCGTGAGAATTTGGGTTTTAGTGATCGGAGCAATCTCAAACATGGACCAAAATTGATCAACGTTTGGAAGCTATGTTGAGCCCAACGCCCTTACCTCTGCATCCTTGTCCCAATTCATACCGTTTGAGTCATGTAGCGCCAAAATTTCGTTGAAAATGCCCATGAGTACGTCCGGACAGTTTGAAGCCCATTTTCGAAAACTGAATCCTCCGCTGCTCATCATTGCGTCGACCTGTCTTCTCAACTTGATCGCACGTCCGACGTCACCTGCTCTGGAGATTACGTCATCCATATACACGTCTTCTTTGATTGCTGGTGCGGCCAAGGGAAACCGTTCTCGTTCATCAGATACCAGTTGTTTTAAGGTTTGAGTAGCAAGGTACGGTGCAGATTTAGTACCATGCGTCACCGCCAGAAGCTCGAACGTGGCAACCTGCCCCTCAGGCGCTGTTCACAGTATGCATTGTAGCGGAGTGTCTTCTGAATTCGTCCAGATTTGTCGAATCGTCTTTTCGACATCAGCTACGACCATTATCTGACGAATCCTACTGCGTAAAACGATTGACCTGAGATCTTGTTGAACAACTGTTCCAGCGTACAATGCATCGTTCAGCGATACACCCGCGGTTGTTGTACAGGAGGCGTCGAAGACTATCATCTCCTTGGTTGTGTTGCTCGACTCCTTGATGACTGGATGGTGGGGCAGAAAATACCTCGGTATCCTCCACATGTGACCGAGCTTGAGATAATCGGTCATGAAATCTCAGCACTGCTTCTGTAGGCCAGTATCACTTGCCAATTTTCGCTCTACTGCGCGCAGTCGCATCAGAGCGATATCGCTGGATTCGTCGAGCTTCGCCAACGTATCGTTCTTGGGAAGAGAAACTGCGTAACGTCCATCTGAGTATCGCTTGACCGTGCGCTCATAATGCTCTTCGTAGCTTGTTTCTTCAGGAGAGTGCTTGCTGACAGCACCTACTTCCTCGCAAGACCAAAGCGATCAACTGCTCCAGACCATTCGATAGTGCCAGGCCTAGTGAAGTGACTTCACCTGTCACTATCCACTCAGAAGACTCGGTAAGTACTGGTAGACCCTTACCGAATTGAACTTTCTTTCCAGACGGGAAGAAGCTGAAGAAAGCTTGAACGCCTAACACCAAGTCGACCCTTCTTGATCGGAAGTACTCCAGATTCACCCGTTCAATATCTACCGGCATGTCCCGTTCGTTTGCTTGAACTGTAGAAGTCGATAGACAAGCTTTGATTTTCAGTAGAACGATGAATTCCATCGGTCGAGTTTACGATGAAGTTCGAGACTTGATGATAGAATTTGTTATGCAGGACGTTCACTAACTGATGAAGACTAACACGTTCATCACGCTCAAACCTTCGGACATAAAGCTGCACTCTGATCTGAATCGAGTAGGGCTCGTGCTGTTTAGCGAGAACCCTGGTCGTCCTCGATTACAATAACAGCTGGAGCCAAAAGAACTTGGGATGAGACACACTGCACCGTGTTGGAAGAAGTAGATTCAACCGTTGATGCATTCGCTGCCGTAGAATTTGAACATGTCTAGCCTTGTTTAGCAATATCTTCTGCCTTCGGCTTTCTTGATAATCCTTGACTAACGCTGGTTTCATCTGCCTTGAAACACATCAACGTGTGGCGTCGAGCCTTACAATGCCGACAGGAGAACCTTGATGAACAATTGCGAGCTCGATGGCCACGTTTGAAGCAGTTGCGGCAGAGCGGTTGTGCTCGCAAAAGAGATTAACGACTAGTTAACGACATTTTCAGCTGGACACGTGTAGTCCGTGTATATCTGCACACTACGTACACTCAGCGTTATTTAACTGCATGGCGTTGTTGCTAACCTTCGTAGAGAATGATTCCCGTTTCGATTGTACAAATTGATCGAGCCTTGATTCTACCTTCGTTGGCAGAGCATCAAGAATCTGCATTCTGCGTTGCGGAAACTTCTGCAGGTCATTTAGGATGTCTTGCTCTCTTGTAGACGAATGGTCTTCCCACCTTCGTCTTGTGTTAGGTTCGAGACGAGAACTGAGTAGTTCTACAAGCAACAAGTTTCTGTATTCCGCAGGTTCAATGATTTGATCAAGCGTCTGAATCACACGGTCCACTAACTTATGGGGATCCGTGATCGAGTCCTTACTAAGTGAAGGCAGTTTGATGAGCGGTTTCACTTGTTTCTTCTACAATAGTTTGTTGTTGTTGTTACGTTTTAGGAACGTCTCGCAAGCAGCCTTGTAGTTATCTCTTGTGATCCTTAGCGAATCAATTAGTGCCTTAGCTTCGCCTGCTATGCACCTCTTGAGGTAGTGAAGCTTTTCTTCATAAGGTAAGTCTGCGTTTTCATGGACCAGAGACGTGTGAAATCACTAAAGCTCAACCAGTCATCGATACTACCATCAAATACTTGCAACTGGATTTGTGGTAGCCGAACATGATCCGGTACGCCACGTTGAGCAGTCCGCATGGTTTGATTTGAGGAAGATTCTTCCTGAAATTCCTTGACCTTCTCAACCAGAAACGATTTTACATCGTAGTAGCGGTTTTCCATCTCCAACTGCTCCTTTGGCAATCCATCCCTGTTGCTCCGTAAAATCGCCACGCGGCTTCCAGATAGTTTCGCTAATTTGAACCCACAGCAGATCTAACTTCACAAGACGAACATTCATTTGATTGGCTGGGGTTCCCTCCTTAAAAGTCTTAACATATTGACAAATATTGCTTAATAATAGGGGGGATTCAAGGGAATTTTGAAGGGAATCGACATTCCTGGTTGTAGGTTTCGACATGGTTGCTGGTATAACTCAACGAAAACCGTGTAGAAAGCTGTCAGTGCGATGGGTTACTCCAAGTCGCAATGTCGTTGAAACGTATCCAAATCGAGAAAAGTTCCAGATGTAGTATTCAATTTGATTGCTTCGGGTGGACATATACTGTCTAGCTTACCTATGAAGAGATACAACAGCGCCACTGCAACCCCGACAAGATACATCTCGAGGTTCGACTAGCACGTTCCTCATCACATACACATTTATTATCTTAATTACGCCACTACGCATTTTATTTTACTACGTTTATTTCCTTAATCCTTACAACAATTTAAATTAATTTCACAAAGGGTCCCCCAAGTGACCGATCGCGAAGGTGGTTTTGTTTACACTCCTCAATTGGTATTCCAGAAATCGTTCCAGATGACTATATCGATCGCTTGGTAGTGGAAATCCGACAGCCCGGGAGAACAAAACGTTGCACTACCACGACGATAGGTGCTACAAGCAGCTCAATTCACCGGTATCGCATATGGAGTCTTTCAAATTGGTCAGTACGATTAAGTTGGTATCCAAACAGTGCATTTTAAGGTCTACCTTTGGCGTTGACCGTATGGAGTTGAACGATCCTTCCTCTGTAGGCGACGGAGTGCAGCTACGAACTCTGGAGTCGATAAATCACTGACTAGCTCGTTTTGGACAGCCTTGGTCGAGAAGCAGCTGAACATGGGCACGTAGGCTTTCATGAGACCACGATTTCTAACTGCTGACTTTTCGTAAAAGTGTCTATAGTCAACACCGCAAATGAAAAACGGACAACATGTGGGGCATTAATTTTTCAGACGTAACTTATTGTAGCGAGAGTAACAAGATACTTGTTGTCCACAGAAATCTTCTTATGCGTGGATATTGCCGCAATCGGTGACTTGCGCCCTTTTTCCGGACCCCGCGCGGGAGTTCTTCCGGTCAATGGTGGTCATGGGCCAACATTCAGGCGACAGTGAGAGCCAAGAACGGTCGCACCACCAACGGGAACAGTTGATGATGTCCGTTGGGTTGATGCCTTGCAAAATATCGTCAGCGGGATTTCCGAACAAGTTATGTGTCTCCAGTGGTTCATGCTTGTGATGATCTGGATCTTCGATACGTGGTTAGCGACGAATGTTTTCCAGCGTTTTGGAGCAGGGCGCATCCATATATGCCGAGTGCTGGAATCGGACCAGAAATAAGCGATAGTCTTCAGCAAGGCCTCCACCTCCAGCTGCGTAGCTAGATGTGCTGCACAGAGCATTAGTTTGGCGATGGAGTGGATCGTGGACAACGGGGTGACCTTTGACTTCGACGTCAAACTGTGAGCTTGCACAACTTCCGCGAATTCCGTGAGGAGAAAACAACACGCTCCATATGCAACGGAGGATGCATCGGCGAACAAAACGAGGAGAATGTACAGCGTGATGTGGAACTGCTTCCACTCGGCAACGGAGAAACTCCACTCGCAGATTCTGCCGCAGAATACTGCCATGATTCAATGCCGATAGACGCTGCATGAAACGCGTTGACTTCGTGATGATTGAACCGAGAAGGCCCAGTGGGTAAACAAATCATGGCGATGTATGACATCACCTTCCGCTTGGTCATGATGGCGGTCGTTCTTCTACCTTGAATGGTGGAGATCATCTGCTCACCCTGTAGATTATGGAAAGTTTGGATGGCCAAATCTTCTGGCGGAACATCCTGAAGAACTTCTTGGGCGTTCGACGCACACTTCTTCAGCGTAAATCCAGCGGAACTGAGCATGGTAGAGACTTGGATGTGAACAGTTTTGGCGGATTCTACATCCGACGCACCGAACAACAGGTCATCGACGTAATAATCTTCCAACAGCAGCGATATATAGCTCCGCCTGGTCGGTGCGCTAACCGTACTGTATGTGGTGGTCTGTAACGTAGTGATTGGATAGAATGGATATCTGCGATAGCAAATACAGAGAACCGGCAATCATTCTGCAATACCTTGCCTGTAAATCTTCTCAACGTCGGCTACAACACCAATGCGTCCAGCCCGGAACCTAGTGGAAATATCTCTCGAATAACAGAACTTCGGATACCTGAGAATACCTGAGAAGTACTGTCTTGGTATTGTCTTACTTCAATTTAGTATTCGCATAACATTGTGGGAACAATGTTATTGTATTATCCTCAGGTATTTTACCTCTTAATCTAAGCTCTTAAATACCAAGGCCAGTTACCGAGCTATTCGTTACTGCTAGGGTACCCTGAAGTAGTCGTGCTGGATTCCTTGAAAACGAAGTGTTGAAGAATGCAGGATTGTTCGATTTGGATGCCATAGCTACTACTCTTTTCTTCGAAACTTGCGGTCAACTGGGAGGTGTACAACATGAACTTGGAGCCTTAGTTGAGAAACACCACTCAAAGGACATCGTTGACATCGCGTTCTAGCCTTGACACATTACGCGAAGCGATCGATGGAGGATATGGAGCGCTTAGAGATCCCAGCCATCCCCAAGAACGTGGGCAATGCTCAAGGGGGACCTGCAAGCACTTGGAGTTTTCGAACGACGTGTGTTTAGGATCATCTTTGGTGGAGAATGTGAAAAGGGCGTATGGAGGAGAAGAACTCTATGGCCAACATCCAGAAAGTCGCTAAAACTGGAAGGCTACAATGTGCCAGAAGGGTACAATGGGGGAAGGGTACAATGGGAGTACAACAATCCCGTAAAAATGGTCTTTACCTCGAAACGTACCAGGACATAACGCATGGGAACAGAACGAGCTAGGTGATTAAATCTAGTGGAGCCAAAGCCTAGGAAGATTAGGACGCTCGAGAAACTGATGACGATCAGTCCTAAACAGAGTTTAATGGCGAAACATTGTGGTGCAGGCGTGGTCCTAAAGGGACATTGGAAAGTACAAAACCACTCATCTTACTTAACAGCAAAAACAGTGCACCGAAGATTCCAAAAGTGAGAACCTTTACCGATGCAACACCGAAGGTATGACTTGGGTCATACCTTTGGTATGACCCAAGAGTAAAGTTTACTGTCAAAATAGGGTTTTTTGAGCACAGAGGAACTTTTTTCTGCAAATTCGTTTAAAAATAACCCCTTTAACTTAATATCATTGCACAATTATAGCCATATTACAGTATTCTCAGAATATCGATGGAACTCCAAACTATTCTGGATAAAATTTGTCAGAAGTAGATAATTTCTCATTTCCATGCGAGGCTCTAGAAGTGGACGTTACTCCGCGCATGGGAGAGTACAAAAAAACAACAATCAAAGTGTATTCTTGATGTTTTGCATATTTATGAGCTGAAAAAGTTCATGGGACATCATTAAACAATTAGGACCATATTACAGTGTTCTCAGTAAATCTACGGTACTCCAAACTATTCTTGAGTTTAGATATTGATGTTTTGCATGATCAACAAGGCGATTAACGAGATCTTCATCGTACTTAAAAAAGGCCCATGAGATCTCGTTGAACTATTATAGTCATTTTGGGAACGTCCATTAATTACGTCACGCAAAAAATGACTTTTTACAACCCACCCCCCCCCCCCTTGTCACGTTTTTTTGTATGGACCTTCAATTTTTTATGTATGGATCGTCACGTTTTCCCAAACCCCCCCCTCCCCCCTTACTGCGTGACATAATTAATGGACCTTCCCTTTACAGTATTCTCAGAATATCTACGGTACTCCAAACTATGTTTGAGTTTAGGTCTTGGTGTTTTGCATGATCAATTATGTAAAAAAAAAAAACAATTTGCAAAAGGACTATAAGACATCATTGAACAATTATAGCCATATTACAGTATTCTCAAAATATCTACGGTACTCCAAACTGTTCTTGAGTTTAGGTATTAGTGTTTTGCATGATCAACAAGGCGGTTTACGAAGTTTACGTCGTACTTATGATTTGCTGAAGGTCCCTGGGACATGATTGAACAATTATAGTCATTATACAGTATTCTCAGAATATCTACGGTACTCCAAAATATTTTTGTGTGTCCAGGTATTGGTGTTTTGCATGATCAATTAGGCAATTTTCGACTTATGAATTGCAAAAGCACCATGTCTCATCATTGAACGAGAATAGCCATATTACAGTATTCTCACAATACCTACGATACTCCAAACAATTCTTGCGTTCAGGTGTTGTTGTTTTGCATGATCAACGAGGATATTTAAGCGATCTACATTGTGTTTATGAGTTGCTTAAGCTCTATGAGAAATCATTAAACAATGATAGCCATATTACAGTATTCTCAGAATATCTACTGTACTCCAAACTATTCTTGAGTTTAGATCATGATGTTTTGCATGATCAACAAGGCCATTTACGAGGTCTTCGTGGTAGTTGTGAGTTGCTAAAGAACCACGGGCATGACTGAACAATTATAGCCAAATAACAGTACTCTTAACATATCTACGGTACACCAAAATATTCTTGAGTTCATGTCTTGGTGTTTTGCGTGATCGTTAAGACGATTTCCGAAATCTCCATCATATATATGAGTTGCAAAAGCACCATGGGGCATAACTGAATGAATAGGCTAAACTTAGAACACCGATAAAATAACCCATGAAAACAGTGTTCTCAGAATATCTACGGTATTCCAAACAATGCTTGAGCACAGATATTGATTTGCATTATCAACGAGGGGACTTTCAGGTCTACATCTTACTTATGAGTTGTTTAAGCTCCATGGGACTTCATTGAACAATTATAGTCATATCACAGTATTCTCAGAATATCTACGTTACTCCAAACGATTGTTAAGTTCAGGTCTTGGTGTTTTGCATTATCAAAACGACGATTTACGGGGTCTTCTTCGTATTTATGAGTTGGTTAAACTTCATGGAACATCATTGAACAATTATAACCATATTACAGTATTCTCAAAATATCTACTGTACTTCAAACTATTCTTTAGTTTGGATATTGATATTTTGCATGATCAATAAGGTGATTTACGAAGTCTTCATTGTAATTATGAGTTGGTTAAACTCCATGGGTCATCATTGAACGAAAATAGCCATATCAAATAATTCTCAGTATATCTCCGGTATTTCAAACTATTCTTCAGTTTAGATATTGATGTTTTGCTTGATCGACAAGACAATTTACGAGATCTTCGGCGTAGTTATGAGTTGCATAAGCTCCATGGGACATCGATGAGCAACTACAGTCATATAAGAATATTCTCAGAATATCTACGGCACTCAAAGTATTATTGAGTGTAGATCCTGATGTTTTGCATGAACCACAAGGCCAATTACGAGGTCTCCATCGATTTAAAAAAAAGTCCGCGTGACATCATTGAGCTATTATAGTCATATCACAGTTTTCTAAGAATATCTACTGTACTCCAAACTATTCTTGAGTTTAGATATAGATGTTTTGCATGATCAACATGGTGTTTTACGAGGTCTCCATTGTATTTATGAGTTGCAAAAGCACTATGGGACATGTTTAATTCAAAATTATCATTTGCGTTGTTGGTAGCTTATTGACATTATTCCATCGCAAGTAGAACAACGAATGTCGGTCTTCAGGTCTCACCCTTTTGTCCTACCGCTATCGCACCGTGTTGAGACAAGAGTCGGGTCTATCGCTTTCGTTGTTCCACTAACGCATCGCCTTCTTATATTTGCAACAACAACAAAATGGTCAGTGGAGTACCGTAGCTATTCTAGAAATACTTTGACATGTCTTTGACAGTGTTCTGATGCCCCATGGGACTATTTCTACTCATTAGTACGGTGGAGACTCGTTTATAGCCTTGTTGATCATGTAGAACATCAAGATCCAAACCTAAGCATAGTTTGGAGTACCTCAGAAGTTTTAGAGATACCATAACATGTCTACTACAGTGTAATGATATCGCATGTAGTTATTTCAGCTCATAAGTACGGTGGAGAAAACGTAAATAGCTTTGTTCATCATGTAGAACTTCAAGATCTGAACTCAGGCATAGTTTGGGTTGCCATAGGTATTCTAAAAATTCTAAAGTATGTCTATTTCAGTCCCATGTTGTCTCATGAAGCTAATCGAATTCATAAATACGAAGGAGACATCGTGAATAGCCTCGAAGTTCATGTAGAACATCAAGATCTGAACTCAAGGAGAGTTTGGTGTACCTTAAGCTCTTAAAACAATTGAAATATGTCTATCAGAGTGTTATAATGTCCCATAGAGCTATTTCAACTTACAAGTATGTTCGAGACATCGTAAACAACTTTGTTGATCATGTAGAACATCAAGAGTTGTATTTAAGGATAGTTCTGAGTATCGTAGGTATTCTAAAAATACCATAACATGTCTACTACAGTGGTGGTCCATGGTGCTATTTCAACTCATAAGTACGGTGTAGACATCGTAAATAGCCTTGTTGATCATGTCGAACATCAAAATCTGAACTCAAGGATAGTTTGGAGTGCCTTTAGTATTCAATAAATATAAAAACATGTCTTTTACAGCATTTTGATGTTTCATGGGGCTATTTCAACCCATAAATACGGTGTATACATCATAAATACCCTTGTTGATCATAAAGAACATCAAGATCAGAATTCAAGCATTGTTTGGAGTGCCTTAGGTATTCTAGAAATACCATAACATGTCTATTACAGAGTTCTGATTATTGGACTATTTCTACTCATAAATACGGTGAAGACATCGTAAAAAGCTTTGTTGATCATCTAGAACATCAAGATCTGAACTCAAGCATAGTTTCGAGTACCTTAGGTATCCTAAAAATACTATAAATTCTTCATTACAGTTTTATAATGTCCCATGGAGCTATTTCAATTCATAAGTATGATGGATACATTGTTAATAGCATGATTGATCATGTAGAACATCAAGATCTGAACTCAAGGACAGTTTGGAGTACCTTAGGTATTCATGTAGAATATCAAGATCTGAACTCAAGGATAGTTTGTTGTAACTAAAATGTTCTAGAAATATTTAAACATGTCTATTACAGTGTTAAAATGTCCCATGAGGCAAGTTTACGTCATAAATACGGTGGAGACATCGTAAATAACTTTGTTGATCATGTAGAACATCAAGATCTCAACTCAAGCATAGTTTGGATTACCTTAACTGTTCTAAAAATACTATAACGTGACTATTGCAGTGTTGTGATGCTCCATGGGGTTATTTCAACTCATAAGTACGTTGGAGGTGTCGTAAATAGCTTTGTTTATCATACAGATCATCAAGATCTGAACTCAAGTTTGTATTACCGTAGGTATTCAAAACATTCTAAAGTATGTCTACCTTAGTGCTATGATGTCTCGTCAAGCTAATCACATTCATAAATACAATGCAGACATCGTAAATAACCTCGTTGATTATGTAGAACATCGTGTTCTGAACTCAAGGATAGTTTGGAGTACCTTAAATATTCTAAAAATATTAAAACATGTCAACTACAGTGTTATTATGTCCCATGAGGCTATTTTAACTCATAAGTACCATGAAGGCATCGTAAATACTTTTGTTGATCATGTATAACATCAAGATCTGTACTCAAGCATAGTTTGGAGTACCTAAGGTATTCAAGAAATACTACAGCATGTCTATTACTGCGTTATGATGCCCCTTGAGGCTATTTCAACTCATAAGTACGGTATAAACATCGTAAATAACGTTGTTGATCATGTAGAACATCAAGAGCTGAATTCTATCATAGTTTGGAGTACCTTAGATATAAAATAAATACCATAACATATCAATCACAGTATTTTGATATCCAACGGAGCTCTAGAAAAACTTTGGCATGTCTATTACAGTGGTATGGTGTCCCATAGGGTTATTCAAACTCATAAATACAATGGAGATACCGTAAATAGTCTTATTGATCGTGTAGAACATCAAGATCTGAGGAGGATAGTAAGGAGTAGCTTAAGTATTCCATAAATATTAAAACATGTCTATCACAGTGTACTGATGTTCCGTGGGGCTATTTCAAATCATAAGTACGGTGGAGGCATCGTATATAGCCTTGTTGATCATGTAGATCACTAAGATCTGAACTCAACGATAGTTTAGAGTACCTTAGGTATTCAAGAAATACTATTACATACAGTTTAATGATGTCCCGTGAGGCTTTGTCAACACATAAGTACGGTGCAGACATAGTTTATCTCTTTATTGACCATATAGATCTGAAGATCTTAACTCAAGGATTATTTGGAAGGGCTAGAACAACTTAGAATAAACATTTGTACGCAAATTATATCCTTTAAGTGGTGTTTATCACTTGTTTTAGCATGTAGACCATAAATTATGTTGAAGTACGGTTACGGAAAAATCCGCATTGAATCGGTTAAGGCAGAATCAAAATAGCATATATCTTGCTGTATTTTTATTTTGCAGGACTGGGTACCTGTTTATGCGCTTCCATTGCCCAACTGATCTTGAGAATTGATACTCAGTCGGATTTTAAAGCGATCGCAATACCCTTCGCTGTAAGGAGTCTTAAATCAGTGGTGATCGAAGACATTGCCAAATTTGTCTCTGAACAAATGGCAGCTCGCTGTCTAAACTCCGACCGTGTTAGCCACACACAGTATCTAGGCAACCAATCATTATTGTCATTGTCCAAACACCAACTCAGTTACAGCCACCAATTACGTCATACCGGCGATTGTGCATTATTTTTTCGGTAGTTTCCAAACGCATTGGCAGCAGAGGCCCAACATTTTACCCCCGCTTGCAGTCTATTTGGCGGCCATGATCGTGATCGTGAAAATGTGATCGAACAAATGAACAAAAAATATCATTCAATGTACATACAACACACGCTACACTGTCCAACAAGTGTGGCCCTCGTACCATGGCATAGCATTGCACTCCGACCACGACCACGACCACCACCATACTTAATCATCGTCAGTTGGCTTAATTTTATGTCCGCCACTGACTGCCGAAAGCGCGAACCATTTGAGCTGGAATTTACATTCGATCGCAACTCGGCGCAGCACGGCCCGACTACTGGCTGGTTGCACATCTGGTCGGGTCTAGTTTGCTTTGGCGGAGGGTTGGTGTAGAGATCGGGCCAGGGTCCAGACGAGGAAGGAGGCAAACAAATTGCTTCAACCCCCAAAAAAAGTGCGCACTCAAGTGTGCCGCGCCGTCATTTTGGTGATTTTTACTCAGACAGACATTGGCGGCAGCACCGGCGGCGGAGGCTGTGGTGACTGGGGAGAGAGAGAGACTTGCAATTTGTCTGAAGGATAGTGAGCCTTTACTCGGTGAAGATCATGGTAAACCCGAAGCAAGAAGACGTGAGTGAGAGAACTATGGACTGTAATTACTTCCTAGTTGATTTTTTTGATTCTTCGGTGGGCCACACTGTGTCAGCTGCAGTTTGGCAAATGGTGACGGAGTGCTTTGATGTTTGTTCTGTACATGATCCACCAGAATGGTAGGCGATGCTTGGAAGATTTACAGTCCTTAGTTGTTTAGAATACCAACAGTAGGCTGCAAGCGGTTCTCGCAATCCCTCAATCTAAACCCTTGAGTTCTCTGGAAAAGCTCAACTTAAAAGCTACATAGCCAACCGTCTACATGGCTACAAACCTTCAAAATCATATAATTAGGTCAAGCATTATTAAATCCCCTACATCAAACCTCAACCTTCATGCAGCCGATTTCTAACTGAGCCCCAACCAACTCACCCCCCCTGTCACCCCGACCACCGCAACAATCCGCACAAAAGTTCATCTTAATCGCTTTGTCCTTCACATTCACGCAGCCAATAAGAAGGCTTAAACTACACTACAAGCCGAGCTTTTTCTCTGTCTCTATGCTTCGAAGTTTCGGCTTTTCGTGGCTCACTTCCTTCTTTTGTCTAGCGTTCTGAAGACTGACGCAACCCCCAAAACAGCCGGGTCTCTGCCGATTCGAATGGAAAGAACATCATTTCCGCCATCTCACGACCGTAGCAGCAGCAGCAGCAATTGACGGTCTCACTAAGATGTTGTTCTTTTTTTTTCCTCCATCTCAGCCAGCTTCCTCAATTCTCGATGGATGGAGCCCGGGTTCTACCTCGAAGGCATAATTTTCAAGAGGAACTCTCCGCTTTCCACCTTCCCCCGCGCGTTAGAGGGTCACAGAATTGCAATGTATTCATGCAGTTTTACCGCACCGACGTCGTAAAGATTTACGGTGTGATAGACTGACTACGTGAGTCTTCGGTTTACGCTCTTCGTCGCCGAATTAGTTGGTATTAGATTGGCAACGGCTGAGCTGAAAGAAAAAAAAGGAATTCAATTACCGAAAACGAAACGACCCGCTGAGTCTTTAAAAGTAAGTTTTGATTCGCTCGAAAGGTGGCGGACGTCACGGTCAACCCCCCATGGCCCAGTAGGGGCATTCAAGGGTGTGCTCAAATGTGTGTGTGTTTTGATGGGGACTTAGGTACACTTAAATGGAGAATTGATGAAAAGAAACATGCGTGAAATGGGCTTGCTTGGAGGGATCTGCCATGGGATCACCTTGAATTTTGATACTCGTCAAGTCTCGTCCCTCGATGAACTTGTTAGGTGTTTCACAGTCCGCTGTACCGCTGCAAATTTGATTTAGAATGCTTTTAAGAAATATTCGAAAACCATTTTACCGCTGTTCAAAACGCGGCTGTTCAGCGATTGATCCCTACCCAGAACGGAAAATATCCCTACCCAGATCCGTGAACTGCAGTCATGAATTCGAGAATAAGCAAAAATACACCGAGAACTGAATCACGTTTTCATGAAGTAAATGAAGTTTAAAGGGAAAAATCTTAAAACCGTGAACTAGTTCACGATCCGTTTTCATTTGGGGGAACGTTTTTTTTCTGTGTAGGCTACTGGTTGTTTCTCCCGCTATATTCGGCGATAATTCATCTGGCGATATTTCTGCTATGTCCTCATTTTAAGCGAAGCCAAGTCCAAGAGCCCAAAAATGCTCACTTAATAAAAGTCCCTTGGATATATAAGAAAATGTCTATACAATAAGATTAAATACCCGAGTAAAGCTTAACAATAAAATGATAGCGAGTGGAGAACAAGTTTAAGCATAATTTATGTCATAATTTGATTTCAGTATATGACTGTCAAATTAGATATCACAATTAGATCACTTCGGTGAATTTTTTAACACCCTCTTTCAAAAAAGCAAAGTCAAACGCACGCAAAAAGCAACTAACTAGTTAAATATTTGGTTACTTGTACGATATACAGGGTGTCTCACAATAGGTGTCACTAAAACAAAATGGGACTACAGCAAAACAAATCATTCAAATCATAGCATTTATTTTTCATTTGAAAGATATATGTTATAACAATAGACCATATCATTCAATTCGAATCTCTCGCCCTTTTCCCCTCTCGAAGATCATGGTTGTCACCTTGTCGTAGGTGAGAGGGCTAATCCCATGCAAAAGGCCAGCATGGGAGACTAAGAACATGATCAGCAGTGATAGTATCACACTCTACTTTCTTTAAATTGCCACGTCGTAGTACGTTTATTTGAAGGCACTGAAAGAGGTGTCTTACTGGCGGGTTTAGCCGCAATTCACTCTTATGGGAAGCTGGGAACAATCTACAAACTCCTTCAAATAATTTAGACAACGACAAAGAGTGCACTTTTTATTTGCTTGACAACTCTTTTCATTGCTGTTTACTCTCTAATTGTCATTGAATAAACAGCAAATATACCTACACACTTGGTATTCTTAATAATCTTATTGTTCCCATCATTATCGAAAAGGGTGAGTGTTTTGATCATGATTGTGAGCAACTAGTAATATGTCCTGATGTGTCAGGTGCAGATAATGCAAATATATATTATAATTTAAAAGTACGCTCTATACGACAGCCGTGATCAAGGCACTGACTCTAACAACATATTATTTAGCTAGGGATCAGACCTTCTGAACTGAACAAAGGTCATTGAAAAATGTAACTTAGGACAGATGCTGACAAGGAGTTAAAGGCTGGGGTTTTATAAAAAGAATAGGACGCGGAGGGTCCGCTTAGGGAGACAAGTGGCCTTGAGGACAAAGAACAATTCTTCTCTATATCTTCTCTGTATTGTATGTCAGCTCCAAGAAACCTGCAGTCAACTTCACGTGATGACTATTCTGGAAACATTAAATGTCCGTATAGAGCTTACCTCATGTGGTCGGTTTTAATTGACAGTATATGGGACAGCAAATTTATTCAAAAACATGTGCTGAAATACTGTGGTATTCAGAACGAACAGTGGTCAAGTGGTCAACATAGACATAGACTGGTCATTCTGAGTATTCTGAATATCGGTACTAGCAGATATAATATACGATCGCAAAGGAATGGAAACTCGTGAGAAATAACATAGGTCATAAGTGATTAAAAACTAATAACAAGCTTGCACATCATCAAGGTAAGAACTTCATAATTAACTATTCTAATTTGCAAAATTATACAAATAATTGAGACTCACCACTCACTATCTTATGCGATGAGTCAACTTATATGACATTAAAAGACCATGGCGGAAAAATATAAAGAGATCGGCCAAGACCGCCAAGACTAGGAAATTGGTTTCAGACAAATATAACAGACACAATAAAAGGATAGTAAAAACAAAATTTAATAATGTAGAACACATGAAAAGAATAAGGCGAACAAAAATAAATGTATCAGAAGAGGTAAGACGTAATAACGCCAATGACCAAATGACACAAAACAATGGACATGAACATAATGCAAAGAAAGGAGAAGCAAACCTGGGAAATGTAACACCTTTTGAGGCAGTGTCAACAGCGTCTCTATGGACGACATGATCCTTGCACGGCTGGTGAAATGCTTCAAAGGGAGTTAAGTTATGTCAGTCTAACACACAAGGAACAATAACTTCTTATTTTTGGTTCGAGAAAACTGCATCGGAAAACTTTCAAACAAAATATAATCCAACGGACTAGACTACAAAAGACAGAAGGAACTTCGAAACAAATCATTCAAGCTGAAAACGTGATACTGACTAACAAAATCACAAATAGACTATGAAAAAAAATAACAAAGAACAACATAACATAACAAAATTCTTAAACGTGGCTCCTTCCGAGTCATTTGCAACAGCGTCTTCTTGGACGACTTGTTCCGTGTACGGCTGGCAAAATGATTCGAAAGGATCTACGCAACGATATTTCTACTCTATTCAGAGTCCCGCCAGTAAACCTTGTAAAAAAAATTGAATCTCTCGCCCTTTTCCTTGATAACTTTGTGCAAACGTTGTGTTAACCCATCGCAGCTGGCACGCACGATTTCCTGAGTAATTTGATCCCAAATGTCAACCAAATGTTTCTTGAAACGATCTAAAGTAAGCCCTTTCGTAGGGCCTAAATATTGAAGCATATAACCCCAAACAAAGTAGTCAAGTGGGTTGAGATCCGTAAAGATGCAGGTCATACTTCGCTTGTGATGAAATCGGGCAAATTTTCCGCGCACCACGCTTGCATCTTCTTTACATTGTGAGTTGGAACTGAGTCCTGTTAAAAACAATATGGTGTATTCCCATACAACGTTGAAACATGAGGAAGCAGATGGTTCTTCAAAACCTGCTCGATGTCATATTCAGTGTTGATTTTTACGTTAGGTTCTATGAAAATAAGAGGAAGTTTTCTTTTTGGTGAAACGGCACCCCATATTATGATTTTCGATTCATTCTGATAGCGTTCTACAGCTAGTTTATCTCTTGGAATATTGGCAAGACTTTTGCCATATACACGATCATTTTGTTTATTATGACTGTCCTGAAACAGGAAGAGATTTTCATCCAAAAATAAAACCTTGCAGTCACCGTGCCGAACCAAAAGATGTCTGCTTTTTTGGACCCTGGCTTGCTTTAAACGTTCCGTCAACCCGTGAACCCGTTGTTTCTTGTACGGCTTGCATTCCAGATCATGTCTGAGGAGCCCGTTCATTGAAGCAGGGGACATTTGAAATTGTTTGCTCAATTTACGGCCAGATACTGCCCGATACTCCCTCACGCATTTGATCTTTTTCTTCGTTCTGGCAGTTCGTCTGGCACCTCTTTTGTGTTTTTCAGTTTCCTTGCACCGTTTCAAGGTACATAAAACCAAATGCTTACTCACTCCGAGCTGCGTAAGGCTATTAAATATCTGACACGGTCTAAGCTTTTGCAAATATAATTTTAAAACTTGCTCCCGTATGGCTTTCGTGGTAGCTGATAAACATAAACA
Source organism: Aedes japonicus (assembly GCA_034211315.2). Lineage (NCBI taxonomy): Eukaryota > Metazoa > Arthropoda > Insecta > Diptera > Culicidae > Aedes > Aedes japonicus. The sequence goes on from JASCZW010004965.1 coordinate 199,544, forward strand.
AACGGAACCGCTTATTTATCTGCAGCGATAAGCTGTCAAAAGAATACACTCTAATCGGGTATAATCAATTCCGCTGTTAAAATTACCCAGCTGAAATAAACCAAGACTGAAAATAGGTGAAAACGTATTGTGAGACACACTGTATATCCATGAACATAATGAATAATTATATTGAAGGGTTCCACTTAGGTATTTAAGATTTGACCGAAACATCGCAAACGTGAGCGGAATAACAGAATAAGTGTTTTGACTGAAGAACGGTCGTTTTGATACGAGAAAAACTTTTGAGAAGGGCTTATGTATTTTTTGTACAACAGTTTCAGGAAAACAGTAACTCGTTCGTTTTAGGAAAACAGTAAATATTTCGTGTTAGAGAAAAAGTATCTGAGAAAAAATGGTAGGGAATCAATATGTCCATTAAAAAAATATAAACTGAAAAAAAATATATGCAAAAATCAAAGTTAGAACTTAAAATTAAAATTTCCAAAATACCCTATTATATATTTTTTTTAATTTCGAAAGTAAATTTTGGATAACAAAACCATTGTTTAAGAGGTAAGAACAACATGGACAAACAATTGTTGAAATAGTTTTCCTAATGGCAATTTTTGGAAGATTTTAATTTTATGTGTTTCTGAGGTACTTTTCGAAACCAAAGTGCGATTTTACATCACATTTCTAATCAAAATATTCACATTTATATTATTTTCCAGGTGATGCTCCTGAGGTACCTCTTAGTGAGATCGACTCATTTGTTGTGCAGTACTGCAGAGTTAACAACAAGTAATTTATTATTGGCTTTGAAGCCAACGCGCATCACACCTTGTTGGGTACTCTGGATATCAACAGTCGAGGGGAGTGCTTATTGGAATATCTCTCATCAAATAATATAGACATATGCAATAAGGGAAACCTACCTACCTAAGTCTTAGATTTGACACTGTGCAATAGTGCAATTTATGAAAGAATTGTAAATTGTAAATTTTCTGAGGAAACATCATTGTTCGATCCCGGACACATTGTGTTTGAATGGAGTGGGTCAACTACTACGTTTAGAAATCCAAGAAAGACTAACTGAGATCAGTATGCACAATATTTGAATTCAGAGTTCTGTAAATGGTGAAAAGATTGATTCAGTTCAGAAATTGGAATCATTTTTCCAAAAGGTATACAGAAAAAAAATAAGGAATTTTAACAGGCGCGTAAGATTTCCCCTCGTTTAATTCCAAGCCAAATGAGGCGTACACAACGAAATTGTTTGCAATCTTGTAAGCGCTGTACGACAGTTTTTGCAATCTTTCATACAACAAGCTAGATTAAGGCGTTACAGAAAAAAATGGTAGATTTCATGAAAATTTAAGCGAGAGCTTAAGTTTACATGAAATATCCCATTATTTTCTGCCAAATCTAGAATTTCCCTTATGAGCATTAGATAACACAGAAAATTCAATGTTTCTTTTTATCTGTGTAAATGATAAGATCTTAATTTTTTTCCACCACTAATTGTCCTATCAAAGAATCGTCCTCTAGCAGAGATGTTCCATGGTGAAACTCTAAATGGGAACGTCTGCGTGAAACGTCATCTACGTGTTCAATAAAGCGAAATATAGGAGTACACTTACTGAGTACAATAAAGAAATAAGAAAATCCAACCGAAGTTCCTGGGTTGTAACGTATGAAAACAGAGGGCTCTTGCAAAAGATCATAGGATTGAACTTGTAAATCTGAAAAATGAGGATGGATTTTTTACAAAAAAATTCTAGTGAAGCGTTAAAGTTGATTAAGAAACCCCATTTTCCTGGATCAGTTTTGTGTGTAGATCCGAACAGTGATGGATCACTTATAGGTAAAAAATGCTCTACAAGGACACTCCAAATGTCTGTTAAAACGCGCTGATCAAATCTTTAAGAAAGCCAGGGTAGAAAATGCATTGAGATCTGTAACTTTTGTAGCTTTTAAGCGCGGCTCGTAAACAAGACCATTTCCGCTTGGAAATTGTCTGGGCAATCGAATGGAACTAGTTTCAATCACCGCACGGATATGATTGTGGAGTTATAGAGCTTATTTTACCCCAATTCCCCTTGTATTCTTGAATAATTTATAGAAAACTTTGCACGGAGAGGCTCAAGTTCAACAAAATAGTGCTAGTCCCCTATGAAATTTTCTGGAAAATCGAATAGAGGTTGTTTCAACCACCGTACGGCTCTGTGAACGAAGATATAGCTGGTTTAACTCCACTTCCCCTTGCATTCTTGAATAGTTTTTAGATATCTTTGCTCGGAGTTGCTTAAGGTCAATCAAATAAGACTAGTCCAATGTGGTCCTCAATTGAAGACGATCTTCTAAGAAGCTTAGAGGATAAAGGTTTCGAGGTTCGTAGGTTCTGCAGACGATATAGTCATCATAGTGAGGGGAAAGTTTGACAACACCATTTCAGAGAGAATGCGATGGGCCTAAAATTTACCCAGTATCAAGGAGGGCCTTAGCATAAATCCCTCAAAAGTAGTAATTGTACCTTCCACCAGGAAAAGGCAGTTAAATCTCATAGCTTTTAAGCTAAAGTTCTGTCCAGTAAGAATCCGGAATAACTTATTGTACACGAAAAGTAACCGCTGCAAGAATTCTTTTACAGGCGCCCACTTTCTGTGGTATAAATTCACGGTGTTTTGTGCAGTGAGTCAAAAGTTATTCCAGATGGAAGCCGATAGGGGAGAAATAATTTATTTTTTTAATTTCTTTATTAGGGTGACTTCTAGCCTCCTGGGCTAGTTCGTCACCTGATAGGGAAGAAAAAATTCTGCACACCCACGTTGATAATCCAACGTGGTCCGCAATAAAAATCGCAATAACGTTGAAAATCACCAAATCCAAATGATGTGCTTAAACAATTCTGGGAACGAAAGAGCGTGAATCGAGTGCCTCAAGGTAAGCGTTTTATTGGAACCAGAAGATGTTGAGAACCGTCAGAGCAAACCCTGAAATATAAGATAATGAAATCGCACAAAAATACGCTGCTGCTCGCAGTACCGTTCGAAGAATTCGTTTGCGAGCAGGATATCGTTCTTATCGAGCCAGCAAGCAACCAAACAGAACGTTGAAGCAAAGTTTCATCACCAAAACTCGAGCTCGGAAATTGTACCAGCAGGTTTTGACGATGTACCAAGGAAGCCTGCTCATCGACGATGAAACCTACGTCAAAATGGATTTCGGACAGCTTCCTGGCCAAAGCTTCTACATGGCGACGGCACGTGGAGATGTTCCTGCGAAGTTCAAGTTTGCTTTTATGGACAAATTTGCCAACTGATGATTTGGCAAGGGATACGCAGCTGCGGAGCAAAGACCAAAGTGTTCGTGACGAATAAGACGATGGACTCGAAGCTGTCCAAGGAAGAATGCCTCAAAAACCGCGTACTACCTTTCATTAAAGCCCATAAAGGTCCCGTGAAGTTTTGGCTAGGTTTGGCAAGTTGCCACTACAGCCGGGAAGTCGTCCTGTGGTACCGCGATAATAACGTAGATTTCATCGGTAAAAACACAAATCCACCCAACTGCCCGCAGTTCCGGCCCATCGTGAGATTTTGCGCAGTAATGAAGCGGAAGCTTAAGAAAAGTGGGAAAACGGCTCGGGACGCGACTCAGATGACATAAGTGTGGAACAAATGTGCCAAGGAAGTTGACTTCGGAAGTGTGCAGCGTTTGATGGGAGGAATAAAGAAGAAAGTGCGAATTTTCATTAGAAACGAAGAGAAATTATTTGTATTGATATGTTTTCTATAAAGTACAGTGAATTACCTTTGTTTTGAAGTATTAACTTATTTGTTCATTTAACTTATTTGTTCATTTAACTTATACAGTATTTAACTTATTTGTTCATCAATCCGTTACCGAGATACAGATGATTTTATTAATCCGGATTCTAAATGGACATAGCTTTAAGTCCGATTGAAAAATACTGCTCAATAGTGAAGGGAAATCTGAATACAACTTGGTGGAGTGGTATCAAAGCTCCATGAAGTTTGTTCTCCGTGGCTTCGAAGAAAACGGACAAGGACACCGTGCAAAGATTGATGAAATGTGTTAATAGCAAAGTGCACGTAAGATCTTATCTTATCTTAACATCCAAACCCATGTAAATCTATATGATTCGAAAACGGGCTTTTGATTTTCAAAAATATTTGTTGTATGTCCGGATTTTGGTGTGAACGGTTTTTGAGTGACAACTTGAATTATTTTTCCTTGTTCCTAAAAAATGCCAGGTTCGTGTGGATGCGAAACAGTCTGGAAGTGTATTTGATTTTATTTTGTTCAGCTCTAGATGCATTAATTGGGCAGGAGAAAGCAAAGAAAGAATAACGGGCATCGTTTTTTTTCCATTATATGTTGAGTGAAATGCTGATGAGTCATACACCTTTCTTTTTAACAACGGTTTTTTTGTCTAGATGGAAAATAAACCATAAATAACAACAAAACATGAGTTGACAGTTTTTATGGGTTGGTTTTTAGTTAGTAGAGGCTCATCCATCAGGAAAAAATCAATATATTTCAATTGTTCCAGATATGGTAATATCGCATACACCCAAGGTGTAGTACCAGTTAATGTGCTACTTCATTTAATCTCCGTTTAGCTAGTGGTTGATTTTGAAGCAAATTTGATAACAATATAAATAATCGACAATCATTCGGTCACTACGATTTTTTCGAAAAATGGTCGGTCAGAATTATCTCTGTTTGAAAACGATGTTTTTCGAAGCAAGAAAAAAACGTCTGTCAATGTCAATTAAATTTTCTCGTAACGCAGCACGATGAACCACTGTTTAATCTATTAATAATATTAAACAAAATTTGAGTTTAATTTCTTACAAAAATATGATCTCCTTTAGTTCAGTCGATAAATTGCGTAGTAATTAACCAAATTGGGTGAGCGGGTGTAGCGAGGTACAACATTTAAGAATATATAGATGATGTTCAGATTGAATTATTTGTCACTATTATGTGCATGAAAAATTACGGTACAATTACAATACAATTCATTTTTTTTTTGCATATAACACATCATGTTACACATCAATTCATAACACTTCGCACTTACAAATAATTTTATGGACAATTTATGTGCATATAGGGAAGCGGAACCCATGATCACCATAGTACATATATCCATCACATTCTGCAGTCATCCAACTTCAAACGTAAAAAGATGTTTAATTTCTCCAATAAATGGACGCAGTAACCAAGAATATATAATCCTGGCAAATAAAATAAGGTCTTGAATATAATTGAAAGCTACAAAAACGTTTCGGAGACTTAAATTTCGTAAAAATAATGACCAGTCAGATTTTCAACACAATTTCTTACCTTTGCACTACAAATTTGTCGTTTTGATCTAACCGTACTAGGGAATATACTCGAGCCAGACTCCAAGTTTTCTCTTTAATTGCACTATATCCTCACACATTTTTGGTGCACAATTGCACAAACCATAAAAATCACACTTCACTTATTACACTTGCCACACTAGAATCAACTAATACGTGATAAAATACTAGAAAACTATGGGATTAAATTTCACAATAATTTGAATACGCTTGCACCTATTCTGAACCGTGTTTACAATAGACGTAATCGCTTGATGTTGCCAAACTATTTTATTATGACTCTTAATGCGCATGAAATGGGTTTGGCAGTACACTCAAGTCTTTCTTTACGCGGTTTTTTTTACACGGTTTTTTTTACACGGTTATTTTTACGACGATTTTTGAAATAACGCGGTTGAAGACCCAAAAAAGCCTAAGTGTTTTCTAAGGATGTACATACAATGAAAAAGTTAAAAAACGCGAAAAACATTATTGGATACTTGGTGTGTCATGAAGAAGATTAGTTTCTTCGGAGTTCAGTTAACCTACGCCTTCAATGGTGTGCTGTGGAGGGACTGTTCACATATTATGCCACGTCCGACACCATTGTGAAAAGCAAGATAGCGACTTCCGGTTCGTGAAAAGGCGCCGAATATTCTACAATATGGGTATTTTTGGAACGGGGACAACGTGTAGAGGCTGGAAATCGATGTCCGACGTCATTTTGGAAACCAAGATGGTGACCTCCGGTTTTCATACAAAATGGTCATGTTTAGAGGCTTGTCTTTCACTTTCTCGTGAAATAATTGAAATTTTGGCAATAGCCTAGAAATAACCTGCATTTTCATCTTTAATAAATTCATAATTTTTCACTCACCACTTCAGAAACTACGACAAAACAATAAGACCTCCTTTTGATATCCATAGTTTATCCATAGTTGATGAGTATGAATTACAATTTATAGTTAGTATACTGATATTAAAATGCATGCATCAATAATCAAAATTCAGATCCTCAGATTCGAGCATCCTTTAAGGAAATCAAAAAGTGGTCCTATTGTTTTGTCATATGCGTGGTGAATGAAAAATGATGGATTTAATGCAGATGAAAATTTAGGCTACTTCAGGACCACAACCGAAATTTCAGCTCAATTGGTTTTCGAGATAATGAAAGGCAAGCCCCCTAACATGACCATTTTGTATGAAAATCAGGCTTTGGTCTTATTGTATTGTCCGTCACTGTATATGTACATAGAATGTGTGCAACCTGTTTGAAGCAGCCAATTATTTCTAGGTGTGTGTGAAAAGGAAAATTAGTCACATAGAAAAAAAGTTCTGAAATTAAATGCACTACGACTGTTATTGAACAATAATGTAATCGTTTATCCTACAATGAAAGTTAATTTTAGTTTATATTACAAAATCGAAGGTCATACTCACAATCCATTCGTTGTTTTCTGCAACGAAACTGATTTGTACTTATTATGAAGATAAATTCGTAATTAATGGTATACGCGCAACTGTCAAAAACACGAAGCTTTTGTTGAAACAGAAAGAACATTCGTACAATGTACGTAAACAATACAAAAAGCTACGAATATTTGGTAACAAATTTAAAAGAACCGTCTCTCTGGTGGTTGCATGAAGGACTGACAGATCTACTTTATCGACTCGAAATGTAATTGACAAAAAAAAACGCAACCACGTGGAGTTGTCCAGCGTCTTTTTAACGTTTCTAACATAAGATTCGAACCTGACTGTTTTGAAAGTGCTGATTCTGATTCTGACTCGTGCTGACTCGTGAGAACAATCCTGATTAATGACCATGATGTTATGGCTTCCGACAGCGCTCTAATTTTTATTAGCAGAAACACCAACATGCATGAGTACGGTATAAAAGAGAAACAGCGATTGGCTGGTCTTCACGAAGTTCATTTCGTGCATTTTACAAAAAGGTGTAATGATAGCATTTCACCAGATAAAAAGCATTATGAATGTTTCATACAATATACGAGACATTTGTTCTATGTACAAAATGTTTACGAAACGCGTGATAGCTGCTTTACGAAAATAAATTTTCAGTGTAACGCTGCTGCAGACGAAATTCATGCTACTTGTGAAATTCACTCAAAGTAAACACAAAATTTGGGGTTGCCAAAACATACAAATTAACTTTTATTCTCTCCACGCGTCTCTTAATAACAAAGTCTCTGGTATATATGAGAGTCTCTTTATCTCGATATTCTCTCTATCTTGATGATTCTCTATGTCTATAGTCCCTTGAAAATATTAGTGAACAAATTAAAAAATGAAAAAACTGCGAAAATTCAAGTTCACCTGTGTTTGGAGCAAGCGATCGAGATTTGCTCTGGATACGGGATACACAAAAAAAACTGTTGCAACGCGAAATGCTTCTAGGATCGTTCTAGCAAGGCTAGTCAATTTCTGTTCTGAATGTCGATCTCTCCCTACCTCGATGGTCCCTTCAATATCGAGGTATGGACAGTTGACAGTAAATACATAAATGCTGGTAAAAACGGATAATTACCATCCTGTCTTAGCTATAAATTAATGATAACCATGAATTTTGTCTTCTAACAATGCAATATGCGTTGAAACTATGCATGGTGCTTCTTTCACAGTTATTAGCTGTTAGTGTTTTTCGATATGAGACGGTTGTTTTACGATGATTTTTCAAATAAAACTGTTATTTTACGACGATTTTTGAAAAACTTGGTTTATTTTTCGCGACGATTTTTGAAATAGCGCGGTCTATTTTTACGACGATTTTTTAAATAACGCGGTTTTTTTACGACGATTTTCGAAATAACGCGGTTTTTTACACGGTTTTTTTTACACGGTACGTATCCCCCGTGTAAAAAAAGACTTGAGTGTACTTCAATATTACTTTTTTTTGTGAGAGTGCTACAAATATTTTTCCATAGATTTAATAAATAATAACATATTTCTAATTGTAGATTTTTTTCAATATTTACCAAGAAATAAAATTCCACATTTAATAATATTTTGCCATCAATGTTGAATTTGGCGGCACTGCTCACATACTCTATGGCATACACATCAACGCTAGTGTGCGTGTTTAATCATTCATAGAGCATTCTATGCCCATCGTTATGGTGAGTCTTGTTGTCAATATTCTCATGGAAGAATAGGAACAAACTCTTTCATTTTGTCTTGAGTATATGCATGCTACTCAACACATGTGAAGTGCTGCCAAATGATCTACTTCATATTTGGGTGGAGTAGTGGAGAGCGTTAAAATCAGCACGATTAACATATGTACACAGATAGGATTAATGTTGTTCATGATATTATTAAAATAGATGCATAGCAGTGGCAACTTTTCCGTATTAAATTGGAAGAAAATGACCAGAATCAAATGTTTTGTGTGTTGCTAAACGATTAACGGTAAGTGAATGAATTAATTGTGAATAACATGTGTACTCAGTGTTTGGTATTCAGTGCATATTCACCGATTTACACTGGAGGTCTGCTTATTGAGCTCAAGATAGGTTCCGCTTCCCTATATAAATTCTTCGTACAAATCGTTCAGATAGCTTTGTTCAAACCAAAAGTTCAAATAACACTTTGCGTGCCAATATCCGTGAGGAATTCTTACATAAAAAATCATTCAAAACCAACACTGTAATAACTATTAAGGACAATTAAACGGTTGATTATTTATAAACCACTCATTCGTATCGTTTTATGACGCTCTAGAATCCTCAAAATCAAAACACGATTTTGCAATTAACACAATTCCCCGACACCACCAAATCTTTCACCATGTTCTCCCAAAAGAAAAGATTGTCATAATCTCCCACAACATTTTTGTTTAACCTTTTCTTTAGCATCCTTCACGAAAGCAAGAAAAAAAATCCGATTCAATCTTCACATTTTCGCCTTAAACTCGTCAGTCAACGGTGACGCGATTGATCGCCATCCGTCGCCCGCAATCCCGGGATCTTATTTTTTGTGATACTTTTTTAGCCTCACACCCTCGCTCTCCCCTCTGTCCACTTTCCACTCCTGGTATTCCATTTTCGGATCGACGGACAGACAGACAGACAGAGTGCCAAAACTGCAAGACATGCACTTTGATTTGATTTTGATTTATTTCGAGTCGTTTGTTAGCTATGGAGCTTTTTTTCGCCCTCTTCACTCATCTTCGAGCCAGGTTGGGAATCTTTTCTCCTCCGCACAAATTTGACGAACCACTCGTCCGACGGACACGAAGACGGGAATCGAAAAAAAAAAGTTTGTTTCGTTCCTCTTTGGTGATCCCTTGCTCGCTGTCTCTCTGGCAACGAAAAAAAAAACTCGAATTTTGATGAATCGAGTTTCGATCCGGTACCGGCAGGCAGGCAGGCAGGCAGGCAGACAGGCCAGAGTCTGTCTCGAGACTTTGGGAAAAGGAGAATGTGGCTGAACCGGCCGCTTTTGCGCGACTTACCGGAAGGGGCGACGAAAGAAGAAGTCAAGTGCTTCGTGGCCTTGAAAAATTGAAGGTGCACTTTTATTGGAATGATGCGGGAAGATTGGCGTTTCGAGTATGAACTGTAGTGTGGCTTTCTGCGCTGGTGTGGGTGTAGAGGAATCTATTTGCCTCGACAATTTTCGGGGTACAAGTTCATCTCTTAGGTAGGTGATTCTGATGTTGGGTAATATCCTTCAGCTGTTGTATTTTACTGAAAAGTACTGACGGGTCTCGCCTCAATCGATTCACTGGCTTCGGAGTCTTCAATGGAACCCCTAGCGACTTCCACAAACTTCCGAAACCTTGTTCTGTTTATGTTGCTGAGCTGGCAGCAATCAACTTCATATTGGGAATGTATTCCAACGTGCTCGCAGACCATTACTTCATCTTCTCGGACAGCCACAGTTCGATTGAGGCTCTTTGGTCGATGAAACCTAGTAAACACTCATCTTATTTCCTTCCAAAACTAAGGGAACAGATGAATGTGCTGGTCGAGAGATCATATTTGATCACTTTTGTATGGGTCCCTTCACATTGCTCAATCCCAGGCAATGAGAAAGCGGACTCGCTCGCAAAGGCGATTTGTATGATAGACAAATTTCACACGATGAATTTTACCATTAAGTACGTCCATTAAGGAGTGTATCGAAAAGTAGTTATAAACTTCCAAATAATAAAATAGGCATGAAAACATGGTTAAAATTAACATACTATTTCAGTTTATTATAGCTTAACATGTTTACAAAAGATCCAAACGGAAAAACTAGTCATCATGTTCATTTCTGTAGAATGCTCGTACCTTTGATTTGACACCTGCCATCAAATTCTGCACAGTGACCTTTGTGCACTTCCTGGATGCCGCTGCCCAATTTTTCTTAAAATCGGTCATGTTTTGGGACACTGTACCATCCTTCTTAAATATACGCTTGACTATTGCCCAATAGCGTTCGATCGGTCGCAACTGGGGACAGTTTGGTGGGTTGATGTCTTTTTCTACGAACTTGATGTTATTCTCCGTCAGCCACTGTAGAGTGGATTTGGCGTAATGTGCCGATGCCAAATCTGGCCAGAAGAGAGGAGGGGACTGGTGCTTTCTATACAATGGTAGCAACCTGTTCTTCAAACATTCCTTTTGATAAATCTCAGCATTTATAGTTCCTTTTGTATAGAAAATTGAAGAACGCAAGCCACATGTGCAAATAGCTTGCCAAATGAGCACCTTCTGACCGAATTTCTCCATCGCAACAGTCGTATCTGCGGTTGGCACACGTTCCCCAACAGATTTAGTATAAAACTGCGGCCCCGGTAGCGTTCTTGAATCTTCTTTAACGTATGTTTCGTCATCCATCAAAATGCACTGGTCGACATTGTCCAAAATGCAGCTGTACAGCTTTCGAGCCCTGGTTTTGGCACGAGACTTTTGTTCCGGAGTTTGTTTGGGCACTTTCTGCTTTTTGTACGTCTTCAAGTCATTCCTGCGCTTGATTCGTTGAATCATTCCGATGCTGGTCCTGAACTTCTTGGCTAGATCGCGAGTAGAGGCAGATTTGTTCCGTTGAATATAATCCACAACTTTTTGGTCCAAATCGGGGTTGCTGGAGCCGGGTTTCCGGCCACTTCTTGGTAAATCCTTGAGGGAGCACTCCTTACCAAACTTTTCGATGATGCGTTTTACACTTGCCGGGTGAACATTTACTCTTTTCGCAATCTGGTTGTAAGTAACACCCTTTTCGGTGCACCAAGTGTGCAGAATTTTCTTTTTAGTCTCAAATTCAATTCGCGACATTTTGAATACAACTTTATCAACGGAAATGAATGAACCGAATAATCATTTTTGACATGTAAACAAAGCAAATGGCGCTTACACGCTAAAAATATATACAGTAGTTTATGCGTAATAACGCATCGAATGTTTATAACTACTTTTCGATACACTCCTTAGATGCACGCTTCTATCGCATTAAGGAGGAATATACAGTTAGAACGAAAAAAAATCTCTAGCCTTTTGAAAAAAAAAATTTCAAGGGGAAGTTTTTACTCAAATCAACCGAAACTTTTTTTTAATTGTAAGTTTATCCATGTGGTATACAAAAATATTTATTTCAATTTTTTTTCAACAAAATGGCGGCCGTTAGAATGCTTTGAAAAAGTCGTTTTATTTTGCTTGTGCCGGCTCTCCTGGTCGCAGTTTTGATCTGAAATATGCGTATCCAAAAAAAATACATTAATTAATTTTACAGTTAGTAGATGAATTCAAAAAAAAAAGTTAAAAAAAATTGCACTATTTATGGAACTTTTTTGAAAAAATCTATATTTTTCCGCCATTTTATCACATTTTCCCATATTTAATATTAAATATACTAATAGTTTTTAGTTCATATAGAAGGTAATACTATAATAAAGAAATCTTTATAGTTTCAGCTTAATCGAATAATTAGTTTTCGAGTTATCACCGGCATAAACTCCGAAAATGCTGTTTTGAGAAAAACGCTCAATGGTAGTCACAAATGGCCGAACTCAATAAGTCACAATGCTAGTATTAACCCGAGAAAAAGATTATACCAAAATGATAACAAGTGCTAATACCAGGTCATCATTTTTTCATCACTGAATATGTTATCATTCAGGCTGAATAAACAGCCAAAATAACAGAATGAATAACAAAAAAATACTCGTTGAATATCATAATAGTAACTTATTTTATTATCACTGTGAACAACTTGATAATAAATCCTGTATTGTAAGCAAATGTATTGAAATAGTATCAAATTATGTTATCAACTTTAAATCAAATTCTCATGCTAACAACTGAAAAAAATATTTTGATTAAGAGCCAATTTTTTTTTGTTCAAAAATGCTAGAAATATTTATAGCTTAACAATTAAACTTATAACGCTAAAAAAATGTGTTTTCAAAATGATAACATATGATAACAAAATTTGCCAATGATGATAACTAAATTTTTAACATTTTTACAATTAGTAACATTTTTCAAAACTGTTAGCAAGCAATCAAAAATGAAAAATCATCAAACGGTAAAGTAATGTCTTATAATTGTCAACATCAATGATTCCAAATAGATTTCTCGTGATTACTTCTAACACAGACTTCACTATCAAGTATTCTCTGCGCCTTTTACAATTTATGTAGAAAATAGTGGCAGCGAAAGTACTTTTCAGCCACATGTGTGTTTGCCGCTATCTAAAGGCGAGCGACGTGTGTGTTTGCCGCTATCTAAAAGGACGCAATGGTATGTTGTTGTTTGCTACCAAAAAGTTCATCACCACCAACTACTGTAAAATAACGTTTGCATTAAAAAAAATTTACGAAAATTGCCGACTTTTCAAGGGTTTACCTTCACCCGCACTGACGAAACTACCCATGCAGCATCAATCATAGTAACCCATGAATCAGCAGAAAAAATTTGACAGCTGTATCAGTCGAACTCACTGCAGGGTGCGGCAGAAAATAATGCGAAAATTTGTTCTATTTCTTTCAAATCCCATGTTCAACTAATTCAAGCAATAATATTAACATTTTCGAGTGCAGTTATCTTTTTAAAGTCCTTTTAAACAAATTTATTTACTGTGTCCTCCATTTTTATTAATAACATCCTCGAGCCGACGCAGGAGGCCAGAGCATGCCTTTCTGACGTAGTCCTCCGGCATTGACGTAGTCCTCCGGCATTGACTGCCATGTGCGTGTTATGGTTGACTTCAGGGTTTTCACACTAGGGTGTGATGTTTTGCAGGCTCGTGCTTCAACATATGCCCAAATCGAATAATCCAACGGATTAAGATCTGGACTGCTAGGGAGCCACCAATCCTTCGGCCAAAACTTCATGTTATCGTTCAACCATTGTTGGATTCGATTGGACGTGTGACACGGCGCTCCATCCTGCTGTAGGACAACGTTTTGGTCCTCGGAGAAGTTGGCCTTCACCCAGGGAAGCACATGGTCCTTTAAAATACCCATATACACTTCGGTATTGATTTTAACTCCAGCATTAATGAAAACAAGCAGCATTTTTAAACCGTTGGCCAAGCCAAACATCATGACACCAGCCGGATGTTTGTTGTTTGATTTGAAATTTGAATTTCACTTTTTCCGGAACGTTCTCCATTTTCTTCGGTGAAATGAACCGGTCCGTGCGGCTGTTGGCCACAGCATCGATGCTGAAAAGCTTATCGTTGGAGAACAGGATTATCATTTTTTCCTTCTTCAACAAGGAAAGCCATCTCTTGGAACGAGTCACTCGTAGTTCCTTGACCCGATCCGTAATCAAGTGGCGTTTCACTATGGCTCTGCAAGATGCATGCAGGTCCTCTTTGATGATTCTCCGCATGGATTTCTTTGAAACATTGACTTCCTTTGCAAGTTTTCTTATGGAATGCTCCGGGTTGCGAGCAATTTTTGCACGGACCGATTTGATCACGTTCGGCGTGCGTGCAAAGCGTGGACGTCCGCTTCCCGGCTTTCGCTGCTTAGGACCATCCTGCAGGGACTTTTTATGCGGTAAACTGTTGCCAAATGGCACCCTACCAGCTTGGCAATCTCTTTCGGCTTCATCTGGGCGAGCAACAAACTGGTGATAACTTCTTTCGCGAACATTTTGACGAATTTGCAATAAAACAAATAGAATGTTTGGATACAGCACTTGAAAGTAAACATAAACAAATACACTTTCGACAGAAATTAGTCACTAGCTACACGAATTAACCCAATACTCAAGTTTGAACATTTTCGCATTATTTTCTGCCGCACCCTGTAGTATAAGAGTTTAATATGCTTGTTTGTTTTCTCTTTATTTATTAGTTTGTGTTTGTTTTGTTCCGACATCTGGAGGAGTGTCGCCGTCGCTCAATGATAGCCACAACCGGCCGAAAAGTAGTAGTTCCTTGATTATCGAGATTTTCAGCCCTGGACTGGTTTATCTCCCGTCGTAGTCACTCAAATACCTTTTGGATATTTTCGTAGCTTGTCCAAAGGGTGAGATTCGAACTCGTGATTTTGGCGTGAGAGGTATGAATGTTAACCACTACACCTGAGTCGCCCAACCGGCCGGACACAAAAAGAGTAAACCGTGAGAAAACGGCCCAAGTCATACTAATGCTAGTATTTGAACATCCATTATATTAAAAAACATTGAATTATTGGCTCTGTAAATTAAACGCAGCTAAGCCTACCGAATAAATGAACTAGTTTAAAAAAGAACATATGGGGGTGCTACTTGGAAATTCTGAAATTGGAAGCGACCCACAAAGAGGGTATCTTATAAACTCCTTACTACTAACTTAACTAATGAACAAGGAAACTTAAACTAATACTTTTCTTGTTCACTTTTCAAAAGTAAAAAATAACAACTGAAACACTTTTTGACCTATCACAAAAAATCGCGAGCAAAGTACTTTAAATTCCTCAAAAAATTTCCACTTCGACTTACAGACTTCTTCTGTGTATAGAGTTCGACTTCTTGATCTTGAACGCTAATAACTCGTCTATGCATTATTAGATTTTCTCAATTGTGCGCATCAATCGATTGGAAACATTTTTCAAAACTGTTCGTATTCAGCAATCTAAACGGTAAAGTCATGTCTTATAATTGTGAACATCAATGATTGCAAACAGATTTTTCGTGATTACTTCTAACACGGACTTCACTATCCAATAGTCATTATCCTTGGGCCTATTAGGAATCATATAGAAAGTAGTGGCAGCGAAAGTAATTCTAAGCCACGTTCCATCCCCCGTCAAACGACGTGAATCGTCGTTGTTTGCTGCTAAAAAGTAAATCAACACCAATTACTGTAAAATAACGTTTGCATTGACAAAAAATGGACCTAAATTGCCGACTTTTCCCATACCTTCACTCGCACTCACGAAACTACCCACGCAGCATCAATCATAGTAGCCCACGAGTCAGCAGACAAATTTTGACAGCTCTATCAGTCGAACTCTAACCGTGATGGCAAAAACAGTGAAGTAAATCCGTTCAGAAGTGTGCTCGTTCAAAGAACGGCACCCCGCCGCGTCCAAAAAGGACATCGTGCGGTACTTTGTGGACGCCGGATATGCCCATTCCGGCATCTACAACATCTATCATTAGCACTATTAGACAGCAATCAGAGCATCGAAAGAAAGCCCGGTTCCTGAAGACGAAGACCCAGAGAAAATGGTTACATCGCTGCGTGCGCTTGGCCGGGAGGTCGGTTCACCCGGTCAAACAGTGAAAAAGTACCTGGCGAACAGGAACATACATGTCAGGAAGCGGAAGTCGCGTCCACTGGTTTTGGAGCTGCAGGCAATGACGCAGCGGTAGCGGCTGAATAGGATGGTCAACTGGAGTTTCCCGGCGAAACGCGACGTTGCGGTGATGGACGACGAGACCTATCTCACCCTGGATGGCAACGACTGGCAGGGCACTACGTATTTTAGTTCCCCCACGAAGGAAGTGAGCTCCGAGGTGAAGTTCATCTCGCACACCAAGTTATCCAAGAAGGTGCTGCTGTGGCTGACAATCAGCGAGAATGGGGTTCTTCTTTCGCTCCGGACTGGCCGTGAACGGGGAAGTTTATAGTACGACAGGCACACATGTCGAAGTTGCGGAAGTTGCGTCGTTCATCAACAAATACCATAAGGACGAAGGCGCGGTGTTCTGGCCGGATCTGGCGTCGGCGCACTACTCGAAGCTATCGTTGGAGGAGATGGAGCAGCTGAATGCCGATGTGGTACCCAAGTCGGCGAACCCGCTCAGTATCCGCCAGCTGCGTCCCATCGAGAATTTCTGGACCACCCTGAAGCTTGAAGATCTACTCCAACAATTTTGTCGCGGAAACTGAGGAGGAATTGATAAATAAAACGAAGAAAGAACTCAAAAACATGCCTACATGCATGTTTTCGTCCGGCATGGCAAATGTTCCGGTTAACTGCCGGCAGGCCGCTCGGTTTTTTTGCAAGTTAGCTTAAATAATTACCTTCCAGGGGAAATTTATCAGAAGCAATTATCTGTCTTAGCTTAGAAAAAAAAAAAGTCCATTTTTATTAATGCAAACGTTTTAGGTGCGAAACTCAACATCGATTACAAATAGAGTGAAAGTGAGTGTTAAACTATGAGAAAGAATACTTTTGAAACAAATTAAACATATATTTGTGATCAGAAAAAAAGCCGTAGTTTACGTACAAACTGCACGCGAAAAAACCTATTGTCAAAGCAAACACATTTAGGTCAAAATATGTTTGCTTTGATAATAGTTTTTTTCGCGTGTAGTTTTGATAATACAACTCTTTGCGTTTAATAAAAATAAGTTTGAAATTTATTTCATGATCAAGATGATCAAGTTTATTTTTACAAGATTACAAGTCGATAAATTTAAAAAGACCGTTAGCAATTTCTCGTATAATTAAAACTTAGGTACACAAATACAGGGGATGATCAAAAAGGAGAAGACTAGCAAAATTTTGTCCAGATTCAAAGTGATACAGTTCGGTGAATAATAAACCGTTTTTGATGAAACTAGAAGCGTTCAACGGGGAATTTATTCTAGTTTTAGCATGTTTATTCAAAATTTGATTTGACTTCCGAGCACCGGAGATAGCACGGATACTTTGAGGTTATGTCAAATGTGCTAATTTTCTGCAGCTCGTTATTTTTTGTGTTACTTGAAAATCGGAAATATTATATTTTTCTCAGAAATTAGCAAGAAAGAATACTCTCAGGTTGACCACCAGCGGTATTGTTTTGTAAAATCATGAAGTTTGATGTGTCGCAAGCCAGGGTTTGACATCATTCGAAATCTGGCCACTTCCCTGGGGGAACCTGGAATCCGGAACGTCACCAGGTGTAGCCAATGTGAAATAATACTCTCAGGTTGACTACCAGTGGTATTGGTTTGTAAAATCATGAAGTTTGATATGTCGCAAGCCAGGTTTGATACAGTTCTAACTCTGGCCATTACACTGGTAGGGTACTTCCTTCACGATTCCCGATAATGAATCCGGAACTACGGAAAATAACGAAATGTCCGCTACTCTTCCAAAAACTAAGATAAATTTGTAATCGTATGGAAAAAGTTGCATCTAATTTGGTTAAGGGTACGCAGAGTTACAGATAAATTAAAAAGGAGTTTTTCAACATAAGAAGTGTCAGGCAATAGGGTAAAAAACTACATTTTACGGAAATGGCCATATCTCGGTTGTTTATGGGCCGATTCACAATCTTTAACCACTGACAGACTTGTTATAAATTCTAGTTTTTGAGAAAAATAAAAAATAACAAGCTGCAGAAAATTAGCACGTTTGACATAACCTCAAAGTATCCATTCTATCTCCGGTGCCCGGAAGTCAAATCAAATTGAATAAACATGCTAAAAATAGAATAAATTTCCCGTTGAACGCTTCTAGTTTCATCAAAAACGGTTTATTATTCACCGAACTGTATCACTTTGAATCTGGACAAAATTTTGCTAGTCTTCTCCTTTTTGATCATCCCCTGTAAATGTCTCTAGGTATTATAAGAAATGTAAAATAAAATATGCCCTACACTCAACAGAGTTGTGAAATTTCTATCTTTGCCGCAATAAAAACACCAAAATTGTGTAGTTCACATTATTTTCAAGCAAGAAAGTATTCTGTATGCAATATCAATACTTCCCATTGACTATTATTGTATTCTCTTGAATTCCCTTGAAAGTTTGGGACAGCTCGAATCTGGCTCCAGTTGGCACTCACACATTATTTGAGTCTGTTTCTCCCTTCCAGGTTTTACCCATCCACTCTCGAAAACAATCAACCAAAACATGTGGATTGCTATGATCACAAACTTGTCTACCAGCAGGTTATGAGACAGACGTAGGGAGAACAGTACAAAATGCACTGGTGGGGTAGAATGACCCACTCAATAAATATGCTCAAATATTCAAAACTTTTGCTTAATTGAAATCATACTTTATAATTGTTTACATAAAACAGTATTACTCATAATTTTGTAGTACAATAAGATACTAAATACACCAAAACATGATCAAAATTGTAGAAATAGTCTTGACACAGCGGCAGCTCACATGTAAATAATAGTGTAATTAAAATAAGCTTTTGCCATGCGTTAATTCCATGGTTTATAGTAAATTCACTTCACATGTATCGCACACAACAAAACTTCAAGGTAGTATCAAAACTTCACTATAATTTCACGTTTTTCAATATATTTAGATAAGACTATGCCAAACTTAAATTAGGACAGAACGCACCGTTTCGTTCTCAAACAAATCTAATGAGTAACTTTTTATAGTCGTGTTTTTACCTTTTACAAGTGGTGCATGCTATCCCAATATAGTGGTGCATCATATCCCAGCGTTGTGGTGCGTCTTACCCCAATTTTGAAGTGCATATTGAGCATTGAAACAGGCGTTTTACCCTGGTGTCGTCTTAGGATCAAATTGGAAAAGGTTTAAAAAATCATGGACAATCATCGTTTTGAATTGTAATCACATTTGATCTATAACGAAAACTTCGTAATGCACCATACTCAAAAACTTCTTCCTAAATGTCAGCTTCTATTTCCGATGTGGCTTAAACGGTGCGTTTTGTACCATCTTTCCTACACGACCAAACTTTTAGTTTGTCATTATCTTTTGAATGACAATGTGTATTTCTTATTTCATTTACTCTCACGGAAATTTTAGACTGTAATGTTAAACGCTTCTTTTAAAAACGAACAAATGTAAGAGATAGCTAGCTTCGCGTTACAATATCGGTGCGCTTTAGCCATGGTAACAAAGAAGAGTGGCAAAATGAGAACAATAAAACGCAACCGTGGTTACCGCTCAACAGCAAAGAATTATTTACCGTTGAGTGCTATTGGACAACTCCAAAATATATTTTTTCAGTGCCGTAATCAAACCCGGACGTTGGTCATATGCTGATCAAGGGAGGCCAGTTCTCTTCAGCGATGCAGTCTGTCTGAGCGTCTGTTCTCTGCCGTCAGGGGCGGAATTAAAACAGCGTCTGTTCTACATGTTAGAGCAGCTGAACATCGTCCTCGTTCCCGGGCGTGGTACTCTCAGCGGTGCTAAAAATATGGCTGCTTCCGGTGAGACAGGGGATTGGGAAAGCCCAACGAGCCGCCCTTTAAAAATCACCGTTAAGGGGCCAATACAAAAGGGTAAAATGACCAAGGCGACGAAATAAGGGACTAAAATTGGAACTCGAAACATGGCACGAGGGTATGATCTTCCGAAGTCTGTCCAACTATTTGGTTTCACCGACGACGTTGATATCGTAGCACGTAACTTTACACGATGGCGGACACGTGCATCAGACTTAAGGCTGAAACTGTAGGATTGGGCTTGTGATTAACGCGTTGAAACCAAATACACGTAGGGAAGAGGCTCAGCCGAGATGACAGTGTTAGCCTCTCATCACGAGTTCAGATCGACGGTGATGAAATCGAAATAGTAGACGAATTCGTGTATCTGAACTCATTGATGACCGCCGATAACATACCATGAGAGATGGCAGCATTATTACCGCAATAGTGCTTAATCGAATTGAAGAACGCTTAAGATCGAACAAAGTTCGCTGAACTACATTATTGACCATCTACAAGACATTCATTAGAACGGTGGCCGTAGAGAACTAATTAATGTCTTTTGGATGGCCAACATTGTCGTTCGGCGAACTTTGTTCGATATTAGCGTCTTTTGGAGTCCAAAGTAGGCATGATTGCCAGTCATAATGCACTTTTGTAACTCTCTGCTGGTGTCGTTATCGGTGGTCACCAAAGAGCCCAGAAACACGATTTCGTCTGGTCACCAAAGAGCCCAGAAACACGATTTCGTCTACTACCTCAATTTCATCACCATTGCATTAACGCATTAATCATAAGCCCAATCCTACTAGTTTCAGCCTTAAGTCTGATGTACGTTTCCGTCTAAAAGTTACGTGTTACTATATCAACGTCATCGGAGAAGTTAGACAGACTTCCTGAAGATCGTGCCACTCGTGTCTATCCCAGATCTTCGAATCACACCATCCAATGCAATGTTAAATAGCAAACACGACAATCCGTCATCTTGCCGTAACCTTCTTTGAGATTCAAAGGGACTCGCGAGTGTCCTTGAGACTCGGACGACATATATCACTCGATCCATCGTTGCTTTGACCAACGAAGCTGTCCAGATTAATAAGGATGAAAAGTATAATTTCAATAATAGATTTTATGATACACTGAGACCTTACCTAAAGAACAAGGGGGTTGTCAAATATCTCAATTAAAAAAAAAACTTACTTTTTCTTCAACAAATGGAGGCCATTTACCATTAATTTTATTGTACTATAATTGATAAAGATTCTTTCCACTTGTAATAAACCATAGATCCAATTGGTGTGTGAGTACGAGGCACTGAAGATGTCTGAATTTAGTAGACGGAAAACGCTTATCTGTCTGAGACTAAGGAATAATAATGGAATTAAAAGGAAAAAATTCAACCCACTCAAAATTCTTCATTCCGTTAAGAGGTTCAACCAAAATTAAAAGATACTGGAAATAACACATCACTACTTAATTTACAAATTGAATTTTAGAATAATTACTGAACTATTGGCTCCACCAATTGGCACTTCTTATCTTATTTTAGCAATTCAAGCTTATTGCCTTCACAATTTGCTTATTGCTTGCTCTCAATTTAGTGTCAGGTGTCATTTTTGCATTAGTATGATTATATGGCAAGTACAATTATACCCTATGCCATTAACGAAAAATTCCTAGACCAGACCTGGAATTGGTCACCATGGTATTGCTTTGTAGCTGCGCCTATGCCAACTGAGCTAAGGGAGGACCCAATTGGCGCTTCACCAATGTTTATTTTTAATTGAATTGAAAATCGTATCTAACACGTATGATTGGTTTTACTGCATCTACATCATATAAAGGTTTGATATTAAAACTCCATGTGACAAAAATGTATACTTCTATTGATATAGCACTATAACAAATTTCATGATAGCACAAAATATGGACAGGTAGGAGTCGAGTTATTAGTACGAGACACTGAAGAAGTCTGTACATTGTAGACGAAATACGCGTATCTGTCAAGATAAGCAAAGGTAGTTGGAAAATATTAATTTTTCTTCTAATTTCTAGTAACTAATTATTGTTATCAACGTAATTCAAAGTCAATCAGTTAAAATCTCTGTTACCATCTGAGTTCGGATAAGTTATTAATTTTACTGTAACCAGAAAAATATGACATTTCATCTCATTTCAATTTCATGATGATGATGATGATGATGATATACTACCATCTATTGTAACAAGGAAACTTTCCATAGCGGTGGAATAATCTGAAAAACGATTTGATCAGGATTCTATTGTTGTTTGTGATCATCATGAAGCTCATGTATGAAGAGCCAAAAACGTTTGGCGGGCCCGTAAGCAGAGACACTTACGTGAAACCCGCGAATATAGGGAAGAGAATCTCCTTTCAAAAGCAAGTTCACACCCAAAACACTAGAATCGAGCTCTCGCTTGACAGAATAAACCCAACAGATGGAGTCGGAGAGCCCGCCCTCGTTCCGCGAAGTGTTAACAATAGCGAGGAGGCAGTCCTATGCTCCCTATCCAAATCCTTTTACTTGGGTGCCCTGATGGTCCCTCCCTTTCCCCGTTATATATTAATGACATTTCATCTCATTTCAATTTAAGAGTAAACATTTACTACTTCATAACCAAAATTATATTTAAGCAATAAATGGTAAAACGAAAAACAGTGCACTCAAATATACGTTTACACCATGTGTTTAACACTCGGGAATTGCCAGCAACTGGTAGTGGACGTAAACATTAAAAAAAATTACCTAAACATAACTAGAAATTAGAAGAAAAATTAGTATCTTCCATTTAATTCCAACTACCTTTGCTTATCTTCGACAGATACGCGTATTTCGTCTACAATGTGCAGACTTCTTCAGTGTCTCGTACTAATAACTCGACTACCTAAACATATCCATATCCATAACAAGATATCCATTTTTTCCTTTAAGAATGTGCTATCGAGTTATTTTCCATGGTATACACGGTAAACTACATATAGGGTAGGGAATGGCTTAAGCAGCCCAGGACCCTATTCCAAGCACGGGGTAAACGTTAACCTACAACGCTCATTTTTTGCAGTATGGTGCTTCACTAGATGGAGCATCATACTGCAAAAAAGGCGCGTTATAGGTTAACGTTAACCCCGTGCTTGGAATAGGGTCCCGGGGTGCTTAAGTCGTTACCTACCCTATTTAAACTTGGTTTATTCATCTTGAAACTTTTGACTAAAGGCCAGGGTTTTGCTAACTTTTCAGGTCCTCAGTTTGACGCATCGTTCTAATTATTTCTGATGTAAAGGGCGATACGGTCAAAATTTGGTCAATATCAACTTGACGTATTTCTTTCAATTTTGCATTTGAAAAACCTAAACACCCCTCATTTTGAAGGTGTGTGTGTGTAGAATGTTGCTCCTATTTTGATTTTGGAATTCACTCTTCAGTTGTCAAAATGCCGTCCAAGCAAGAAGAGCAGCGTATCAAAATTTTGCTCGTGCATCGCGAAAATCCGAGCTACTCGCACGCAAAGTTGGCAAATACGCTAAAAGTTGCCAAATCAACCGTTACAAATGTAATTAAAGTGTTTGGGGAACGTTTGTCGACAGCCAGGAAGTCTGGATCGGGGGGAAATCGAAATCCGGAAGCCGCTGAGACGACAAAGAGAGTTGCCGGTAGTTTCAAGCGAAACCCTAACCTATCTCTCCGAGATGCCGCAAATAAGCTGGGTGTATCGTCTACAACCGTGCATCGAGCCAAAAAACGAGCCGGACTATCGACTTACAAGAAGGTAGTGACTCCAAATCGCGATGATAAACAAAATACGACGGCCAAAGCGCGATCCCGGAGGCTGTACACGACGATGCTGACGAAGTTTGACTGCGTGGTAATGGACGACGAAACCTACGTCAAAGCCGACTACAAGCAGCTTCCGGGACAGGAGTTTTATACGGCAAAAGGAAGGGAAAGGTAGCAGATATTTTCAAGCACACGAAACTGTCAAAGTTCGCAAAGAAATATCTGGTTTGGCAAGCCATCTGTACCTGTGGCTTGAAAAGCAGCATTTTTATAGCTTCCGGGACTGTCAACCAAGAAATTTACGTGAAAGAGTGTTTGAATAAACGTCTGCTGCCTTTCCTGAAGAAACACGGTTGTTCCGTACTGTTTTGGCCGGATTTGGCATCTTGCCATTACGGTAAAAAGGCCATGGAGTGGTACGCCGCCAACAACGTGCAGGTGGTTCCCAAAGACAAGAACCCTCCCAACACGCCAGAGCTCCGCCCAATTGAGAAATACTGGGCTATTGTCAAGCGGAACCTAAAGAAGACCAAAAAAAACTGCTAAGGACGAGCAGCAGTTCAAGGCAAACTGGCTTTCTGCGGCGAAGAAGGTGGACAAGGTGGCTGTACAAAATCTGATGGCAGGGGTCAAGCGTAAGGCCCGGCAATTCGGATTTGGAAAAGCGGAAGCCTAACTGAATATTTTTCCTGAATTTTATACTAATTGAACTTGAAAAAGAAATTTAATTTGATTTTTTAAATAAACGATTTCACCGATTTACACGCGTTTTCCCTTGACCAAATTTCGACCGTATCACCCTTTACTTAATAAATCTCTTCTGGAATCGTAAAAGATCAGAATATCATATTAAAGCTCTTGATCTTGATCTCTTGAAAACGCAACCACGATTCTATAATAATCTTATTCAAAATCTCTTATCCAAGATTTTCCCAGACTCTTACCCAAGATTCTCTAAGAATTCCATTTGAGATTCTCTTAGAATCTCATCCAAAATTCTAACAAATTCGCTCAGCATTTCATCCGTGAATATCTCAGAATCTCATCCAACATTCATTCAGAATCTAATCCGTGATTTGGTCCTTATATTTCAGAAACTCATTCGAGATTCTTTCAGAATCATACCCGAGATTCACTCAGGCTCATATTTGATCTCGGAATCTTATCCGACATTCTCTCAAAGAATATCTCTGATTCTCATCCAAGATTCTTTCATTCTCTTAGAATCTCATCCGTAATTCTAGCAGCATCTTCTAGAAGAATCTCATCCAAGATTCTCGCAGTATCTCATCCGAGATTCTCTCATAATATCTTCCGAGATTCGTTCAGAATATCATCCAAGATTTTCTCAAAATCTGATCCTATATTCTCTCAGAATCTCATCCGAGATTCTCTCAAATTCTCCCAGAATTTCATCCGAGAATATCTCAGAATCTCATCCAACACTCTTTCAGAATCTCATACGAGATTCTGTCCTTATATTTCAGATGCTCATTCGAGATTCTTTCAGAATCATACCCGAGATTGACTCAGGCTCATATTTGATCTCGGAATCTTATCCGACATTCTCTCAAAGAATATCTCTGATTCTCATCCAAGATTCTTTCATTCTCTTAGAATCTCATCCGTAATTCTAGCAGCATCTTATTCAAGATTCTAGAATAATCTCATCCAAGATTCTCGCAGTATCTCATCCGAGATTCTCTCATAATCTCATAGAATATCATCCGTGATCTTTCAGAATCTCATCCGAGGTTCTCTCAAAATATCATCCGAGATTTTCTCAAAGTCTGATCCTATATTCTCTCAGAATCTCATCCGAGCATCTCGCTGTATCTCATCCGAGATTCTCTCCTAAGCTCTTTTAAAATCATCCAAAATTCTATTAAATATCACCTTGATTCATTCAGAATATCATCCAAGATTCTTACAGAATATCTAACAAGATTCTTTCAAAGTCTGATCCAATCGGCTCTCAGAATTTTATCTGAGAATATCTCATAATCTGATTCAAAATCGTTCAATAGTCTCATGCGAGATTCTCTCTTTATCTCTCAGATACTCATTAAACTTGTTTTCGGAATCTTATCCGATATTCTTTCAGACTTCTATTTAATCTGATAGTCTTATCGGGTATTTTCTCATATTCATATCCATTATTCTTTAATTCTCTTAGAATCTCATCCGAGATTCTAGGAAAATCTCATCTAAAATTCTGGCACAAATTCATCCGAGATTCTCGCAGTATCTCATCCGAGATGCTCTCCTAATCTCATCCGAAATTCTCTCAAAATATCAATCGACATTCTTTCAGAACATCATCCAAGATTCTCTCAAATCTAAACCGAAATTCTTTCGGAATCTCATCCAAGATTCTCTCAAGTTCTCTAAGCACTTAATTTGAAAATATCTCAGAATCTCAGATATCGCTCAGATTCTCACTCAAGATTTTTTCAGAATCTTATCCGATATTCTTTCAAACTCCTATTTGATCTCGAAATCTTATTTGTTATTCTCTCAGAATCTTATCCGAGCATCCAATATTATTTCATTCTCTTAGAATCTTATCCAAAATTCTAGCAGGATCTTATTCGAGATTCTAAAAGAATCTTATCCAAGATTCTCGGAATATTTCATCTGATATTCTCTCTCAATCTCTTATAAAATCTTCCGTGATTCTATAAAAATATCAACTATGATTCTTTCAAAATACCACCCAAGATTCTCTCAAAGTCTGATCCAATAGTCTCTCTGAATTTCATCCGAGAATATCTCATAATCTGATTCAAAATCCATCAATAGTCTCATGCGAGGTCCTCTCTTTATCATTCAGATACTCATTAAAGATTTTTTCGGAATCTTATCCGATATTCTTTCAGACTTATATTTAATCCAGCAGTCTGACTGGCAGTTTCTCAGAATCTCATCCAATATTCTTTTATTCTCTTAGAATCTCATCCACATTTCTAGGAAAATCTCATCCAAGATTCTTGTACAATTTCATTCAAGATTATCGCAGTATCTCATCCAAGATGCTCTCCTAGTCTTATCCGAAATTCTCTCAAAATATCATCCAAAATTCTCTCAAAATCGGATCCGAAATTCTTTTAGAATCTCATCCGAGAATCTCTCAAATTGTCTCAGAATTTCATCCAAGAATATCTCAGAATCTCATCCATCATTCATTCATAATCTCATGCTAGATTCTCTCCTAAGCTCTCAGATTCTCATTCATGATTTTTTTCTGAATCTCATCCAATATTCTTTCATTCTTTTAGAATCTCATCTAAAATTCAAGCAGCGTCTTATGCGAGATTCCAAAAAAAATTCATACAAAATTATCACACAATCTCATCTGTGATTCTCGCGGTATTCCATTCGAGATTGTCTCGTAATCTCCTACCCAAGTAACACACAAAACATCTTTTTAGAATGATTTATAATTGTTTGTATTATAAATGCATTATAAACGTATTGCAAAACTAGTCAAGTTTGAAGACGTTTTTATATCTCGAATTCTATGTATCACTCTGACAAACGGTCGAGCTAAAAATATTTTTTCAAATGCTGCAAGTGATACTTTATTATTGTTCTTGAAAGCATGGTTCCATACATTTATAAAACATAAATAGGACAAAATTGTATGGGCAGTTCTATCATTGTTGAAATTACATTACACCAACCATGTTTTGCAAAACGTGTTCTTTTTTCTCATTACGATGAATTTGTCGTACGAGATCGTGGTTTCACTCCAACGGGAAGCATATCATAGATACTCAGAGTTAACTTCTCAACAATCTGAGTTGGCTTAGCAAAGAAGTTACAAACCTATCACGCCAAGAGCTAGTGTTCAAATCCCACGCTTGGTGATGTTATATTTTTGTATGAGGATAATTTTTTTTCCATTTTATGTTGTATAAGGCTTCATTTTGTGCGCTTTTTGCATCGTATTAAAGTAGGAAATAAAGTATTATACACCTAAATTTATAACCTGTATTGGTCATTCAACAGTTCGTTCAACTTGCTTAATACAAGCTGTGTTGCTTGGGTAATCTCTTAGAACATCTTTCGTGATTTATCAGAATCTCATCCAAGATTCTCTCAAAGTATCATCCAAAAATTATTTCAGAATATCATCCAAGATTCTCTCAAAATCTGATCCGAGATTCTCTCAAATTATCCCAGAATTGAGAAAATATCTCAAAATCTCATCCAACATTCTTTCAGAATCTCATACGAGATTCTCTCGTAATCTTTCAAATGCTCATTCGAATTTTTTTTAGAATCTTATCCGAGATTCTTTCAGACTCCTATTTGATCTCGGAATCTTATCTGACATTCTCTCAGAATTGCACCTGGAATTCTTGCGAAATTTCATCTGAGATTGGCACGCCTAAAATTTTATCAGAATCTTTTTTGAATTTGTTTTAAAATCACATCTGACACTCATTCAGAATCCCATCCGAGAATCTCTCAAAATCTTTTCCAAAATTAATAATTCCTAAAGGTAACGTTTTCGAATCATGGTGACTTCACAAAGTTGTACCTTAACATGTGTTCCATCTTGTGGTGGAAGTTTCTTAGTTACAAATTTTACCGCTAGGACCGAGCTGTTGATAAATTTTGAACAAAACACAATAAAAGGATGATGCCAAAGACAAGTTGGTAGGGAATATATAGACTGTTCCAGAAAATATTAGCACACTTTCAAAATAACAAAAAAGTCATGTTTTTTTTGTTTTAATAATTTTATTTGGCAAATTATATATGTATTTGTATTTTATATGATACTTTACTCTCGTTTAATCAAAATATTTAATCATAGCCAAGACTCCTAACTTTTCCTCGAACATGACCCATAAGCTTCTGCACAGTGGTACTTCCCACCACTTTTGACCACTTTTGGCCAATCTTTTTTAAATTTTTGGATGTCGTCCGCTGGTTTTATGAATTTTCGAAGCTTTGCTTTGGTTTAATCCCAAAAAGTCTCGATTGGCCGTGCCTCCGGGCAGTTCGGCGGATTTATGTCTTTAGGCACGAAACATACATTTTGACTTTTGTACCATTCTAAAGCGTCCTTTGCGTAATGACATGACGCCAAATCAAGCCAAAACACGACTTGACCTTTCTAGCCGCTGCTGATCATCGACAATACACCGCTTTGGAGACATTCCTTAACGTATTTCTGAGTGTTCATCGTCTCCGTTGTGATGTACGGACTAGATGTTTTACCACACTCGCATATTGGCCTGCCAAACCATAACCTTCTTCCTGAATTTTTCGGTAAAAATTGCCTTCTCCGTTTTGTGGATGTCTTTGTCTTCGCTTACAGTATAGAATTGTGGTCCGGGAAGCGTTTTGTAATCTAGTTTCACATACGTTTCATCGTCCATTATTATACATCCAGAATTTCTCTGCACAATAACGATCGTAGAGTTTGCGGGCCCGTGGTTTCACGGACGCGGCCTGTTTTGGGTTCCTTTTGGGTTTTTTTTGTGGATCCGTATGTTTTTTGCCCAAGTCTTTCTTCCCAAGATTTCCGACCACTCTTCGGCGCATCGTCAAACGTACACTGTTCTCTATATTTTGGAACACTTTCTTCCTTGATCAATTTTCTCAAGGAGACTCCGCTCACAGTGCACCATTTGTGCACGATACTTTTTCGTTGTTCCGGAGTAACACCGCTCATTTTGATAGGTAACACAAAACTTTTTTGATGTTGTGTAATTCAGAAATGTGCAAACAAAAGGACGCAGCCAAAACATGTTGAAACATTTCACTATATTCAAAGTGACCGCTAAAATAAGGTGTGCTTATACTTTCTGGAACAGTCGTTAATCCCATGTGAAATTTCCTGGAAAATCGAATCGAAGCTGTTTTAACTATCGCACGGCTCTGTGAACGAAGATATGGCTGCTTTTACCTCACTTCCCCTTGTATTCTTGAAGAGTCCATAGATATCTATGCTCGAAGTGGCTCAAGAACGCATCTTTCAAGAAAGACTTCCGCAGTGAATAATTTGACGGATATGATGCGTGTAGCTTTAGCATGATCAGACCTCAAAATGTCGTACTTAGTTAACAGAAGGGGTTTTGGAGTTAAAATTGAAGCAGGTGAGCTTCATAGCATGTCTTCCAGTGTGGAGATTTGCTCAGATGGCTATTCCAGTGATAGTGACAAGAGCAGTGGTGATAATGATGATGGCAATAAAGACAGTAGCGATGATAACAGAAGTAATTAATAGGTACCTACTACACCGACGATAGTGACAATGTAAACTGAGGTGGTTATGAGAATGACGATGAAATATTGAAAATAAATATAAAAGCTATATTGAAGAGAAGGAAACTTTTTGTGTTAATCAAAGTATTCGCGAATCAATTAAATTCGATTTTCTAGAAAATATCACATTGAACTATGATTATTTTGTTGATCTTGAGTAGAGATAACTATAAATTATTCAAGAATATAAGAGGAAGCGGGGTAAAATCAGCTAAATATGTGTTTACAGGGTCGTGCGGTATGTAGAATAACTTCTATTCGATTTTCAAAGAAACTTTACATAGGACTAGCATTATTTTGTTGATCTTGAGCGATTTCGAGCAAAGATATCTGTAAACAATTCAAGAATACAAAGGGAAGTGGGATAAAACCAGCCAGATCTTCGTTCACAGAGCCGTGCAATAGTTGAAACAGCTTCGATTCGATTTTCCAGAAGATTTCACTATTAGCATTTTTTGATTAGCACTATTTTGTTGATCTTGAGCCTCTCCATGCAAAGATGTCTTTAAATTATTCAAGAATATAAGGGGAAGTGGGGTAAAATAAACTCTATAACTCCACAACCATATCAACCCAGACAATTTACAAGCGGAAATGGCCTTGCTTAAAAGCGACAAAAGTTACAGATTTTTTCCTTAGTTTTAATCAGCTCTTGCCCACTGTGCACCGCCTCAAATGTTCTGCCGACAATGTCTACGTCATCGGAAAAGCAGATGAATTGACTGGATCTGTTGAAAATCATGCTCCGCATGCTGAATGCCGCTCGTCTCATAATACCTGCAAGAGCAATGTTGAACAGCAGACAAGAAATTCCATCACCTTGACGAAGCCCGCTGTGGGATTCGAATGGACCCGATATCCTCAGACAGCCTAGGTTCCATCCATCGTGGCCTTATTAGTCAGGTAAGCTTTCTCGGATAGCCATTTTCGTGCATGACCCCTCAGAACAGCTACTAGTATGGTTTAGTAATTTTTCAATTACAAAATTAAAACTGGAATCATATCTAAATTACTAATTTGAGTGTTGGCCATTAGCTCATTGTGATATGAAATAATCTTGAAATTTCAATAGCAAAAATATACATTCAAAACTCTGAGGCTTGAAAAGCAAAGAAGCTAAGGATATGTCAGTATTCATATTTTTTAATGATGACTTCTCTTCGATTTCTTTAAACCCTTACTTTAAATACTTCTTAAGAACATATTTTGGATATCCACACGATCTTTCTGAATCATCCTACAGCCAGGAAATTTCCAAAATTCCCATGCATTTGCAATAATTATGAATGTGAATCATGTTATTATCTGTTTACAACCTAACTCAACCACCCTTCGTATACATTTGAAACTTCCGGATTCCAGAAAGAACGAAAGCTCGTCGTGTTCAAAACACTTCCATCGGAAAGTATCAAGGTATGTTGTGGTAAGTTCTCCGCGTCTTCAGCTACTACGCAGTACTCGCCTGATTCATCATTCCACAATTACAACAACAACAACAACAACTCCAACCACGGGTAAACAATTTTGCGAATTCACGAGAAAAGGTAAATTTCAAGCCCGAAAACCCCCCAACCGAACGGAGGCGGAAGGGAAGAAGCCAACCAAAACAGAATAATGAAAGATAGCGAGAGTTAGGCACTTTTAGCAACCAAAAGAAGAAAAAAATCAACGCGGATATCAAGAACCAGAAATGTACGAAGAATAATAACAAAAAATAACAACAATGATGGACGCAGGCAGCATCAAAACAGAGCGAGCGGTGTTCTCAAGAACTTCCAAAATTAGACACGCAAACACACTGACTCCGATATGTGCCAGCGCCGTTGTCGATCAATCACCGTCATCTTTCTTATCCACGCATCGTGCGTCATCGGCAATCAGGACTCCCGTCAGCCATCGATTCCTTTCACCCATTTCCGGCTTAATTTGACACTTATTAACGATCCGAAATCAGTACCAGTAACCCTATCCCGGTGGAACTTTGAACGAAACTTTCCAACACCCAAAAATTTACCGCCGGGATGATCGTAAATGATCGCCAGCAACTGATTGAGAATTGAGAAGGGTTCGCGGAAGCGCGGAAGGGGTGGAGAAAAGATCGCGAGACGCGAAGGCGCACCCGACGCTCGCCGACCGAAAGTTCCAAAATATCCGATCAACAAAAAAGCATAGCGGAGAGGAAAGGAAGCAACAAATACAACAAGAACGGCAAAACAACATTGTCTGCGTGTCTACCACTCACTCTGCAGAACGAACCGAAAGGAGACTAGGCCGCGGCAAGGAGCGGAGCGGCGCGCTGCACATAGCAAAGGCAAAAGCAAAAGCAAAAGCAGCATCAAGGTCAATTAATTAGAATGTTGTGTATAATAAGAGAGAACGCCGAGCGAGGTGCTCGGGCTCACAGAATGGGGGAGAGGAGTGGAGAACAGATCGAGGAAACTAAGCAAGCGCGAAGCGGGCAAAGCGAAGGCACGAAAAAATAAGACGCGAATTGTTTGTATTTGCGGATGATGAGGCAAGTGCTGGAGGGGATGGAAGAAGGGTGGAGGATAAGATGGTTAAGGAAAGAGGAAGGCGAAGACGGAAGAAGAAGAAGGCGATCGAGACAGACAGACAAACAGAGAGACAGAACGTGAAGGTGAAGTGGAAAATTATAAAGTAGAAACTAGAAGGAAGACGACGAAGGAAGGGAGGCGGCTAAACGCTGGATAGCGCAACTGAGCTCGGTCGGTGGTGAATTTTTTTTGTTCGGTTATAGCACAATCATCGGCGGTGGAATGATTTAGGAGTGCGTGCTACGGTTCGAATGGGAAAAGGTATTGGTGTTGGGAGTTTGAAATTTGTGCGATTCGGGGCCATGGTGTCTTCTTTACCCACTCAATCGGTGATATGAATCGTTATGGTAACGCATGGTTGGGCAGCAAAGTTAGTGGCATGGCTACTTGTCTGAACAGATGAAAACAGTCGAGTCCTGAAGTTGATTTTTAATACATATAACAATACCAGCTGTTTGACAAGGGTCCTTTCTCAGCTCAGTCGGCCAAGGCGCAGTTACGAAGAGCAAGACCATGATGCAGGTGGATGGGTTCGATTTCCGGTTGGATCTAGTTGTTTTTAATAAGGAAAACTTCCAACTAATTTGTCATATGGTATGATTGTACTTGAAATCAGTGCTGGAATTTGGAATTTGGAATTTGGAATTTGGAATTTGGAATTTAGAATTTGGAATTTGGAATTTAGAAATTGGAATTGGAATATGGAAATTGGAATTTGGAACATGAATTTTTTTGGAATTTGGAAGTTGGAATTTGGAAGTTGGAAGTTGGAAGTTGAAAGTTGGAAGTTGGAAGTCGGAAGTTGGAAGTTGGAAGTTGGAAGTTGGAAGTTGGTTGTTGAAAGTTGGAACTTCAGTTGGAAGTTGGAAGTGAAGTGGAAGTTGGAAGTTGGAAGTTGGTTGTTGGAAGTTTGGTTGTTGGAAGTTGGAAGTTGGTTGGTTGGAAGTTGAAGTTAGTTGGAAGTTGCAAGTTGGAAGTTGGAAGTTGGAAGTTGGAAGTTGGAAGTTGGAAGTTGGAAGTTGAAGTTGTAAGTTGGTAGAGTTGGAAGTTGGAAGTTGAGCTTAGTTGGTATGATTGGAAGTTGGAAGTTGGTAGTTGGATATAGTTGGAGTTGAGTTGGAAGTTGGAAGTTGGAAGTTGAAGTTGAATTGGAATAGTTGTAAGTTGGAAGTTGTAAGTTGGAAGTTGGAAGTTGGAAGTTGGAAGTTGGAAGTTGGAAGTTGGAAGCTTCCAAGCTTCGGATATGGAATTTGGAAGTTGGAAGTTGGTTGTTGGATATAGGAAGTTGGAAGTTGGAAGTTGGAAGTTGGAAGTTGGAAGTTGGAAATTGGAAATTGGAAGTTGGAAGTTGGAAGTTGGAAGTTGGAAGTTGGAAGTTGGAAGTTGGAAGTTGGAAATTGGAAGTAAGAAGTTGGAAATTGGAAGTTGGAAGTTGAAAGTTGGAAGTTGGAATTTGGAAGTTGGAAGTTGGAAGTTAGAATTTAGAATTTGAAATTTGGAATTTGAAATTAAGAATTTGTAATTTAGAATTGGAATTTAAAATTTTGAATTTTGAATTTTGAATTTTGAATTTTGAATTTTGAATTTTGAATTTTGAATTTTGAATTTTGGAATTTTGGAATTTTGAATTTTGAATTTTGAATTTTGAATTTTGAATTTTGAATTTTGAATTTTGAATTTTGAATTTTGAATTTTGAATTTTGAATTTTGAATTTTGAATTTTGAATTTTGAATTTTGAATTTTGAATTTTGAATTTTGAATTTTGAATTTTGAATTTTGGAATTTTGAATTTTGAATTTTGAATTTTGAATTTTGAATTTTGAATTTTGAATTTTGAATTTTGAATTTTGAATTTTGAATTTTGAATTTTGAATTTTGAATTTTGAATTTTGAATTTTGAATTTTGAATTTTGAATTTTGAATTTTGAATTTTGAATTTTGAATTTTGAATTTTGAATTTTGAATTTTGAATTTTGAATTTTGAATTTTGAATTTTGAATTTTGAATTTTGAATTTTGAATTTTGAATTTTGAATTTTGAATTTTGAATTTTGAATTTTGAATTTTGAATTTTGAATTTTGAATTTTGAATTTTGAATTTTGAATTTTGAATTTTGAATTTTGAATTTTGAATTTTGAATTTTGAATTTTGAATTTTGAATTTTGAATTTTGAATTTTGAATTTTGAATTTTGAATTTTGAATTTTGAATTTTTGAATTTTGAATTTTGAATTTTGAATTTTGAATTTTGAATTTTGAATTTTGAATTTTGAATTTTGAATTTTTAATATGGAATTTTTAATATGGAATTGGGGAAGGTCCATTAATTATGTTACGCAGTAAGAAATTAAAATCTTCCGAAAATTCTTTCCAGGAGCGTTTGTCCCAATACTAAATGCTTTATTCAGTGGTTAAATAAATAAATTACCATAAAGTAAGCCGTGTTTCTCAACAACAACTCAACTGAATTGAGTGCAACAACCACCAAAGAGAAGGAATCATATTCACATTGAATGCTATTGAATGGTTTTGAAAGCAGATATCTCGGTTTGGAGATATTGACGGAACAAGTTTCGAAGATGCACACATTTTGGGAACCAATTCATGTTTCTCAGCAACCACTCAACCGAATTGAGCACCAAATAAAAGGTATCATGGTGTTATGGAATGCTATTGAATAGTTTAGGAATCGGGTATCTGGTTCAGGAGATATGGTCGAAACAATTTTCAAAAATACTCGCATTTTACGAAATTTGGGAACTAACCTCTGTTTGTCGGCAACCACCGGTCAGATTTGGGTACAACGACCAACAAATGAAAGGTATTGTGGTCCAATAGAATTTTTGTTTCTAGATTTGATTATCTGGGTTCAGAGATATGGCCGAAAGAAGTTCCGAAAATAGAGCCCAAAGAGATTATTGCATATTTCTGGAATGGGTGAACCAGTTCTGGAAATATGGTAGGATTGCATTCCGGGAACCTAAATTTAAAACGATGTCACTATCTTGGTAACAAATAGACTAAATTGGATGCAACAAACGCCAAATGAAGAGTAAAACGGCCCGAAAG
This sequence comes from Aedes japonicus, assembly GCA_034211315.2. NCBI lineage: Eukaryota > Metazoa > Arthropoda > Insecta > Diptera > Culicidae > Aedes > Aedes japonicus. The sequence goes on from JASCZW010004965.1 coordinate 235,183, forward strand.
AACTCTATTAGAAGGTTTTGGACACAATAGCCGCTAAATAAGAGCGATTAAGGTCCTATAGTATGCTATTAATATTAAGTAGTTCGGTCATCCGAATTGGATTCAACTATCACCGAGTCCAAAAAAAAAATTGAGATTTAGACACATCCCGGGTCCCTGGGTCACTAAAAATATACACATTTCACATAGGGTATGTATCCCTTGACTCAGCCTAATATGCAACAATCGATTACATTTTTTACTATAACTCATACGGTATTTGAGCTGGAAGCATCTTTAACTAGCTATACACTTGCAAAGATATGTTTAATAAGCCACCTGGTAGTATGTATCACGAAAAGTTACCCAACTCATTTTATGAAGTCAGAAACTTGTGACGGATATGGATGTAATGTCGGTCTATGGGTACCAAATTGGGTCTAATCATGGATGCAAGTTCGTCCCATTCGATAGATTTGTTAATTAATGTTGTCTATGTACAATTTGTTTTTCTGATTTTCAGATTCAAGGCGTTGCCAGCTGTATTCGGTCTACCCAACAAACAATTTCACAAATCAAACTATACTTAAACATCTAAAAATACTTCAGTTACTTTTTCATATAATTTAGCGGCCATTCGGCAATCAAAACATTATAATTCATGCTTCACAGATTTTGTTCTTTTGGTTTGTGTTTAGATGAGCCATATGAAAAATATTCAACCGAAACTCAGACATTTTCATTGTAAATGTTACCAATAACAACATTTTTACTACGCTTTCCATGAAATAGGCCATATTTGGGAACCTAGTAAAAAATATGTTCCTAACATTGGGTCTATGGTTTTCAGGGTCAATCATTGTTATTTTGCCCTATGACCTGTTAGTTTATAACGTGTGAATATTTCCAGTACAACTTGGCTGCATTATTTGGTTTATAGTTTCAATTTCGGCAAATTTAGATCATTCGAAGATCGTGTAGAAAATCTGTTCAGCTTAAGAAATTAGGCGAAAGTTAACAACTAAACATTGATGAAATATGTCTAAATTACTTTGAAACAAATCGGTCATCTGGATAGCAACATGATTTTGTCGATTATCGCCGAAATAATGACATATTTGGTACACAAGCCGAATCAAGGAGCTAGGCTAACATTACATCCCGTTACCCTAATATGCGAACTAAAAAACCTGAATTCATCCAGCTATGGTGGACGCTTATTTTTGAATTCTGATGTGATTTGAGGTGTCTCATGTTATGTTTAGGTCCAAGTAAAGAACTGGCCTCTTCCCCGAAAGTATCCAGATCATGCCAAAAAGGTTTAAGGCACCAAATGCCACCACTATTGCATTTAATTTTCAATTTTTGAGGTGTCGCATGGTATGTTTTGGTGCGAATAAAAAACTGGCCATTTCTTTGGGGGTACTCGGCATGCCCAGATGTAACCAATAAGGTTATGGGCATTTAATGCCACCACAATTGCATTTATTTTTCAATTTATATGTGATTTGAGATAAAAAACTGGCCACTTCTCCGGAGGTACCCGAAACATATCCGGCCGGGGCCAGTGTTCGCCAAGGCACTCAGTATGACTACCATTGATCTTGTTATCGAGCCCTCATGTGAGTTGAGGTGACTCACGATTTGAAACATTTGACATACTATTTTAAAAAGTTACCCTTACCCACCGGTACTTGTTCCGGCCATATATATGGAACCAGTTGACCGATTTCAAAAACATTCAATGGGACCGTAGTACCTTCCATTTGGCGGTTGTTCCGTACATCGGTCCAGCTGCTTTATTCTCTCCCACACACACACAAACACACACACACACACACACACACACACACACACACACACACACACACACACACACACACACACACACACACACACACACACACACACACACACACACACACACACACACTAAAGAACTTCCCCAAAGATCTCTGACGAATTTCTCTGAAGTTCTCTGAAGAACTTCCCAGAAATTTATCTCAAGCAATTCCCAGAAATTTCACTGAAGAACTTTCTTTAAATTCTCTGAAGGACGTTCCCGAACTTCTCTGAAGAATTATTTGAATTTCTCCGAAGAAATTCACTGAGTTTCTCTGTAAAACGTCTCTGAAGTTCTCTGAAGGACTTCTCTGAAGACTTCCCTGAACTTCTCTAATCAAGCTCCACTTCTCCATTTCTCAAAAGAATTTCCCTGAAATTTAATGAAGTACTTCCCTGAAATAACTTTGCTAAAATTACCTGCAGAATTTTTCCGAACTTATCTGAAGTATTATCTGAAGTTCTCTGAAGATCTTTCCTGAAGTTCTCTGAGGAACTTCCCTGAAGTTCTCTGAATACATTCCCTGAAGTAGTCTGAAGAAGTTCCCTGTACTTCTCTAATGAAGCTCCACGAATTTCTCAGAAGAGTTTTCCTAAATTTTAATAAAGAACTTCCCTGAAGTTCCTTTGAAGAACTTCCCTGAAATAACTTTGCTAAAACTCCTTGCAGAACTTATCTTATCATAATAATAACTTATCTGAGTTATTATCTGAAGTTCTCTGTAGAACTCTCCCGAAGTTCTCTGAAGAACTTCACCTAAGTTCTCTGAAGAAAGACTTCGAATTTCTCTAAACAACTTTCTATAAATAACGTCCCTGAAGAACTTCCCTGCAGTTCCTCTGAAGAACTTCCTAGTAGTTCTCTGAAATTCCTCTTAAGAACTTCTCAGAAATTCTCTACAGAACATCAACCAAATTCTCTGTTGAGTTTCCTCTAAGTTATCTGCAGAACTTCATCTCAATTTTCTGAATAATTTCCCCAAATCCGAAGTTCTCTAAAGAATTTCCCTGTCATTCTCTGGAGAACTTCCCTGAAACTGCTCGGATAAAATTCCATGAAATTTCATTGAAGAACTTCCCTGAAGTTCTTTGAAGTACTTTTCCGAACTTCTCTGAAAAAATATCTGAATTTCTCTAAAAGACTTCCCTGAAGTTCTATGAACGAATTCCCTGAAGTACTCTGACAAAGTTCCCAGTACTTCTTTAATAAAGCTCCACGAATTTCTCAAAAGAACTTCCATGAATTTTAATGAAGAACTTCCCTAAAGTACCTCTGAAGAACTTCCCTGAAATAACTTTGCTGAAACTCCCTTATCTGAAGTATTATCTTAAGTTCTCTGTAGCTCTTTACCGAAGTTCTGTGTAAAACTTCACCAAAGTTCTCTGAAGAAAGACTCCGAATTTCTCTGGAAAACTTTCTCTGAATGTTTATAAATAACGTCCTTGAGTTTCTGTGAAGAACTTCCTAGTAGTTCTCTAAAGAACTTCCCTGAAATTTCTCTAAAGAACTTCTTTGAAATTCTTTGAAGAATTTTCGCAAACTTATCTGAAAAATTATCTGAAATTCTTGAAAGAACTTCCCTGAAATTCCTCTGACGAACTTCCCTGAAATTCTCTACAAAACTTGACCGAAGTTCTCTGTAGAACTTCCCTGAAGTTATGTTCCGAACTTCATCGAAGTTTTCTGAAGAACTTTGTCAAAGTTCTCTGAAGAAATTCCCTGAAATTCCACTGAAGAATTTCCCTGAAATTCTGATAAGTACTTTTCCGAACTTCTCTTATTATTTGAATTTCTCTGAAGGACTTCCCTGAAGTTCTCTAAATAGATTTCCTGAAGAACTCTGAAGAATTCCTCTGTACTTCTCCAATGAAGCTCAAAGATTTTTTAAAAAGAATTTTAATGAAGAACTTCCTTAAAACTTCTCTGAAGAACTTCCCTGAAATAACTTTGCTGAAATTCCCTACAAAATTTTCTTGAACTCATTTGAAGTTTTATTTATCTGAAGAGCTTTCTCTGAACTTCTATAAATAACGTCCCTGATTTCTGTGAAGAACTTCCCTGCAGTTCCTCTGAAGAACTCCCGTTTAGTTCTCTGAAGAACTTCCCGAAAATTCCCCTGAAGACCTTCTCGGAAATTCCCTGAAGAATTTTTCCGAACTTATCTGAAAAATTAACTAAAATTCTTTCAAAAAAGTTCTCTGAAATTCCTCTGGAGAACTTCCTTGAAATTTCTCTGAAGAATAAACCCTGAAATTCCCTGAAAAATCTCCCGAACTTACCTGAAAAATTATCTGAAATTCTTTGAAGAACTTGCCTACAACTACTCTGGAGAACTTCCCTGAAATTTTTCGGAAGAACTTCCCTGCAGTTCCTCTGAAGAATTTTTCCGAACTTATCTGAAAAATTATCTGAAATTCTTGGAAGAACTTTCGTGAAATTATCTGCAGAACTTCACCGAAGTTCTCTGTAGAACTTTCCTGAAGTTATTTGCAGAACTTCACCGAAGTTTTCTGAAGAACTTCCCTAAAGTTCTCAGAAGAACATCTCCGAAGTTCTCTTAAGAACTTCCCTGAACTTCTATAAAGAATGTCCCTGAATTTCCGTGAACAACTTTCCTGAAATTCCTCTGAAGAACTTCTCTGAAATTCTATGAAGAATTTTGCCAAACTTATCTGAAATTGTTTGAAGAACTTTCAGGGAAGTTCTCTGGAGAACTTCCCTGAAATTTCTCGGAAGAACTTCCCTGCAGTTCCTCTGAACAACTTCCTAATAGGAATTTTCCCGAACTTATCTGAAAAATTATTTGAAATTCTTGGAAGAACTTTCCTAAATGTCCTCTGAAGAACTTCCCTGAAATTCTCTTCAGAACTTAACCGAAGCTCTCTGTAGAACTTTCCTGAAGTTATTTGCAGAACATCATCGAAGTTTTCTGAAGAATTTCCCCAAAGTTCTCAGAAGAACTTGCCCAAAGTTCTCTGAACTTATTTAAAGAACTTCCCTGAATTTCTCGGAAGAACTTCCCTGACGTTCCTCTGAAGAACTTGCCTGTAGTTCTCTGAAGAACCACCCTAAAATTCCTCTGAAAAAATTCCATTGGAGAACTCCCCTGAAATTAATTTTCTGAAATTGTGTGAAGAACTTTCCTAAAGTTCTCTGATGAATTTCTGAAGATTTCTGATTTCTGAAGAAATTCCCCGAACTTCTCTGAAAAAGTATCTGAAATTCTTTGAAGAACTTCCCAGAAATTCCTCTGGAGAGCTTCCCTGAAATTTCTCACCAGAACTTTCCTGCAGTTCCTCTGAAGAACTATCTAGTAGTTCTCTGAAGAACTTCTCTGAAATTCCTTGAAGAATTTACCCAAACTTATCTGAATTTTTTTCTGAAATTCTTGGAAAAACATCCCTGAAATTCCTCTGAAGAAATTCCCTGAAATTTTATACGTGTCCAAAGTTCTCTGTAGAACTTCCCTGAAGTTATTTGCAAAGCTTCATCGAAGTTTTCTGAAGAGCTTCCCCAAAGTTCTCTGAAGAACATCTCCGAAGTTCTCTTAAGAACTTCCCTGAACTTCTATAAAGAACGTCCCTGAATTTCCGTGACGAACTTGCCTGAAATTCCTCTGAAGAACTTCTCGGAAATTTTATGAAGAATTTTGCCAAACTTATCTGAAAAATTATCTGAAATTGTTTGAACTTTCAGGGAAGTTCTCTGGAGAACTTCCCTGAAATTTCTCGGAAGAACTTCCCTGCAGTTCCTCTCAACAACTTCCTAATAGGAATTTTCCCGAACTTATCTGAAAAATTATTTGAAATTCTTGGAATATTTGGATTCTTGGAAATTATTTGCAGACCTTCATCGAAGTTTTCTGAAGAACTTCCCCAAAGTTCTCTGAAGAACATCTCCAAAGTTCTCTTAAGAACTTCCCTGAACTTCTTTAAAGACCTTCCCTGAATTTCTCGGAAGAACTTCCCTGACGTTCCTCTGAAGAACTTGCATGTAGTTCTCTGAAGAACCGCCCTAAAATTCCTGTGAAGATTCAATTGGAGAACTTCCCTGAAATTACTTTCCTGAAATTGTGTGAAGAACTTTCCCAAAAATCTCTGAAAAATTCTATGAATTTCTCTGAAGAACTTCCCTGAACTTCCCTGAAGAAATTTTCTAAATTTATGTCAAGAACTTCCCTGACGTTGCTCTGAAGAACTTTTTCTGAAGAACTTTCCGTTTCCTGAAGATTTGTCCTGAAATTCCTCTGTAGAAATTTTATTGGAGGACTTCCTTGAAATTACTTTCCTGAAATTGTCTGAACTTTTTCAAACTTCTCTGAAGAATTATCTGAATTTCTCTGAAAAACTACCATGAACTTCTCTGAAGAAATACTCCGAACTTCTGTGAAGAACTGCCCAGAAATTCCTCTAGTGAAATTCCATTGAGAACTTCCTTAAATTTACTTTCATGAAATTTCCTGAAGAGCTTTACTAAACTTATAATCTGCAGAACTTCATCCAAGTATTCTGAAGAAATTCCTCAAAGTTCTCCGAAAAAACATCTCCGAAGTTCTCTTAAGAACTTCCCTGAACTTCTATAAAGAACTTCCCTGAATTTCTGTGATGAACTTCCCTGATGTTGCTCAGGAGAACTTCCATTGGAGAACTTCCCTGAATTTGTGTGAAGAATTTTCCCAAAGTTCTCTGAAAAATTATCTGAATTTTTCTGAAGAAATTCTCTGAATTTATATCAAAAACTTCCCTAGCGTTGCTCTGAAGAGTTTTCCGTTTTCTGAAGATTTGCCCTGAAATTCCACTGAAGAAATTTCATAGGAGAACTTTCTTGAAATTACTTTCCTGAAATTGTCTGAAAAACTTTTCCAAACTTCTCTGAAGTACTACTCTGAACTTCTCTGAAGAAATACTCCGAACTTCTGTGAAAAGGTGCCCAGAAATTTCTCTGAAGTAGTTCCATTGGAGAACTTCCTTGAATTTACTTTCCTGAAATTGTCTGAGGAACTTTTCTTAACTTCTTATCTGCAGAACATTATCCAAGTTTTCTGAAGAACTTCCTCAAAGTTCTCCGAAAAACATCTTCAAAGTTCTCTTACGAACTTCCCTGAACTTCCATAAAAAACTTCGCTGAATTTCTGTGATGAACTTCCCTTACGTTCCTCTGAAGCACTTCCTTGTAGTTCTCTGAAGAACTTCCCTGAAATTCTTTCTTTTTCTGAACAACTTTTCTAGAGTTCTCTGAAAAATTTTCTCGAACTTATCTAAAAATTTATTTGAAATTCTTTGAAGAACTTCCAAGAAATTCTCTACAGAACTTGATCGAAGTTCTCTGCAGAACTTCCCAGAAGTTATCTGCAGAATATCATCTAAGTTTTCTCAGGAACTTCCCCAAAGTTCTGTGTAGATAATTTCCGAAGTTCTCTTAAGAACTTCCCTGAACTTTTATACCGAACTTCCCTGAATGTCTGTGAAGAATTTCCCTGACCTTCTTTAAAAAACTTCTCTGACGTTGCTCTGAAGAACTGCCCTGAAATTCCTCTGAATAAATTTCATTGGTGAACTTCCTTGAAATGACTTTCTCCCTGAAGTTCTCTGAATTTCTCTGAAGAACTTCCCTGAATTTTCCTTCCCTTCTCTGAAGAAACTCCCTGAATTTCTGTGAAAAACTTTCCTGACGTTGCTCTGAAGAACTTTCCTGTGGTTTTCTGAAGAACTGCCTAGAAATTCCTCTGAATAAATTCCATTGGAGAGCTTCCTCAACATTACTTTCCTGAAGTTGTCTGCAGAATTTTCACAAACTTTTCTGATGAATTATCTGAATTTCTGTGAAGAATTTCCCTGAACTTCTCTGAAGAAATACTCCATACTTCTCTGAAGTTCTCTGAATTTCTCAGAAGAACTTTCTGAACTTCTCTGAAGAAATTCCATGAATTTCTGTGAAGAACCTCTCTGACGTTCCTATGAATAACTTCCCTGTAGTTATCTGAAGAATCGCCCTGAAATTCCTTTGAAAAAATACATTGGAGAAATTTTATACGTGTCCAAAGTTCTCTGTAGAACTTCCCTGAAGTTATTTGCAAAGCTTCATCGAAGTTTTCTGAAGAACTTCCCCAAAGTTCTCTGAAGAACATCTCCGAAGTTCTCTTAAGAACTTCCCTGAACTTCTATAAAGAACGTCCCTGAATTTCCGTGACGAACTTGCCTGAAATTCCTCTGAAGAACTTCTCGGAAATTTTATGAAGAATTTTGCCAAACTTATCTGAAAAATTATCTGAAATTGTTTGAACTTTCAGGGAAGTTCTCTGGAGAACTTCCCTGAAATTTCTCGGAAGAACTTCCCTGCAGTTCCTCTCAACAACTTCCTAATAGGAATTTTCCCGAACTTATCTGAAAAATTATTTGAAATTCTTGGAATATTTGGATTCTTGGAAATTATTTGCAGACCTTCATCGAAGTTTTCTGAAGAACTTCCCTAAAGTTCTCTGAAGAACATCTCCAAAGTTCTCTTAAGAACTTCCCTGAACTTCTTTAAAGACCTTCCCTGAATTTCTCGGAAGAACTTCCCTGACGTTCCTCTGAAGAACTTGCATGTAGTTCTCTGAAGAACCGCCCTAAAATTCCTGTGAAGATTCAATTGGAGAACTTCCCTGAAATTACTTTCCTGAAATTGTGTGAAGAACTTTCCCAAAAATCTCTGAAAAATTCTATGAATTTCTCTGAAGAACTTCCCTGAACTTCCCTGAAGAAATTTTCTAAATTTATGTCAAGAACTTCCCTGACGTTGCTCTGAAGAACTTTTCTGAAGAACTTTCCGTTTCCTGAAGATTTGTCCTGAAATTCCTCTGTAGAAATTTTATTGGAGGACTTCCTTGAAATTACTTTCCTGAAATTGTCTGAACTTTTTCAAACTTCTCTGAAGAATTATCTGAATTTCTCTGAAAAACTACCATGAACTTCTCTGAAGAAATACTCCGAACTTCTGTGAAGAACTGCCCAGAAATTCCTCTAGTGAAATTCCATTGGAGAACTTCCTTAAATTTACTTTCATGAAATTTCCTGAAGAGCTTTACTAAACTTATAATCTGCAGAACTTCATCCAAGTATTCTGAAGAAATTCCTCAAAGTTCTCCGAAAAACATCTCCGAAGTTCTCTTAAGAACTTCCTGAACTTCTATAAAGAACTTCCCTGAATTTCTGTGATGAACTTCCCTGATGTTGCTCAGGAGAACTTCCATTGGAGAACTTCCTGAATTTGTGTGAAGAATTTTCCCAAAGTTCTCTGAAAAATTATCTGAATTTTTCTGAAGAAATTCTCTGAATTTATATCAAAAACTTCCCTGGCGTTGCTCTGAAGAGTTTTCCGTTTTCTGAAGATTTGCCCTGAAATTCCACTGAAGAAATTTCATAGGAGAACTTTCTTGAAATTACTTTCCTGAAATTGTCTGAAAAACTTTTCCAAACTTCTCTGAAGTACTACTCTGAACTTCTCTGAAGAAATACTCCGAACTTCTGTGAAAAGGTGCCCAGAAATTTCTCTGAAGTAGTTCCATTGGAGAACTTCCTTGAATTTACTTTCCTGAAATTGTCTGAGGAACTTTTCTTAACTTCTTATCTGCAGAACATTATCCAAGTTTTCTGAAGAACTTCCTCAAAGTTCTCCGAAAAACATCTTCAAAGTTCTCTTACGAACTTCCCTGAACTTCCATAAAAACTTCGCTGAATTTCTGTGATGAACTTCCTTACGTTCCTCTGAAGCACTTCCTTGTAGTTCTCTGAAGAACTTCCCTGAAATTCTTTCTGAACAACTTTTCTAGAGTTCTCTGAAAAATTTTCTCGAACTTATCTAAAAATTTATTTGAAATTCTTTGAAGAACTTCCAAGAAATTCTCTACAGAACTTGATCGAAGTTCTCTGCAGAACTTCCCAGAAGTTATCTGCAGAATATCATCTAAGTTTTCTCAGGAACTTCCCCAAAGTTCTGTGTAGATAACTTCCGAAGTTCTCTTAAGAACTTCCCTGAACTTTTATACCGAACTTCCTGAATGTCTGTGAAGAATTTCCCTGACCTTCTTTAAAAAACTTCTCTGACGTTGCTCTGAAGAACTGCCCTGAAATTCCTCTGAATAAATTTCATTGGTGAACTTCCTTGAAATGACTTTCTCCCTGAAGTTCTCTGAATTTCTCTGAAGAACTTCCCTGAATTTTCCTTCCCTTCTCTGAAGAAACTCCCTGAATTTCTGTGAAAAACTTTCCTGACGTTGCTCTGAAGAACTTTCCTGTGGTTTTCTGAAGAACTGCCTAGAAATTCCTCTGAATAAATTCCATTGGAGAGCTTCCTCAACATTACTTTCCTGAAGTTGTCTGCAGAATTTTCACAAACTTTTCTGATGAATTATCTGAATTTCTGTGAAGAATTTCCCTGAACTTCTCTGAAGAAATACTCCATACTTCTCTGAAGTTCTCTGAATTTCTCAGAAGAACTTTCTGAACTTCTCTGAAGAAATTCCATGAATTTCTGTGAAGAACCTCTCTGACGTTCCTATGAATAACTTCCCTGTAGTTATCTGAAGAATCGCCCTGAAATTCCTTTGAAAAAATACATTGGAGAACTTCCCTGAAATAAGTTTCTTGAAATTGTGTGAAGAACTTTCCCAAACTTCTCTGAAGAATTATCTGAATATCTCTGAAGAACTTCAGAAAACTTCTCTGTAGAAATTCCATGAACTTCTCTGAAGTATTTCCCTGAAATAGTAATCGGGATTTCTATAACCTAGAACCTTCAGCAGATAAGCCTCAATTTCCACGCCTTCAAGGCGAGCAATCTACGAATTTGACCAGACTTTGCGAGTTTTTCCTTTTATCCACCTTTTCAATTTGGTTTTTTTCATTCTCTGTCCATAGCTACCGAATGTACTCATGTACCTCCGAATTTATATTTTTTAAAGCAACAACCTGCGACCACAAAGAAAATCAATCGCGTGTACACCGCAAAAATTTTAGTGATTCAGCTGTAGCAAAGATTTCTACTACAAAGCTTCTATTTCCTAGTAGCACACTTGTTGCAAATAAGTCAAACTAACACCAGTGTGACTCAATTAAGTCACAATAAAGTTGCTGCAACCAATAATGACAGTTTAGTGCTGCCTGGGTTATTTCATAGCTCATACTATTGGAAAACCATGTCTCCAGTCTTATAGAACTATGATATAGATTTCTATAACGGTTATATCAAAGTGAACTATGGCATAGATTTCAATCCCCGTGTGGCGGCACCTTTATTGTGAAACAAGCGTCCTACAATGATCACGATATTGCACGAAAGCAGTGCGGATACTATTCTAATTGCAATGATTACGAAACCAGCCACCCACACGCATTGCCTCTTTTGTAGACCCTCACTTGTTCCGAAAACCTTCACTGTTGAACGCCCGTGCCACCACACTTACTAGATTCCACAACCAACGACCATCATCGTCATCTAATCAGAGCAGCGGCCAGACAACCAAACTCAAAAGCCACTACCAACAGCAATAACAGCAGCAGCAGGGAAGTCATGCATCCGAGAAGCCTGCTCGAAGAAATCGAAAGTGGTTAGCTCTTGTTATTTTTGGGCCTATTTCAGCCTCTCAAACCCATTTCCCTCTGCGACTACCGTCGCCATCGCAGCTCAATTGTGAAATAACAAAAATGTTAAACTTTTGTACAAAAGCCTCAAAATAAAAAAACATATAAAAAATAGCCAACTGCGATTAAGTTTTCATTGTGTTTTCTTTTGTTTCTTTTGCCTCAATTTTTCAAAACCCACTTACTTCTGCTTCATAGCCAGGCCGTCGTCAACTGAAGCCGAACGACACCCTAGACGATGACGCTGAGAAAAGAGGAAATTACTTAATCAAATCTGGCCTCAGCCGCAGCTCAACAAACGAGCCACGACCGCCACCCACTCCAGCCACAAGTTAAGCCAGCCAAGCGTTTTCCCTTTCATTTTCACCTAGCCTCGAGCACCAGTCGCACGATTCCCCAGAGCCAGCTTATGAGAAAGAAAACGTTAAGACAATAAGCCCACTAAAATGTTGCCGACTCATTCCGTTCGTCCGCTCGGATCGTTCAGTGATGAAGGTGGTGGTGCCGAAATGAGCGACTCTCGGGTTGGGAAAACAAAGGAAAATTGGGCAAAGCAGACAGCCACAGTTGACTAATATGTGGCACAAAGAAAAGCGCCTTTCACGCCTCCCACATCCACGAAGGTTTGGCAATGGCATCCGCCCACTCTCGTCGTGAGCTTTGTTCGTCGCGGTTGCTAAATGTCAAATTCAAAAAAAAACTTTGACTAGCGACAAGTGGGGTTGTTAGTTTTAATAAAATTATACTACTAGCGGCAACGATCATAACGAGGATATATAAAAAAAAAGTGAAAAGCAGGAAATCGTTTAACGGCTGGCATTTATCGTGAACAAAGAGGTGACCAATGACTAGGTTTTAGGAAAATTAATATGCCTATGGTTTTCGGTGCACGCGAACGAATTAGCGATAGTAATCGTTTGAAGCGGTTTCATCGGTTCTGAATAAAGGTTTCCAAAGGAGAGGGTGATTAAAATCCTTTGATAAGACGAATAGTCTGGTTTTTGCATTTTGGTATACCTTTTTTTTTAACTCACTAGCTGTGTCCCATTTAGGATTTTCTGTTTTCTATTCTGAATTTGGTAAATGATTATTGGGAGAGGTACACACTTTGAAATTATGACTTTAAAGCTATGTACATTTAGAATCCGGAACAATAAAATCATCTGTCTCTCGGTAACTGATGGATGTACAAATAAGTTCAATACATCAAAACAAAGATAATTTACTGTTCTTTAAGGAAAAAATATCAAAAGAAACCATTTCTCTTCGTTTCTAATGAAAATTCACCCTTTCTTCTCTATTCCTCCCATCAAACGCTGCACACCTCCGGAGTCAACTTCCTTGGCACATTTGTTCCACTTTTTGGTCATTTGTGTCGCGTTCCAAGCCGTTTTTCCACTTTTCTTAAGCTTCCGCTTCATTACTGCCCAAAATCTCTCGATAGACCGGAACTGCGGGCAGTTGGGTGGATTGATGTTTTTATCGATGGAATCTACGTTATTATCGCGGTACCACTGGATGACTTCCCGGCTGTAGTGGCAACTCGCCAAATCTGGCCAAAACTTCACGGAACCTTTATGGGCTTTAATGAAAGGTAGTACGCGGTTTTCGAGGCATTCTTTCTTGTACAGCTTCGAGTCCATCGTCTTATTTGTCACGAACACTTCGGTCTTTGCTCCGCAGCTGCATATCCCTTGCCAAATTATCAGTTTTTTTTTTGGCAAATTTGTCCATAAAAGCAAACTTAAACTTCGCAGGAACATCTCCTCGTGCCGTCGTCATGTAGAATTTTTGGCCAGGAAGCTGTCCGAAATCCATTTTGACGTAGGTTTCATCGTCGATGAGCAGGCATCCTTGGTACTTCGTCAAAACCTGCTGGTATACTTTCCGTGCCACTGCAACACAATTAGTGATTCTGGATTTTAACTGGACAGAACTTTAGGGGTAAATTATAGTCTGAATCTGATCTTGTCGGCAACCGAAACCGACGAAATTTTTCAAAATGTCATTGAAATTTCACACCATACCTTCATCAATTTAGCTGCCATTTACAGACCTTCATCAATTTAGCTGCCATTACTGACAGTCGAAGAATAAGTATTTACATCTTTCACTCTTGTTTTGTGAATTACACACAATTACATTATATTACATTACAGTGTTATACACAAAACCTCATTGAAACAGTGCACTGTTCTGAAGTTGCGGTTTGAAGCATTTTTCCAGGAAGTTTATTGATATGTGGACAAGTGTCGATATAAATTTCAGAGATAATTCAGAAGAGGAGTTATTATCTAATTAAAGGTTTCTGTATGCAGTGATCTATTTCACTTCAACGATTCTATTTCAACGTTCTTTGTGCTTGGTAAGGCACTTAAACTTTTTGACGTAGACTACGTCTTACGGCAAGGGTAGGGTGTCAATTGAAAATCTAAAAATAAGCGACCGTCACGAAATATCGTTACAAATTAAACGCTAATAACTTAATAAAGGCTCAATAGATTTTCAAGATGTTCACATCAATCGGTTGGAAATTTTCCCGCGTATCAGTTCAATTATCTAACTTTATCCGTCAACAATTTTAAACTATTAAAAATAACCAAAATAAGAGGTGATGTCTTATAATGCCGATTTTTCAGAGTAAATTTACTAAATGCGCTGTACTTTCCTGTCACAGATTTCAAATTTAAGTAAGGAACGTCTCATACGTGTCAATGCACGATATAAAAGGGGGACACCTTAAAATTTTCTACATTCGCTCGGCATCCACGAAGCTGTGCAGAGCGACAATAGCCAGTGATTGCCATAGCATCTGGTGGTTGCGTGTACCCTGCAGGAGCGTACGCGGGCAAGCAACCAGAGAGAATGATGGGTTAGTGGCTATGGCTGGCTGGACCGCCATTTTAAATGCAGTCGAGTGCTATGCCAAGCGCGTGGTAAATTTGGGGGGAAACGTGTATGAACCAGTTGGTAGCCATATCCCGATATGATGTACATATATATGTATAGAAGATATATATGTAGATAATATAGAAATGTATGTTGATGATATAGATAAATATGTAGATGATATAGATGTATATGGTCATGATATTGATATATTTGAAGATGATGTCGATAGATGTTATAGATATGACGCAACGGTGAGTGTTCACAATGTCAAAATTTCTATACAGGCAGAACGGTATTTTTCCGAGTATGACTGTGCAACTGTGATTTGCAACACGTTCCCCATAATCCGATAGCATTCCATTAACTATTAAATGATGTATTTCACCCACAAATCTGTGGGGTTGTGTACTAACTAAAAGCCGATCTACAAAAGGGGAGAGCAACGGCGCGGTGCGGCAGTTTTTGGACATAAAACATATTGATTAACTGTCAAAACCTGCCGCAACGCTCCGTTACGCTCCCCATTGTAGCTGGGCCTTAATTAGTCAGGCGCGGCAGGCTGTTGCTTGCAAGCCGTTGGCGCGCGTACGCGCGCGTGTGTGTGTGTGTGTGTGTGTGTGTGTGTGTGTGTGTGTGTGTGTTCGTTGGTTGCCATATTTGGAAAGGAGCTAAATGCTACGACCAATTTAATTTCCATAGAGTTTGTTTGATTTGAATTTATCTTACATTACTCTCCAAGTTCTTACCAATTAGCAGACAGCGGCAACTAAAACAAATTAAATTTTCTCTTCGTTTTGCATACCTTGAGCATAATTTAAAATTTCAAATGGTTGCCGTCACGAAAAATTGAAACTGCGGACGAATAATTCGATCATTTCTTGTTTGAATTATTTTTGAGATTTTCGCTAGTAACAACTTGAGGTTTTTACGATTGCTATTCTATTTACCATAGTATTTAAAAGTTAACAAATAAAACATGAAAATAATCCGCGTAATTCGGTTTTGGAAAACTTTAAAGAATGTTGCTTTCCGGCATATATCAAGAAATTTTCTATCACGACAACGGTGTGGATTCTTGAACATGATAATCAGAATTGATATTCTCTGCACAATCCAATGAGTACAGTTATGAACAGTAATTCTGTTGTGTTAACTATTCGCCTTGGATAGAGATTTGCTTCTAGGAAGGAATAAATTTTGAGAAATTGTGAAAGTGAGAATAAGTACGATGCCTACCGAATGCGCAAATTTTGAAAGCGCTTTAAGATCGTACATACGGAAAATCCTCCGTGTGAAACTGAAAGCAGCCAGAAATAATGCGTTACGAAACAACTAGTTTGTACGCTGGAGTAGAGCCTCCAACTCGAGGATGTATCATCATTTAAAGCTTTCAAACGTGTGTACAATAGAATGTTTTAACAAACAGCTGATCTAACGATCTATTAGTACCACACCCACACTATTTTGATCACAGGGTAAGGGTAGGGGTAAAATTGAAATTTGAAAATAATTTCTGCCAAATAAATTCTAAATGTGATTCATAGAATGTTCTACATACTTAGTCATTTACTAATGCCAACGTCGCATTAGGACAGTACCTACGTTGCAATGTTCCGCTACGAATCTAAAGAAACGAATCAAACGGTTTAACGTAGTCTACGTCAACCGGTTGTGTGTAAAACACAACCCCACTGCTTTTTCTTTTCCTTTAGTACCCTAAGTGGGAAATTTTTCAGAATCGAGGATCAAATCTCTTAAACGAGGTGAGATGAAACTAAGGAATTGTAATTCCTACATGAGCCCATAGTACGATGTGAACGGTAAGGAAGATGCTGATTACCATATTTTAATATGGTGCCATGATCAATGAATATCATTATATTCCCATGGTTTTCGATAAAAAACTGCTAAAATTCTGAGAAGTTTTCTCCTGAACTTCTCGGCAGTCACTTCTGATGTTCTCGAAAATTTACAGCTAACAACCCAACCTAACCTTGCAGAAACATTTAGTTAGTTTTTTTCCTGAACTTAAAGCTCGATTCAAAGTAAATCTGGACGCACTGTTTAATACACCACCGCACTGTGGGACGAAACGCCAAAACCATGAACTTTTTAAAATAACTCGTAAAAACGTGTTCTTAACATTTTGGTGTCTTCAGATGAAAATTTTCAAAAATATAACGCATTTAAAGGTGACAAATCTTAGTTCGCAGCTTCACCACATGATGCCGCTGCAAACTTGATTTTTTTAAATGATGAGATAGAGAGTTAGTGTCTTAGACAAAGTTGTAGATAATTTTAATACAAACAACTTTGTTGAAAACATTAACCTTCTATCTGGTCACTGTGCCGAGGTACGTGTTTTTAAAAATGGCGGGCCTTGGAAACTAGTTTTTTGTGATTATTTAATAAATGTGCAGTTTTAGGTCAAAATAATGTTCTACAAAGTTGTAGAAATAATCAAAATATAAATTTTCTCTTAAATCACCTTACGTCTAAAACCTTTATGGGAGAAGTTATAGTAGTTTTATTGTGAAAAATATAGGTTTAGCTGGCGGGGATGCAAGTGGATGCCCATGAAACCTCATAGGGTTCAAAATATAGGATGTGTCATAGCATATTATGTTGGTTTCATGTGTATCCATGATTTTCCCCAAGAGTTAACCTGTGTTCTATGTAGTAGCGAATATACCATTAAAACTATCATAAATGCTAATATTCCCAATTGAGAACCCTATTATCGTGTAAAAACTTGTATGTTTTGTATATTTTTATAATTTTATGCATAACTGTTGCTATTGAGTTGTGCACATACCATGGCTCACGCGCTCGTATGACAATACTCTTAAAAATTCAATATATTTCACACACACAAACAAATTTAAAGGAAATACTTTCACCCCTCACTTCATCCTCTCTTACTTCTATCCATACACTTGCACTCACACAAACACACACACATACGCACCTGTCAAAATATACAAATTATCTACAACTTTGCTGAAGACACTAACTCTCTATCTCATCATTTAAAAAAAATCAAGTTTGCAGCGGCGCCTGTGGTGAAGCTGCGAACTAAGATTTGTGACCTTTAAATGCGTTATATTTTTTGAAAATTTTCATCTGAAGACACCAAAATGTTAAGAACACGTTTTTACGAGTTATTGTAAAAAGTTCATGTTTTTGGCGTTTCGTCCCACAGTGCACCGCGTCCCTGGTGCTTGGAATAAAAAAAACTTTTGACAGGCATTTGTTGATGTTTTATTGATCAAAAAATTTAATTTAGTTTCTCTCAATTGATCGACGCATCTTGAAATTACGGATAATCGCTTGAGAAAAGAAAATTAATTGTGCACAAACATCCAAAGGGTGCTCCGATCAAAATTTGGTCAAACAGTAATGCGTGTGAGTCGATCAATGTTTTTATTACTTAGTCATAATCTTTTTCTTTTTCAAGTTCAGTTAATACAGAATACAGGAAAAATATGCAGGTAAGTTTCCTTTTTACCGTATACCGTGTCTTTCGTTTAACACTTGTCACAAGATTTGGTACAGTCTCCTTGTCCACTTTATTCGCCGCAGAACGCCAGTTTGGCTCGAATTGTTTCTCGCTCACAACAGCTTTTTGGGTCTTCTTAAGGTTCCGCTTGACGATGACCCAATATTGTAGTATTGGGCGGAGCTCTGGCGTGTTGGAAGAGTTCTTGTCCTTAGGCACCACTTGAACATTGTTGGCAGCATACCACTCCATGGCCCTTTTTCCGAAAAGGCAAGATGCCAAATACGGCCAAAATAGAACGGAACAATTGTGTCGCTTCAGGAAAGGCAGTAGGTTTTGTTGGCACTCGCTCAGATAAATTTCCTGGTTGACGGTTACGGTCACAATGTAAACGTTGCTCTTCAAGCCATAGGTACAGATGGCCTGCCACACCAGATATTTCATCGCAAACTTTGACAACTTAATGTGCTTGAAAATATTTGCCACCTTTCCCCGTCCGGTTGCTGTATAAAACTCCTGTCGTGGAAGCTGTTCACAGTCTACCTTGACGAAAGTTTCATCGTCTTGTACCACGCAATCAAACTTCGTCAGCATCGTCGTGTACAACTTTAGCGATCGTGCTTTGGCCGACGTGTTTTGTTTATCGTCGCGATTTGGAGTCAGCACTTTCTTGTGAGTCGACAGTCCAGCTCGTTTTTTAGCCTTATCCACGGTTGAAGGCGCCGCTCCCAGCTTCTTTGCGGCTTTCGATTTCCCCCCGATCCAGCTTTCCTGGCTGTCGAGAAACGTTCACCGAACGCTTTTAATTTTGATGCGTTGCTTCTCTTCCTTCGAGGACATTTTGATAACGTCTCAAAATCAAAATAGAAGCAGGATGCTACACGCACACATCTTCAAACTAAAGGGTGTGCAATTTGTTTAATGCACGATGAAAGGAAATGCGTCAAGTTTAAGACGACCAAATTTTGATCGAACACCCTTTAGAGAATGCTTCGTGGTCTGCCTCAAAAATAGCAAAAGTATTAAAATTCCCAAAGTCAACGGTGTGTCTTGTAATCAAACGTTACAAGGATACTATGAGTGTGGATAGAACACAGCGCATCTATCATAAAAGTGGCACTAGGGACAAAGAGCTGAAGAGAAAGACGTTGAGGTACGTGAAAGGCTACCCAGGTGTCTCCATACGTGATTTGGCAAAGAAATATGCTTCCAACTTTTCCACCGTGCGTAACATCCTTTCAAGAGAAGGATATAAGTCTTTTGGTACTAGTAAACAACCGTTTGCATAGAAAGCTCTCAATTAATAACTGTGGAAGTGCCATTAAAGACTGTATTCGATAAAATTTGGACACACGCAATTGTTCGTAACTTCTTAGCGTGTGGGTAAAAATTATTGAAATTTTAACTGAATGTATTTCATTGTGTTGTGTCAATTGTGTAATGAGTTTCGTGAAAATCGATCGAGTGATTTCAGTGATGGCTTCGAATGAAGAAATAGTGCGCCAACTTGGGCACTCACTTCGAAAACCCAAACGCTTCTCATCGATGGATCGGAAAACTGCTCGGAATCGCACATTCAACCGTATCTCATGTGATCAAAACGTTCAAGGACCGTAAGACAACCAAGCGGAAAACATGTTAGCGGCAAAAAACGTGGCACATCAAATCCGGAGAAGGCCAGGATGGTATTGAAGTCCCAACATTTCGATCAGGGATGTTGCGAAAAAGGCGAAAGTTTCACTTTGTTTTGTGCAGAAAACAATGAAACATGTGTACAAGGTCCAGAAGGCACCGAACCGGAGCGATTAACAGAACTCGGTGGCCAAAACTCGTGCAAGAAAACAGGGAGTAGCTCACAAAACCGTTCTGCATTATGATGGACGATGAGACCTACATTAAAGCCGACACCAAACAAATGCCAGGACAGGAACACTACGTCGCCATCTCTAAGTTGGCCGTTCCGGAGAGTGTACGGAAGAAGAAACTGTCGAAATTCGCCAAAAAATTCCTTGTCTGGCAAGCGATCTGCGGATGTGGCAAAATGAGTCAGTCCTCCATCACCTCTGGGACCGTCAACGGACAAATCTTCAAGGACGAATGCCTCCAAAAACGACTTCTGCCCTTCTTAAGATCTCTCGATGGTCCGACACTGGTTTGGCCGGATTTGGCATCTTGCCACTACGCCCGGCCCGTCTTAGACTGGTACAAAGATAATAATGTAGTTTTTGTACCAAAAGACGTCAACCCTCCAAATACTCCGGAACTTCGCTCAATTGAAAATTTTTGAGCAATCATGAAGGCAAAGCTCGTTAAAACTCCAAAGCTGATTGAAAATGAACTTGAACTAAAAAAAGTGTGATTAAAAGTAAGCAAGCAAGTCGGTCCTATCATTGCCCAAAATTTGATGAAAGGGGTCAAGGCAAAGGTGCGGGCATTTGGGTTGGGAGAAGAGGTTCAATAAACCAATGATGTCAAAACTTAACCATTTAGTAGTACTTTATTTTCAGAAAGTTTGAAAAGAATCGGGCTAAAGGAAAATTTTGGGTGACCTATTTTGTGTGTCCAAATTTCATCGAATACAGTCTTTAGAACACTAAGTTAAGAAGCAGGCAAAAGCCCGTTTGTAGATCATCAAAGCCAGGAGGAGAAAGTAGAAGCAAGATGGCATCTTCAAAAAAGATATTCGAGGGGTCAGAGCTTTTCGCAACGTGGCGCTATTGAACTTTTTTTAAGGTCAGTATTTTGATATCAAGATCATGTACGAATTCATTGTTTTCAGCAAATTTATTCAAGTAATCTTGATCTTCCAGACGGCCAACTTCATAGTTGAGAATTATTTACTGGTCTGCCTGTGAACTATGTAATGAATGTTTATCGCTAGTGCACATAAGAGGCTGATTACCCCAATATGGGTATTTTCGGTACGTTCTTCTGACGGCTAGGGGTTAGTCCTTCATGGAAGTTCTTCACAAAACATCGGGTAAGTCGTTCAAACAACTTTATGGAAGTTCTGCAGGGAGCTTCAGGGAAGTTCTTCAGAGAACTCTATGGAAGTTCTTCAGTAAACTTCATGGAAGTTCTGCAGAGAACATCAGGGGAATTCTTCAGAGAATTTTAGAGAAATTCTGCAGAGAACTTCTGGGAAGTCTTTCAGAGAACTTCAGCGAAGTCTTTTAGAGAATTTCATGGGAGTTCTTCAGAGAACTGCAGGAAAGTCTTCCAGAGAATTCATAAAAGTTCTTCAGAGAACTTTAACGAAGTTTTGCAGAGAACTTTAACGAAGTTTTGCAGAGAACTTTATTGAAGAACTTTCGGGTAAGTCCTTCATGGAAGTTCTTCAAAGAACTTCAGGGAAGTTCTGCAGAGACCGTCAGGGAAGTCCTTCAGAGAACTTCATGGAAGTTCTTCAGACCACTTTATGGAAGTTTTTTCGGGTAGTCCGGCGTCGAAGATGGTACAAGTGAAGGTTGTAGCAAGCGGTTCACGACCGGGTCCTTCCGGCAAAATTGACCGGAAAGTGTTGGAGCTGACGAAGGAAAACCTCAAGTGGCTAGTGGAGGACGACAACGACGATGCCGAAGAGGAAGATGAAGATACCAATAGCACTGAAGAAGAAGAAGAAGAAGAAGACAGTGATTACGATGAAGCGGATCGGCCAGACCCGCGTGTTACCGTCACAAAGGAAAACGTTAAATCAGGCGCTTTGCAGACGAGTAGGAAGATGGCCGAAAAGGTGACCCAAAGACGGGCTGGGGCGACAGCAGGTTGGATCGAAAAAGACTCAGTTAGCTGCGAAAAAGGGATTGACTTATAAACTTTCCAAATTCTCTGGCAAACCAGCGCAATGGCCTTTGTTCTACGCGGCATACAGAGTCTCAAATTATTTATGCGGTTACATGAACCATAAGAACCTGATGAGGTTGCAAGACGCGCTCGAACGTGATGCTCTTGGGCTAGTTTCGGGCCAATTACTTCTTCCAACATCGATCCCGAGGGTCATCGAGAAGCTCCAATAACATTACGATCGCCCGGAGCAGCTACTGGACAAGGTGAATCGGTTTGAGCCCCCGAAACCGGACAACCTCCGGAGTTTTGTACCATTCGGAAACACGGTGGAACAACTTTGCGGACACATGGAGGCTGCTGATCTACGACAACCCCCAGTCAATCCGCTGGTGGCCAAGCTTCCGGATCGCGTGAATGGGTCCATTATCGGAGAGGCCGCGGCGAAACCACGCTGCGAACGCTGACGGATTTTCTCATGGAGACGTCGTGGTCCAACCATCACATCAGTCGAAGAAAGTTTTCCCGGCTAAGAAGAGCAAGTCGAATGCGAAAGGCGTCGGGTACAAGTCCGTTGTTGCACTCGGTCCATACGGTTGGAAAGCTGATGTTATCGCGTCAGAAGCTGGACCACGAGTAACTTGCTGCACAATATGATCATATGAGAGAGTTACCGATCGAGTCCTATGACGGGCAACCGCAGCTACTAATCGGGGCGAACAACATTCATTCGTTCGCCCCACTGGAGGAAAAAGTAGGATCGCCAATGGAGCCGAATCAGCAATGATGACCTACACGAGCTTCTCAAAAGCAACTACGCTTTAGAAGAGTCGGTGCTGATGATACCACAAGAAGCAGCAGGGGAGAAACGCGCCCGGGAGATACTGGAACGCACCACGAAAAATATCGGCTACGCTACGAGACTGGGTTGCTGTGGAAGACAGACGACAGCTATCCAATGGCCTTGCGGAGAATGAAGCAGCTCGAGAAGCGACTTGAGAAGAATCCGAAGCTACAGGAACGTTTGTAGACTGATCGACGAATACCAGCAGAAAGGGTATGCGCTTCTCGCCACCGCTAAAAAACTGGCGGGCACTGCTGCCGACCAAGTGTGGTATTTCCCGATCAACGTCGTTCAAAACCCGAAGAAGCCCGAAAAGATCCGCCTCGTCTGGGATGCCACAGCGACGGTGCAAGGTGTCTCCATAAACTCGCAGCTGCTAACAGGTCCGGACATGGTAGTACCGCTGATCAAGGGTCTCCTCGGCTTCCGCGAACGGTGGATTGCGTTCGGTGGAGATTTTAGGAAATGTTCCACCAACTGAAGATTCGCACCGAGAACAAACAGAAACAGAGATTCATCTTCCGGAAAACGCCGGAGGATCCACCAAGTATTTACGTCATGGACGTAGCGACATTTGGGTCGACATGCTCCCCCTGTTCGGCCCAGTTTGTGAAAAATCAAACTGCCGAAGAGTCCGCCTCACAATATCCCGAAGCGTCGGCGGCCATCATCCACAAACATTACGTAGATGATTATTTCGACAGTATTGACACCGTTGCAGAAGCCGTCTAGCTAGCGCAGGAGGTTCGACTAGTCCACCGTAAGGCTGGTTTCGAAATTCAAAACTGGGCGTCCAATTCACCGGAAGTTCAGCTAAGTCTGGGAGAGACTTCGCAACAGACATCGAAGGAGAGAGTTCTGGGGTAATCTGGGACCCGAGTATGGATCTCGATTTCTACGAAGCACCGCGAAGAGTTAATGCCGTACTTACACGAGGAGAAGCGGCCTACAAAAAGACTCGTCGCAAGCTGCGTGATGGGATTTTCTCATTCCGCTAGGACTGTTGTCGCCGTTCACTATCCACGAAAAAATCATCATTCAACATCTGTGGCGCTCCAAGTGCGGCTTGGGCGAAGAAATCAAGACCGATTCCTGGGATCTGTGGAAGCGGTGGACAAAATTGTTGCCACAAGTTGAGGAGATCCGTTGCTATCTCGCCGGTGCGAGGTCCCCGAAGTTAATTCGCCGGAAGTGCGCATCTTCACCGGTGCCAGCGAACATGGATACGGCTGCATCGCATATCTACGGGCAGTCATCAGCGGAGAAGTCCACTGCAGTCTATTGATGTCCCGGGCAAAAGTGGTACCGATAAAACAACAATCGACTTCTCGTCTGGGGTTGATGGGAGCGGTACTAGGAGCCCGGATGAGCCAACCCGTTCTGGGCTCCCACTCCTATAACATTAACCGTACTGTCTTCTGGACTGATTCCCGCACCGTATGTAGCTGGCTCAGTGCCGACCAACACCGCTACAAGCAATTCGTTGCTTTTCGAGTTGGAGAAATACAAGAACTGACGAAGGTTACAGATTGGCGATGGATTCCAACCCAACTCAACATGGCCGACGTGCTGACTATGTTGAGGAAAAGGGGCCCGCCCTTGCAAGGTGAAAGTGAATGGTATAACGGACCATCTTTCCTGTATCGATCGCAAGAAGTATGGCCAATGCAAGAATCGCAGATCGAAGAGACGGAGTTAGATGCGAGAGGGGTCGTACTGTTCCAGGGAGCGATTTACGTCGAAACGATTTCTCACTGTACGAAACTGTTGCGGGTGACAGCCAGCGTAGTACGTTTTATCGCCAACTGCCAACGAATTGTAGTAGAGAACCGATAGTGACTACACGGGCTACAGAAAAGCAGCAACGGATGATGGAAGCGTCTACGGTAAATTACCCGTTGGCGCAGACTCCACTCGGACAGAAAGAATTACAGCAAGCAGAAACCAGTGGGACAGTTTTCCGGATGAAATGAATACACTAACGAACAACCAGCAACGGTCTCCAGGTCAGCCTGTGGGGAACATTGGGAAGAGCAGTAGCATCTATGAGATTTCACCGACACTTGACGACGAAGGTGTTCTAAAGGGTGTCCACGATGAAATTGCCACACTATGAAATTGCTCTAACTTTAGAATTTAATGAAAATTTGGGTGGATTTAGTTCATAGTGCATTATTTACATCCTGCAAGTTTTAAAGTCCTGTGATCAAAACTCGCGAAATGGAGTCGAAAGAACAGCTCGTGCGTGATAAAATCTTGCGCATTCATCACGAGAACAAGGATCTCTCGCATCGTTCCATCGCTAAAACGTTGGGAATCGCGAATTCCACGGTGTCGCGAGTGATTAAGCGGTTCGAGGAACGGTTGACCACCGATCGGAAGCCCAGAAGTGAAGGAAAAAGTATTCCGTACAACACCAAAAATCACAACCGCGTAGTTGGGGCCTTCAACCGAAATCCGAACGCCTCCGTTCGGGATGTGGCTAAGAAGCTGCACCTAAGCCGAAGTTTTGTCCAGAAGGCCAAAACTAAGGCTGGGCTTCGAACGTTTAAGGTACAAAAGGCCCCTAATCGCGACGAGAAGCAGAACAAGTCCGCCAAAACCCGTGCCAGGAAGTTGTACCTCAACATGCTGACGAAAGTTGAATGCTGCATCATGGACGACGAAACATATGTGAAGGCCGACTTCAAACAGATCCCCGGCAACCTGTTTTTCACGGCCAAGGATAAGTTCAGCGTTCCGGAGCATGTCCGCACTCAGAAGATGTCCAAATTTGCGAAGAAATTCCTGGTTTGGCAAGCCATCTCCACGTGCGGGAAGCGGAGTGCACCTTTCGTGACCCAGGACACGATGAACGGACAGGTGTACATAAAAGAGTGCCTCCAGAAGCGGCTGCTTCCTCTCCTGAAGGCCCACAACGTCCCAACAATCTTCTGGAATGATTTGGCCTCATGCCACTACTCCAAGGACGTGCTGAAGTGGTATGCGGACAATAAGGTCAATTTCGTGCCAAAAATGTTCAATCCTCCCAACACTCCGGAGCTCCGCCCCATCGAGAAGTACTGGGCGATTATGAAGCAGCACCTTCTCAAACGACCTAAGGTAGTGAAGACAGTCGAGGAACTGAAGAAAGTATGGGTTTACATGCAAAAAACGGTTGATTCACAGGTTGTGCAGAATCTTATGGCCGGGGTTAAGGCCAAGGTGCGGGCATTTGCGTATGGACTGTAAATAAAATACGAGTAAAATGGTAAAATGAAGTTTAATAGTTATTTCTCAATCCCTGAAAATTTGATGTCAATCGGATGAAAACTCGAATTTTGCGAATCAATTTTGTGTGTGGCAATTTCATCGTGGACACCCTTTCCGCATGGACGGTAGACTAGCAAATTCCGGAGGATTGTGAGCACCAATGAGCAATGTGCCAAAAGCCTGGCTAGTCCAAATATCGCATGGCACTTCAACCCACCCGGAACGCCTTAAATGGGTGGCATCTGGGAAAGAATGGTGTGATCGGTAAAGAGGCAATGTGAGCACTAGATGATGGGAGGCAACTGACCGACGAAATACTTGCTACGACACTAGCGAAATTGGCTGATATGATAAACACGCGTCCGTTGACCTGTTTGCCTCAGGATTCTGTCGAAACCGAAGCTGTCACTCCGAATCACTTTTTACGGGGAACGATGACCAGTGCTGATGCGAAGGTGGACGGAAAACCGGTGGATCCCCTAGTAGCACACTTGTTGAAATTCGGTTGCGATAACATGAATATGACTTGCTAAGTCCTAGTCAAGTTACTACAACTAATTATGATCGTAGTGTGCTACTTGGGTCTCGCTGAAGGACTCCGGAATATGTATAAACGCTCACAATATCTAGCTGACAAAATGTGGGAAAGATGGGTTAGGGAATGTTTACCAACAATCAACCAACGGTCGAAATGGTTTGACAAACAGAAGCCGTTAAATGAAGGTGACTTGGTGTTCCTAGTACATAGATGGAAAAAAAACCGGAAAAACCGGGAAAAAAGACGTAAGGACCGCTGATGGCAAAATACAGCCACGTGGAGTGGTGAATCTAGCGGTATTAGAGATTCAGTAAGTCCGGATCTTCAAAGAATACCAGACGTTACGGGCGGGTGTGTTGCAACACCACAGAAGTTAACTGGCAACACTGCATTCGATCACTGTGAGTACTGCCGTTATACTAAAAAGGGTCTCCCAGTATTGTCTATCCGGCTGGGCATAGACTGTAAGTAACAATAGATAAACATAATATTAACAGTCTTTATAGCGCAACACATACAATCTTTGAAGAAAACACCCGAAGTTAGGGTAGTTGGACCGAACTAGGACATTAGGCGATCCAGATAAAATCGTGAGTTCTAGAATCAAATGACAGTGATAATCTAAATAAATATTTGCAGTTTGAGCGTCGCCAAAAATATTGTTGGCAGCTACAAAAATTGGGTTCCTATTGGAACAACTTTCATACCATCAACTATGTTTCCTAATCTAGTATTATTTGGCTTCTGAAAACTATAGCATTGGTTTAAATATTCAGTTTTTTTTAATTCCAAGAACTGAAAATTTAATTGAGCATAGCTTTTACAACTTTCAGCTAGCGGGAAAAAAAGCAATTAATGCTTGTCTAATAGTTCACATTACAGGATAGGTATTTTTTTTAGATTATCTCAGTTAATTGTGATAATATGGTAGTTAGGTTAGATAGGTTGGGTTATTGGTTAAAGGTTTCAGAATTATAATATTCTTCGATGAAAACTACGGGACGAGTTTCAGAAGCACAAGGTTTTATCAGTGCGAAATTACAAATTAATGAGAAAACTTAACCGTTTATTCCAAATTTGAAATATTTTGAACGTTTTGATTGAAGAAGGAAAAATGATACGTAAACAATAATTATTATAGCTTTATTAATAAATTGCATTTATTCCATTTTCTTAGTAAAAAATAAATTTCATTTAATCGCGACAAACTTTTACAGCTAAAATCCATAAACTTACCATAGAGATCAATGTTCCCGATGAATGTATGGTAATTTAACTGACATAGCTGGAGTCTTCTTCAAGATAATACAAACACGTACAACAGAATAAATCATTCACATTAGAACTTTAGAAAACATTCACATAAATAAAAATGTATTTTTTATGATTCGGGAAGGTATTTTTTATTAATAACGCCACTTAATAATACCACTCACCAACTGTATAAAATACAAACTAACCTAACTCAAACTAAAACCGAACATGACAGTTGCTTGAAATGATTACCGACCACTACCAGAGCCTACTAGACAGTTGAAGGTGTATTGCCTGCTATTGAATTGAATGTGGATGACATGAATTCTTTTTTGTTTGATATAATGATTCGAAAATATGACTGGTTTTTTCTTTCATAGCTTGGTTTACATTGCCTCGCAAAACATCCTCTTGAAATATCACTATCCCCTGAGAACAACCATCCACACTGCCCGATGAATTCATTTCTCCCAAACCCACCCAACTGGGAACTCAACTATATCATGAACCTTCATCGCATTCTCGCCAGCAAGCTTTCATTCATTCATTCATCAATGAATCAACCGCTTTACCCTCCATGCTGCTGCTGCTGCTGCTGTTGCAAACACAAGTAAAAGAACAATCTGACTATCCCAGGCGAGAGTATGAGAGTGGACGGATTGCGAAAATAGCTCGCCCCCGATGAAGAAACGAGATGGCATTCTCTGTGCACTGAACGTATAATTGCTACGGGTGCGAGGAAAAAAGTAAAAGCACCTTAGGAAGCGTGCCTCTCCCACCAGTAGAATGTTTTGGATGTTTTTCGGATTTATCGGGAGCCTCTGGCGCGTTCGAACATTCAACAGATGGTCGTTCATTCCGGTAGAATTCGGGTGGGTTACTCACCTTCGATTCAAATTCATCGGTCTGGAAACACTTCCGGAATAGCATTGCATTGCTATGCAGGGTAATAAAAGTGAGAGTAGTTCTTTCTCTCCGCGGATAGGACTCGGCTCAACTGGCGACGTGTAAAACTACACCCGATTACCGACAGGGACGACAGGGACAGGGACCGGGGCGGCAATGCCGTCTCAATTACACACATTCTCTTTTGCCTCCTGTTGCGCGCGCTTTGCCGCCTTCTCGACTTCAGTTCGACAGCTCGGCAAAACAGGAAGACTTGAATGAAAGGTCCTCCCGGGTAGGCAGTAAACCCTTTCACTTCTCCGATTGCGAAAAAAAAAGAGGCATATGTACTTGGGTGATACGTACCTATGGATTACTAAATGCCTACCTGTCGGTGGCTTCGAGCAAAACTTTAAATTGTGGGTGTTAATTTCACATTTTGCATGCTGTCAACAACTCGAATCAGCGTTAACCGGTTGACGCTTGGTGGGTTCCGGTTTGACTCAGGGAATGCCCTGGCAATATTCGATCAATCCGTTCACAATCGGTAACGTTTCATACCGAAGTGAATTGTAACCGAACAGCGGCTACCGACGATTGAGTATTCATCATGTGTGGGTTAGTGGATTTGTATACTTCCAAGAAGATAGGCAAGAAATCGGTTGGTTTTCTTAATTCTTACCAACGGAGCACTATCTGTGAGAGGATAACTGTCAGGAAAGAAGTCGAAAAATGGATCGCGTTCCTAAATTTTATAGGTATTCCTGACTGGTGGCCCATGGCAAAAGATGAGAATGGGTAAAGAAGAGTGTCTCGGTTTTATTATGTAATCAGAATTACAAATTCCTGGAGAAAATGGAACAAAAGGCGTTAATACTGAAGTCAGTTTAAGTAAGAAATGAACTTGTTGGATTATTTGACCTATGATTTCGTTAGTTTATTTAGCAAGACTCTGGAACGGTGTCCTTATGGATACCACCGCATCATTTTTGTTTTTGCTAACTAAAGCCTGTCAACGTTAAATTTCAGACACTTTTCTTTCAGTGTAGATTTTGAATTATTTCACGGATCGCCGAAACGATTCACTTATATGACAGCTGAAACTTTCCACTGTATTTCGTGGTACAACGTGTTTACATTCTTGTTACATTCAGTAAAATGGCGTCGAATGATTTGACCAAATCCGTTCTGGAATGGATTAAGGTACAAGAGGTTAAATGCAGGCCAAAACAGTCAATCCACCAAACTGTCCAGAACTTCACCCAATAGAAAAGTACTGGGCTCTAGTTAAGCGGAATCTCTTAGAAACTAAGAAGAAAGCAAATGGTACCGATGATTTACAGAGACGGAGGAGAATCGTCACGGCTGGCGTATCTGAGGATACCGTACGGAGCCTAATGGCGGGTGTACCAAAGGAAGTTCGAAAATTTTACAGAAAGGATTAACATGTTAATCAACCGTTTCTAATGTAGATATAGCTCCATTTTGTTGAATTATGTGGGCAGGCTTTATTGCCTTACTATCTAGTTTTCCTGTGATGGCATACACAAACAAAAACCACAATGGACAGTCCGATAGGGTTGAATGAAATGTTGACGTAGAACTACTTGAAAACAGTTTACTCAGTTTACTCATTTATTTATTTATTTATTTCGTCAAACGACGTACACTAGTACATTTGCATATCCTCTTTTCACATATACGTTTTTCTCACGAAATATAAAAAAAAAGATTAAGTAAAAGGTGTTTTTGTAATATTTTTTTGTAGATATTGTTTTGTTTGGCATTCAATTTTATTTTGGTTTCGCCAAGACATAGTTAAGTCTATAGTTTCACAATGCTGATAATAAGTGGCCATATTTTGATTAAGAGGGCCATGTTTAGCCAAGTTTCTTTGCTAATTACCAAGTACCGTAATTGGGGGTCAAATTGAACGGTAGGGCGAAATTGAACAATCCACCAGTGATATTACAGACAAATGTCCGAGGTTTGTTTTCTACCTAACATAGCTAACATTAGTGGCAATAATTAAATAATGACGATAAGTGATGTTTAAAGAAAAACTTCACGCACAAAATTGCATAAAAATATCGAAATTACACGATTTTGTAATGTTTTGCACTTCATTTTTGTGCATATAAAGAAACACTATTTTCGTACAGCTCAAAAAACATTCTAAAAACATCATATGAGCCGTTACATTTTCAGAAATGTAACCCCTACCCCTCCCTTTCAAAAAGCTTGACGTAATATACGGACACACCCAAAAGGAAGATTAAACAAACCTTCTGGATTTTTTAGAATTGTTGACCGCTTTTATTCCTACTACAGTGTTTTGGCATCGTTTGCTTTCACAAAATTTTGAACCCTCCTGCAATCATGGACGTAATTTTTAAACGTTCCCTACGGAGAAAAATGCAAGCAAAAAAGCTTAGGGGGTGTAAACATCTTGCGTTATTAATAATAAGAACATATTTTGAATTTTAAAAAATATATAATTCGCGAAACAGCTGTTTGCTGCTGGTGTTCGATTTCGCGCCATTTGATTATTTTTAAAATTAGTGTAAAAATTATATTATAAAATAATAATCGCAATTAACTGTTCACAACTTGTACCCAATTGTGTTTCACTAGCCCCAGTACTGGTTTTCAAAATGATTCCGACCGAAAAGTTTGACTGTATGTTAAAATATTTAACTTGTTCAATTAAACGCGTTCAATTTGACCCCCAATTACGGTATGAAAAAATTCCGATTCCGTAGTTGCCGTGAAGGTATATAGAAGTTTAATTTTGATAAAATTTCAGCTGAATCAATTCGCTGTGAACCCATGTCGTTAACAAATGAAACCTTTGCAAATTCGCGACACTGTTGCAATGTTTGAACATTGATAAGCATGCAGTGCGCTTCGTAAGATGGAAGAGGATACGTTGTCCACCCTTGTTTCCGAAGAGCATATAAAAAAATTGCTTCGGTACTAACTCCTTTCGGTTAATTTGCGTGCTATGATATGGGGACCAGACAATGCTACAGTATTCCGGAATGTGCCTAACATAAGCTACATATAATGTTTTTATTGAGTAGGGATCCTCAAAATTGAAACCAAAGCATTTTATGAAGCCAAACATATTGTTTGCTCTATGAATAATTGTGTTATAATGATCATTGAAATTAAGTTTAGAATCGAAGATTACACCTAGATTCCTTAAAGACTGTATTCGATGAAATTTGGACACACAAAATAGGTCACCAAAAATTTTCCTTGAGCCCGATTCTTCTCAAACGTTCTAGAAATAAAGTACTACTAAAAGGTTAAGTTTTGATTATCAGTTTTGGAATTTTAACGAGCTTTGCCTTCATGATTGCCCAACATTTTTAATTGGGCGAAGTTCCGGAGTGTTTGGAGGATTGACGTCTTTTGGTACAAAAACTACATTATAATCTTTGTACCAGTCTAAGATGGGCCGGGCATAGTGGAAAGATGCCAAATCCGGCCAAAACAGTGTGGGGCCATCGTGAGGTCTCAAGAAGGGCAGAAGTCGTTTTTGGAGGCATTCGTCCTTGTAGATTTGTCCGTTGACGGTCCCAGAGGTGTTGAAGGGCTGACTCATTTTGCCACATCCACAGATCGCTTGCCAGACAAGGAATTTTTTGGCGAATTTCGACAGTTTCTTCTTCCGTACACTCTCCGGAACGGCCGGCTTAGAGGTGGCGACGTAGTGTTCCTGTCGTGGCATTTGTTTGGTGCGGCTTTAATGTAGGTCTCATCGTCCAACACAATGCAGAACGGTTTTGTGAGCCACTCCCTGTACAGTTTTCTTGCACGGATTTTGGCCACCGAGTTCTGTTTATCGCTCCAGTTCGGTGCCTTCTGGACCTTGTACACATGTAATCCAGAACGTTTCATTGTTTTCTGCACAAAACAAACTGAAACTTTCGCCGTTTTCGCAACATCCCTGATCGAAATGTTGGGATAACGCTTAAATTGGTTCAATACCATCCTGGCCTTCTCCGGATTTGATTTGCCACGTTTTTTGACACTACCATTTTTCCGCTTGGTTGTCTTACGGTTCTTGAACGTGTTGATCACATGATATACGGTTGAATGTGCGATTCCGAGCTGTTTTCCGATCCATCGATGAGAAGCGTTTGGGTTTTCGAAGTGAGTGACCAAAATTTGTATGGGGCACTATTTCTTCATTCGAGGCCATCACTAAAATCACTCGACCGATTTTCACGAAACTCATTACACAATTGACACAACACAATGAAATACATTCAGTTAAAATTTCAATAATTGTTACCCACACGCTAAAAAGTTAAAAACAATTGCGTGTGTCTAAATTTCATCGAATACAGTCTTTATTGCATACCAAAACATAATAACAAAATTTAAAAGTATTTTTTTTATTGCATATCAACGTCTCACTGGAGATAGGTTATTTAAAAAAAAATTGTAATTTGAAAAGGGCGTTGGATTATGCAAATGAATTTCGAAACAAACCTATCACTGACAAATAGATTAATTTAACGCCTAACCTAAGTTTCCTAACAAATCAATATATTAAGATTAAACTTAATGTCTTCAATCTTAGTCGTTCGTTGAAGATTAAACTTAAAGATGCCTTCAATCTTAGTCAGTTGAACTTCAAATAAACGAACACGATCCGTATCCATCTCTGGCGTACCACGATTATCACCCAGAGGTAGCCAAGGCACGTCAAACTCGACCGCTTGTTTCGGTATTCAGGTCTCACAAGTTTCCATTATCTCTGGTTTGATATGTAGCTGCTGAACCAAAATATCCCTTAAAAATGCAGCACACCGTCGATTCGGCCGGGTATTTTAGATGATTTTGTAAAACTTCGCCCAGTAGCCAAGAAAATCATCCATACATTCGAGCCTCATAATCTTCACCGAATACTTCGTTGTACGCAATAGCAGATTTTCGAGAATTCATTACGGTCGCGGTCCCATTTATGTATTCAAACGTTTGATCAGGATCTTTCATTCTTTGAAACAGAGCAGCGTACCTAAGCTTTAGGCTTAGTTCTATAATGTTGAATATATATTTTTGTAACTCCTGTGCATCTGGTGAAAGCTCATTCACTAAGTAGAACAGGAACTCCATCCCTCAACTCCTTGATCAACGTTGCTTCATAGCTTGTTCCGACGATGGCATTCAACGTCTCCTTCTCCATTAGCGGTATTGACGCATCCGTCTCTCCTGCAGCCAAGGTTGCGGCTTATCATTTTTGACTTATCCATATTCATTTGCCGATAGCTCTTCTCAGAAGCTCAATTTCAAAATATAATGTATGATAAACTTATGGTGCTTGAGTAGACCTACAACTTGGTCTAACAATACATAGCTCTATCTCTTATATCTGAGGAATAAGAGCGTATATTCGCAGTGATCTTCGCGATGATATTCGCGGTGAAGATCTCGCGATTATCATCGTGAAGATCACTGTGAATATACGCTCTCATGTCGAAGATATAGGAGTTAGAGCAATGTACTGTTACACAAAGTTGTAGGTCTACTCATGCAATACAAGTTCATCATACATCATATTATCAAATCGACCCTCTGAAAGGAGATATTGGCAAATGAATATGCCTTAGTCAAAAATGATAAGCCGCAACCCTGCCTGCAGCTAACAACTTCATCTTCGCCTTCAGACTAAACCAGACGTGGTTTTTTTTACGCCAAATTGACACTTCGCCGTTTTCGTTTTTGGATCAGTTCCAACCTTGATCCGATATCAAAATTGGATGAATTCTCTTCTCCTCAATCCTTTCAGCCAAATCTGTCAGTCGAGTCAAGGTGATGTGTTTTTCTTTAATTTGACAAGTTGTGACAAGGTACGTTGCTACACTACACGGGAGGAACTAGTTAAAACTAAATTCTACCGTCGCGACGTCATGGTTCGTAGTCGCGCATTACTAGAAGGCCATTTTCAAGATAAGTATCAGAAAATAACAGTAAAAAAATGCCATGTTCAGATAGGGTATATATCCCATACCTTAGCCTAATACGCAGCGGTCGGTTAAATTTTTCATTGTTACTCATAAGGCTACAAAAAGCATTCAACTAGTTATTTGCTTGTAAAGATAAGATTAATAAGACGCTTTTTATTTTACACCACCACACACTAAACATCCAACTTAATTGAGAAACTTTCGAGGAATATGTATGTAATGTCGGTCTATAAGCACCAAATTGGGTCTATTCGTGGATGCAACTTCGTCCTATTTGATAGATTTTTTAAATTAAATGCAATGATCATTCCTGATTTTCTGATTTAATGCAATGCCAGCTGTTTTCACTGTACCC
Organism: Aedes japonicus; assembly: GCA_034211315.2. Lineage (NCBI taxonomy): Eukaryota > Metazoa > Arthropoda > Insecta > Diptera > Culicidae > Aedes > Aedes japonicus. The sequence continues at coordinate 269,908 of JASCZW010004965.1, forward strand.
AACACAAAAAAAATCTTATCAAACTTAAATAAAACTGCTTTAAAACATCTAAATTATATTCTCGTTTAAATTACCAGCCATTCATTATGGGAAACATTGTTATTCCTTCTAAACAGATTTTGTTCATTGGCTTTGGGTTACTATGAGATATTTAAAAAATAAACATTCGAATCTTATAAACTTCCATTGTTAATTTTACCAGTAACAACATTTTTACTACGTTATTAATAAAACAGGCCACATTTGGGAACATAGAAAAAAATATGTCCCTGAGTCTACGGTTTTCTTGTTAAATCATTGTTATTTTATCTATGAAAACAACTAGTTTATAACGTAAGATTATTGTCTGTACATTTAGGCTGCATAACTTGGTTTATCGGTTCAATTTGGCCAATGTTAGATAATCCGAAGACCGTGGATTCAGCTTAGCCAGTGATATTTTCATGATATCTAAAAAGTTGAGGAAATCCAAACTTTAGCACGGAAGTGCACAACTATAAATTGATAAATGGTATCTCAATTGCTTTGAAATTCATTGGTCATCATGATAGCAACATGATTTTGTTGATTATAGCTGAAGAAATGGCATATTTGGTACATAGGTCGAATGAAGGAGCTAGGCTAACAATAAATCCCGTTATCACTGAAAAATTAAATTGATTAGCTCAGTTTAAGCGTTACAGATTACGGAATACGCCATGACTACGAAAATTAAAACTTAGACCTTATATGTTCACTTCAAAAAAATTAAACAATTAAAAACTAAACCACTTTTTTGAACCATTACTAGCTTATCTTTTGACAGATCTTATTGATGAGATAGTTCACATTTTCCAACGTTCGTACAACTGTTCACGTTAAGTGAAATAATCCGACGAGGAGAAAGACGAAACGAAACATTCTACGAATCCCGAAATTACCCATAAAATAGCAACACTGACACGGTGACCACCCAGAGCCAGAACTTCTGGTGAGAGCAGGGATGCCAGATATTTTTTTCAAATATCTGTGATAAAAATTTGAAATGTCTGGGAATGTCTATAAAAGTCTGTGATTTTTTTTTACAAGATTAGACTTCTTTCAACGAAAAGACGTCATAAGAGAGTGACTTATGTCATTTTCGCTATATGTGTGATTATGTAAACATTTCTGCATCTATTTCTTGAATTTTATGCAACCTTACACTATTGTTTCATATTTTTAAAGTGACACTGAAACTTGAAGCATTCGCATAGATGACTCAGTTTTCTGTCGCTTCTTTTTTCACCTGTAACGTTCTTTCCAGTTTTGTATATTAAAATGGAAATTTAGTTTTCATTTGATAAACTCAACAGACTTTTTTTGGTTCAACAATAACCATTGAATTACAATGAATTACAAAGTCAATAGAAAATTATAAAGTTGAATTAAAAAAAATTATTTTTATTTCATTAGTAAAAAAAAAAACACTACAATGACACTAGAAAGGTTATTTTTTGTAGAAGAAGTCGAGAAGCTGTCATGTTTGATTTATACATTTGTGTTTCATTTGTATGGGAGACCCCCTTCTAGGGAAGGGAGCGGTCTCTTATTATCATAAGAACCTTCTCCTACTATAAAAACCCCTCCATATAAAATTTCACGCTGATCAGTTCAGTAGTTTCCGAGTCTATGAGGTTCAGACAGACGGACAGACAGACAGACAGAAATTTGTTTTCATAAATATAGATTCTCTGAACTTTGGAAGCATTCTCGAAAACTTCGTGGATATATTGAAACACTTCTTGATTTTTCTTATACTTCCAAATTTCCCTGCAGTTTAATTTTCTTACTAATGAAATCTTCCAAACGAGGTGAGATGGGAAGTAAGGAATTGCAATTCCTGCATGAATCTGTGTCCTCATAGTATGATGCGAACGATTGGACAGATGGTGTGTACATTTTTGAAAAAAATTGTCATGGGTGATGAATATCATTATGGTCATATGAATTATTTTTGTATAGACTGATTCTTCGGTTAGTCAGTGATGATCTCTTGAATTTCAGAAAAGCTCTTTCATGATCTTTTGCATGGCTCTTTTTCTGGGAAGTTTCCTCCTGAACTTCAGACAAAATTCCTGATGAACGTCTTATTTTCTTCGAAATTCGCATTTAAGAACCCAACCTTACCTTCCAGAAACATTTGGTAAGTTTTTTTCCTGAACATAGTTACTTTCTAAGCTTCTGATAAGTCCCATCCTGAAGTACGAGGAAAGTTTCTGCAAAACTTTGAGAAAGTACTCTCCAGCATTTCTTGGAAAATCTTCTTAAAGTTGTTTGAAGTTTTCCTAAACTACTGAGAAGTACTTTTCTGAACTTCCGAGATGTTCTCTTCTGAACTTCAGGGGAGTATTGTCCTGGACTTCGGGGAAGTTTGTTCCTGAATTTCTGAGAAATTGCTGCTTGAACTACTAGGAAGTTCTACCTCTTCCTTCTTCCTGATTTTATCAGAAGTATTTACCTGAACTTCGAGAAGTTCTTATTATGAAATGCTGGAATGATCCAACTACCCAAGTAGCACACTACTGACATTATTAGTTGTAGTAACTTGATTATGACTTAGCAAATCATATTTATGTTATCTCAACCGAATGGACACAAGTGTGCTACCAAGGGTAAACTTCTGGTGTCTTCGGAACTTCTGAGAAGTTCTCTTGTGAACTTGACCAATTTTTTTTTTAAATTCCTTCTTGATCCTACAGGTAGTGCCGTGTCTGGTAAGTTTCTTCCTGAAATCCGGGGAAGTTTTTTCCTGAGCTTATTCTTTCCAGACTTCTGATTTGTCCCATCCTGAACTACGAGGAAAATTTTAATGATACTTTGGGAAAGCCGTCTACAAAATTGCTAGGAAAATTTCCTTAAATTTGTTCTTGAAGTTTCTTCCTGGACTTCTGAGCTTCTGAGATGTTTTCTCCAGAACTTTGAGGAAGTTTGTTCCGAAACTATTGGGAAATTCGTGATCAAAAAAGAAAGAAGTACCCCCAATGCTCCTAAAAAGTTTCATTTTGTTCTCTCTAAAGAATTCTGAGAGATCCTTATTCTGAAATTTTGAAATTTTCTCCTCTGAGCTTTGGAAAAGCTGCCTAGCACTTACTGTGGATTTTATTTTCTGATTTTTTGAGAATTTATAGGTAGTGCTCCTCCTGGTTATTTCTCGTCGGAAAATCGGGGAAGTTTTTTTCTGAACTTCTGGGAAGGTCAATCTCGAATTTCTGGGAAGAACTCCAAAACCTCTGAAAAATGCCAAACTTTAAAGAAGTCCTCTTCCCTACACTTCTTCTTGAAGCGCTGATAAGCCCTCTCATGATTCTTGGGGAAATTCTGTCCTGAAATTCTGGTAATAATGATCTTGAACTTCGGTAATATTCGGTCCTGAGTTTTTGAAGGTTCTTCTTGCTTGAACTGCTTGCTCCCAATAGTTCTGAGAAGTTTCTACCTGACCATCGGAGAAGTTTTTGAGGAAGTCTGTTCCTCGGGAATTATCTTTCCGAAGCTCTGGGAAGTCTACTTCTTATCAACATGCAACCCTAGGAGTGGACAGCAATTTCTGCTAGAACCAAAGATGTGAAGAGAAAGTTTTGAATAAGTCCGATCAAGCAGACAATCTCTTACCTAGCTATCACAGTGCGGTATAGGCAACAATCAATATGTAACTAGCGATTTGAAATTGGTTCACTGTTGTAGAACCCCTTGGTCCGAATTACACCTTGAAGCCAGCACCTTGTTATACATATTTGCGCCTTTGTTTTGATTTGCCGTGTTATTTTGACAGAGTATTTGAGAGTGTGTTCATGTGAGTTCATTATAAGGGGTGCATTATTGAGCTTGGGACCGAGCTTGGGACGATGTTCTAGTACTGACTGAGCCAAGAAAAAAATCGTTTTTGTATGGGACCTACTGGTCTTAGAGTTAGTCTATGGTATAGGCAAGGGGAAAGGGATTCCTTGACATCTATAAACTTACAATCTCCTATATGGTTTTAACAATATGTCAGATGGTAAAAGGCCAAATAACAATACGTTGAATAGGCGATTAAGTTCAGTTACCATAAAAAATGGCAATTTTCAACGAACATATTTTTTTTTTTTTTGTTTCTTTATTAAAGTGGCTTTCAGTCGCCTGGGCTGGTTCGCCACTTTCACGAACATAATTTTTTGGCTGTATTCTATTATTCAGACAATAAGAAACCTTTCAATGACAATATGGCAAACATAAACAATATTTGTTGATGTAGAAGTTATATGGTGAAAACGAGATTGAACTATTTGAAAAACAATAACATACAATTTTGGTTATATACCTATCTTCCATACGAAATATAATTTTGACTATACAGCAAATTGTTTATCTGTATGCGGGTATTATTTATGTTAAGTTGATAGTACATAGTAGATATGAGTGCTTCTTGGATAAAATACGCAGCAACCCCTTTCTACGGTAAATTTCTCATATACGATTTGTATTATTGTGAACCTTGATTTCTTTTTTGGACCAATATTACCAACTCTTTGGCAGTAATTTTTCGCATGTGTGTCCAAGTGGCCCACCGCTATCGTTTCTTCAAGGATTTCTACTTTAAATGATACCTACGATATTTAAACCAAGCTTCTTATCGTATCTATTATACTGTGCAGGTCCTCGTACGGTTTTAATCTGAACTTCAAAGAATACCTCTATTTGAAATTTAAAAAATATTTCAAACGTCTGTAAAAGTCTGCAACATAAATAAAATGTCTGCTAAATATCTGCATCGTTAAAAAAGTCTGCAACAAAAATGAAAAGTCTGCAAATTTACAGACATGTCTGTGAATATGGCATCCCTGGGTGAGAGCCCCCATATAATGAACATCACCCAATCGCGGAAGAGGAGAGAACAAACACCAACATCGCATTCATCCGTGTATTCATGCATTCTCTCTCTCTCTCTCTTCGTCCCATGTTTTCCTCCCACAAAAGTTCCCTTTGGCCGTGGTTTGGGGCTGAGGGAAGCACGCGCCTGCTCTATAGTGCAATTTTTCCGTCGCTCATTTGCCTGTGTGTGTGTGTGTGTGTGAGTGGTGGATACGATGTTAGAGCAGCGCGTGCACAAATCCCCAAATCGCACATACCACTTCGCGCGATCCTATCCATCCGATCCGATCGTACACCGATTCGGATAATAATTTCAGCTCGGTCGAACGAACGCGAGAGCAGGAAGGCAAGCAAACCGCGGTCCGCGACCACCGCCAAGCCAACGAAAGCTGAAAGTTTCGGTTTCGTTCGCGGCCTGGCTTGGAAGCGACCGTTCGTGTGTATAGAAGAGAAGGCATAGTGGAAGAACGCGAAATGTACACAGCAATAGCAGCAGCAACAACAATATCAATCAACAGCAGCAGCTTTGGTAATTTTTGTTCCTCTCTTTCTCTCTCTTTCTGCTTGGGTCCCGAGCGCTGCGGGCGCACGTTCGCTTCTTTTTTTTTCATTCCTCCGAAACTCGACTCCTACCTCATCTACGGAAATCAGCAAAAGTAGTCGAGAGTAGACAGCCGTTAGGTGATCACACACGGCGCGCGGGCTCTTCTTTTGTGTTTGGTTGCTTTTGCAGTCTGACGACCACTACCTATTGCGGATCGGATCGGATCGTATTCTCGGTGTTGTTTTTTCTTTTTCTCTGCAAAGAATATTGGCGATGGAAAAGGTGTTCTATCTGGAACTGGAAGAAAGTGATTGATTGGAGGATTGAGTGGAGTTTTGGAAAGCAGAAGGAAAAAAAAATCCAGTTCCAAATTGGTTCTGGTGTTGGTTGTGAGAAGAAAGTGAGTACTTAACTGAGCAGGCGATGTGAAGAAATTCTACATCCAGAAGGGTACTGCTGCTGAGTGAGTCAAGTAGGCGCCGCAAGTTGCGCAGCATCGTAAACTGTGGCAATACATTCGGGAACCGCAGCTCAGCAACAAAATGACGTTTCGAAACGAATGCGTTCTTCTCGAGGATACTTTAGCTGTCCAGAATCGTGACGGATGACAGCGCCTGAATTGCGGTGAACAGAAACAAGTAAATCATCCGTGCAAATTTTGTTGGGTAAAAAAGTGAATTTAAAACGGATCATATTTTAAAACTAGTAACAGTGAAGTTTTGAACGGGGGTGTAAGGTGATAGCAATTTGTTCTAATTTTCTTGGTGATTGAGTGAAGTTATGCGAAAGTTCAGATAACTATCAACGAGCAGGAAGCAGTGTCCAAGAAACTTGGTGAGTGTCTCGAAATATTTGGGGGAGGTCTCTACAGAACCTACCGAAAAGGAGTGACAAAAGCGAAAAGCACAAGTTACGCAAATGAATGAAACCAGTTTCAAGTAAAAGGAAAAGTGAGAAATAATTTCAGTCTTTTTTCAACACTGCCGCCCGTACGAAGCCTAACTACACAATTGACGAAGTGAAGAAGTGGAGAGCGAAAAAAAAAAGGTTACGGAATCGAAAAAGAGGAAACCGCGTGACGGTCCGCCACTGCGCGGCTGCGAGTGTTGTTTCACGGAGGAAGAAGTGCCGGGGCCCCAAGAGAGTGTTGAAGCATAACTTGCACGGCTAAACTTGGACGGCGGCGCAGAGTTGCCCGAAGAAGAGCCCAAGAAAACCTAGCATTTATTTCACAAAAGAGTGCTGCTGTTGTTGAAGTTGTTGTTTTCAGTGGTGCTGGATTGGATTGTTGTTGTTGGAAGAGCCCAGAGGCCCGAGAGGCGCGTGCAGAGCGATCGTAAAGTAGGCCTAGGAGAGTAGCCTACTTGGATCCAGCATAAACTTTTACTTTCGTTTTGCGCGATCGCGGCGCGATCTTGGAGGATCGGCAGCGGGGTGGGTGGGTGCGAACGATCGAGCGAGCGAGCGGCCGACCGACCGCGCGCCGTAGTCTTAGCGTGAGGAAATCGATGTTGTAACTTTCGAACGGCAGCGGAGGCGCAGCATTATTGTTTCTCGTTTATTTTTTTTGTCTTATGAAACATTACATAACATCTTTCGCGTGAACGGCGTTTTCCCGGTGGCAGGGCTACCAACAACGTGGAAAACTACCAAAGTGAAGGGACTTCCGGCCGGGCGCCGGAAGTGACTGTGAACATTGGGGGTGAAGAAATTGGAAGCAATCCGGGTCGCTCTGGCCGCTGAATTCAGGTTAACTGTGAAGGGTGTGCTGACTCGCATCTCTCGGGTTCGGCGGCACTTCAGCCTCTTCCTACATAGCTGCACTCTGAACATGATCACCGAGGGATCTAATTCCGTCCATTTATGAACTTCCAGAATTCACAAATTCAAATCAACGAAAGGCGAAGGAACGGGAAAAGGAGCGAGCATCCAGTAGTCAAACGGTTCGATTCTGACGCAAAGTACACAGAACGACTAGATTGACAAAAACCGAAAAGAACAAGTCAGGTAAGTGCGTCGGCATTCCGCCTCTAAGGTGTCATTGGCTCATTGAAAGTGCAAATAGGCAGTTTTCGCAATTGCTCGAAAATAAACGTATTATTTATTGTGTCGCTACTTACATGGAACTGGCGATGGCAATATAGTCATCGTCGTCGTCGTTGGCGTCAGGTTTTCAGCTATTTCTTTGCGGGGTTCGTTTTTCCATTGAGTTGGCAATTTTGTTTTTCCTCAGCTGCACTGGAAGGCATTCGATTGATGCATGCGATTTTGTTGGTTTGGGGAATTGTTGCAACAGTTTGCTATTTTGTTGCTTTTTTTTTGCTTCTTGTGCGCTGCTTGGGCAATAGTTTCGAGGAGTCGTTGAGTTTAATTTTTTTGTGGGTGAAAATCGGCGACAGCTGAAGCTTCTTTTGAAGCATAACTTTAAAACAGCCTACTCTCAATGGAGTTCAAGTTCAGTTTGCGGAAAAAGTTAAATACCTTGGAGTTACTTTGGATAAAAAACTGAATTGGAACTCTCATCTTGACAAGGTTCTTACTAAGGGTACAAACGCCCTATGGGTATGTAGTGAAGCAGTGGGTAAAACATGGGGACTTCGACCAAAAACTGTCTATTGGATGTATTCACCAATAGTTCGTCCGAAAATCACATATGCTTAGCTTATATGGTAGCCTAAACTTAATGAAGTAATCACTTAACTACAGAGACTTGCCTGTGTATCAATAACTGGAGCAATGAAAAGTACACCATCCGTTGCTTTGGATGCCCTTCTTAACATGTTACCTTCACATCAATTTGTAAAGCAGCAGGCAGCGAAAAGTGCCCTGCAATTCAAAAGATACAATAAGATTTCAGATGGTGATCTGGTAGGACATTTAAAGATCCTTAAGATTTTCAAGTTAAACTCAGATGTTAAAACAATAGAAGACTGGATGACAACGAAGACAAACTACGACGTTCCCTTTAAAGTGGTTAAATCAAGCCGCTATGTATGGGAGTCTGGTGGACCTAGTTTGCGTCCAGGCTCCATTGTGTTTTTCACGGATGGGACGAAAATGGGAGAAAATAATGGAGGAGAGGTTTATGGCCCTGGAATCAGGAAAGCCATACCAATGGGACATAGTCCATTTCAAGCAGAAATTCATGCCATTATTGAATGTGTGAACATTTGTTTAACGAGGAAATACAGATTTGCTAAGATCTGCATTTTTTCCGATAGTCAAGCAGCTCTCAATGCGCTTAATGCTTGCACATGTAAATCTAAGCCAGTGTGGGAATGCATTCTTTCCTTAAGACAATTGGCCAGTAGGAACGAAGTTACTTTATACTGGGTGCCCGGCCATTGTGGTATTGAAGGAAATGAAAAAGCTGACAGCCCAGCAAGAGAAGGTTCAGCATAAAATTTAATTGGTCCGGAACCACTTTGTGGAGTCCCAGAGTGTGCTTTGACGACTGAAATAAAAAATTCCGAAATTTCCATGGTAGAATCGAACTGGAACGCTACGGATACATGCAGACAATCCAAGAAATTTATAAGACCAAGTGCTGTAAAAGCCCGGTTCTAACAAAATCTTAGTAAAAAATACGTTCGGGTAATTACTGGTCTGTTAACTGGTCGCTGCCCATATGGATTTTAGTAGGTATCACCTAAACAAAATTGGAAGAATTCATTCTACAGAATGTCGTTTTTGCCAATTTGAAACTAAAACTGCAGAACATATACTCGGCGATCCTGGTAGGGTATTAGACTTTATAAAACACAGTCGAACAGTCGAGCCTAACTGGGATCAGGGGCTATATCAACCAATGTCCATCACACCTTAATTGTGACAGGATATTTGACTTGCACCAAATCAAATATGGGCCATACAACAATAATCCTAATTAATGGATGCAGTTGTGTTTTGGCTCTACAGAAAAAAAGGATCCAATATCCAAACTAGCTCTAGAAAATCGCCATTTTCAATAAAAGGTTTCTTAATTATTATCAGTGTATAGAATCGTAGTTGTTGTTTCCGGTTGATTGAGCTCTTTTTTTTTAACTCTATTCCAAATTTTACATTATTTTACAGTAATTATTTCAACCTTATATGCTCTCATTAATATCTAATTGTGTTAATATTGTTTTTACTTTGTCTATTCAGAATTTTTAACAGGGTTTATTTTGCCTGCGTGTAAGAATAACCGTTGCTCTCTAGTTGCTCTGCTCTAAAACTAGTTCGCATCTATAGAGAGAATTGATCATTGCAATTGAAAATTGATTTTTGTCTAAAATTATGAATTATTTTGTTGGACATTTCTTCTAGAGTCTCGACGTTTGAAATTCTATGTAATTCAATTGTACTGAACCAGGGTGGTAGCTTCAGAATCATTTTCAGAACTTTGTTCCGAATCCTTTGAAGTGCTTTTTTCCTAGTAGCACAACAACTAGACTATATTGGCACAGCATAAAGCATGGCCGGTCTAAAAAATTGTTTGAATATTAGAAGTTTGTTCTTTAAACAAACTTTGAATTTTCTGTTTATTAGAGGATATAAACATCTTATAAATTTATTACATTTGGCTTGAATGCCCTCAATGTGATGTTTAAAAGTTAATTTTTGATCAAGTATCAGTCCAAGATATTTTACTTGAATTGACCAAGAAATTGGAACTCCGTTCATAGTGACCGTATGACTATTATTTGGTTTCAAAAATGCAGCTGTAGGCTTGGGTTGATTTAGCTCTGATTTTCAGTTTTCACAGTTTTTTCCATTAGGAGTTCTAACAGAATCGTTTTGTGTAACAAAATGTGAGAAGGAATCAAGTTTCGTTTTTCTACTCACCAATCAATCCATGGATACAAACACATTCCTATAAGAACGCCGATCTTTTTTAAATATTTCGAACGAAACCGATTTTCATCCTTTTCGTTTGTATTTGTTTAAATGTTTTTATAATCTTTTGATTCATTATTATAATTTTACAACATTTTCTACATTTTAGTGCGAAATTCTTATACGCGCAATTGAATTATAAACAGCTTGTCCACTTTCATATATAAACCTTAACTATCATATCATGAGTGTCATGATGCAGCTGTAAGAGCTTGTGTGTAAACTATAACCAGCATAGCAATATTGTGTTGCTCACGCTTTTAAAGCACGATGCGAAGAGAAAATTTCGTGGACGAAATAGAGCGGGGATTGGTCCTCGAGTTGAAGGACATCGGTTTAAGTAACGGGGAAATAAAGCAGGAATTTAGCTTTTCCATAACGAAAAGACGTGTTGCTCAAATTTTGCGAAAATCTCGACATCTTGATTTCAAGTAAAAAGTCAAAAAACCTAACCTCACCCCGAAACACATTCAAACGAGATTGAATTTTGCCAATCATTACAAGGTTTGGAATGCGTTAAGTGATTTTTTCCGATAAAAAAAAAACTAATCTCAATAGTCCTGACTGCTGCGCATATTATTTGCTGCACAAATCATATTCGTACGAATCTCCACACTCAGGAAATTATCCGTACGATTTTCATACGATCGGGACTATGAACCACAAAGCAAGTGTCCAAGACTCATTCCATACGATATCGTATTAAATGGTTATTATGGCATTGGTCGAGAAAACATGCCTCTTATACACTTTCAATTGACATCACTCATCAAGCGTGTATAGTCTCGTGGGATTGTGGCTCATCTCTGGATTCCGAGACTCATGGATGGAATCCCGAATACAGCTTATTTTTCTGTTTGCATTAGTATTAGCATAAGCATTGACGTTTGCACACCTCGTGAATGGAGCTACGATGAGGAATGATTCGTTGAAGACATTGCATGCTATCATGAAGCGGAACCAGATACTGATACTGATTTCTTCACGCAACAATCTCCACGAAGAGACTCCTCAATCGCTCACCTAGCCACGTCCATGCAACCGTTGAAGATAGACAGGATTTCGTATCTACTTTAAGAAGACACGGGGAACACACGTAGCCTTCATTCGATATCAAAGGAAAGATGAAATGAATAGTCGAAGAGAATAGTTAAACAGAATGCCCTGTTTGGTTTACAGAACAATTTTTTTTAACGATCGTTGGGAGCATCTAGTCTAAGAAGGTTAAGTGATGCTCCATTTCTCTTCAAATGGTTGGAACTTTAACATTAATTATAGTCCTCGCCCAATATGTTTTATGGTTATAGCGCCATTTCTCGCTCATTGAAAAGAGAAGAATGTCTAAAAACATAATAACGGGTGGTGAGAGAAAATTTATCAAATTTCTTTGATTGCAGCAACATCTATTTATCGAACAGGTTTTTTCCAACATTGAAGATATAATTTCACGTCACATTATTACGCTAAACTGTCCCTGTAGCTATTTTGTTTCTGAGATTTAGCAGTGAATATTATCATAATTAGTTTCAAGGACATTGAATAAGCAGTATATTAAGGAAGCATTTTTTGAAACATTGTATAACAATACAAAATAATGCTTTCGCGAAATAATCCGAGAGAAGCAAGGAGTCACTTTTAATACAAATATGTTAACTGACTACCAATGAGTGATCGTCGCATTGCAAGTGCCACCAAAACAAATTTCATTTACATGTTGGCAATTTTGGCTAATCACATCTAATCTAATCAAATAATCTGAATTTCGTTGTCCAGATTGACAACACCTTCAATCACTGTTAATACTACTAGCATCTAGTTGGTTTTAAGCAGATGCACAGCTATTCATTTATACTTCAGAACCGATTTAAACCCACCGTAAAGATGCCATCGGGGTCACTCAGAAAATGTCATAATGGCTTCCTTCATAGGCAAAACAAGACTCTTAGCTAAAGCTTAACAGCCAAACTGAACCTCCAACAATGTCGAAGAGTCGATCGGAACCGATTCACATAGCAAGGATGCAAAGTGTTTTATATAAAGCTTGAGTCTGGGCCGACTCTAAGCAGCAGCAAGGACGCCACTCACAACGTGTGATAGTGGGTTTTGATTTAAAAGACACGGCCTTTCAGAACGTTTAACGTCCGATTCGGATCTTCTCACACCAACAGTAAGGATGCTTTTGGGGTCACTGTCAAAGTTGTTGTTCGCTCAGTCCAGGTAAAGTTGAGTTTAAATTGCTTATAGTGTGGACTGATTATTCGCGAAATGGTTAAAAGTCACATTCGAACCATTTCTACCATAATGGATTCAGAGAGCTAGGTGGAGCTACTGGACAGTGTTCTCATTCCATTTACTGAGAATATTATGGACAACAACTTCATCTTTCAACAAAATAGCGCAGCTATTCGCCTCGGTAAGAAATCTTTGCCATGGTTTGCCGAAGGAAAGATCCGGAAAGAGTAATCCGGACCTGAATCACATTGAATACCTCTGGGTGATCCTGCGGGACGAGCTTACACTGCTGGACGACACTTTTGAACAAGCTACTGACGAATGGCGGAAAATTCCATCGAAAATATTGGAAAATCTCATTGATTCAATGCCAAAAGAGATGTATGAAACAATTCTGAAAAACAGTAAACCTTCCAAATACTAATTTCTGTTATTTCTTGATTAGAGTCGGTTTTAAAAATAAAATTTGTTATGAGGGTTATAATAAAAATAATAAGAACGCCTTTTGGTGCAATTCTCTTGTTTTTTGAATGCCTTTAATATACCATACGGAGGAGTCCTTTCACCCAAGAAGGAGTCCCCTCACCACTAATGTGGTCCTTAGTTGTAGACGATCTTTTAAGAAGCTTAGAGGAATAAGGTTTCGAATTTGTATTCTTTACAGATGGTCTAGTCATCATAGTGAGGCGAGAGTTAGACAGTATCATTCAAGAGAGACTGTAATACTGTATTCAGGAGGACCTTAACATCAATCCATCAAAAGTAGTAATTCTACCTTTCAGTAGGAGAAATTCATCTTAGTGAACAGGTTAAATACTTAGGAGTGAAAAAACAAAAGAGACTACTGCACAGAAAAGAGTGACGAAACTTCGACGGCTAGTGTCCATCGCTATAACGAGAGCGATGCGCGATGCATTCCATCAAAATCTATAGATGCAATTCTAAATCTGCAGTCACCATGAGGCCCCAAGAGTGGACAGTAATGTTTGCTAGAATAAAAGATCGGAGAGAAAGAGTTGATAGTTCCGACAGGGTACGGCAGGTTGTGAAAATTGAATAGAAGTATTGAAAATTGAGCGAAGTACTCGAACCAAGCACGCATTCCTTTGCCTTACATCCCTTATGCGGGGTATGTCAAGACAAGAACGAATCCACTACCTTGACAGGCCTGTCAAGGCTTCGCTCAATTTTCAATACTTCCATTCGCTTTTCACAACCTGCCGTACACTGACGGAACTATCAACACTTTCGTTTCTTTTTTTCATTCTAGCAGACCTGTCCACTCTTGGAACCTCATGATGGTGTGCGAACATTCCCTTCTAAATCATAATAAATATGATCAAAATTTACATGAATTTTTTGTAGTGTGCACTGTTCGTCGTGGTAAAATTCTTTACAGATGGTTCAAACATTGGAACATTGGAATTTTCGGCCCTGGAGTAGAAATCTCAGTGGCGATGGGAAACTATCCAACGGTGTTCCAAGCGGAGATTTTTCCTATAATAAAATGCGTGAACGTGTGTCTTTAGAGGAAATATTGATTGGCAAATATTTGTATTTTAACAGACAGCCAAACGGCACTCAAAGCGTTGAGTAACTATAAATATACATTCAAACTTGTCTAGGAATGCATTCGATCACTGCGAAAGGTGTGCCAAGAGAACTCCGTAAATTTATTCTTGCGCCACTCCCAGCTTCTTTGCGACATCTCGGACGGAGAGGTTGCGGTTTCACTTTCGATTTCCCTGCAATCCAGCTTTCCTGGCTGGTAACAGTTGATATAGCCACGTTCAACAATTTCACCAACTTGGCGTGAAAGTAGTTTAGATTTTCGCTATGCACGTGCAAAATTTTGATGCGTTGCTTCTCTTCCTTCGACGACATTTTGATAACTGAAGTGCTAATCTCAACATCAAAATAGAGGCATGATGCTACACGCACACATCTTCAAAATAAGGGGTGTGCAATTTTTTTCAATGCACGATGAAAGGAAATGCGTCATGTTAATTCGACCACCATTTTGATCGTAGCACCCTTTATTTCCAGATATTTCGTCCATCCAAAAGAACAGAAAAATATATTTTAACAAATCATATTGTATTTAATTCATTGAGAAATTAAAAACTTCATAAAAATACTTCTACTTCCGGCCGCGCTGCTTTGTAGCAGTTAGCCGGAACCTTGGCCGTAAGTGAAAAAAAGAAGCTTGTGGACATATTCTTCAGTCCCTTGGTCGCCCTTTTGTTCGAATCATCCGTCGTTTTGACCACGAAATTATTTCAATATACTCTTCTCTTCAAACTGTCCCAGGACTTATCGATTGCGCGGAGCCCAACCGGAACACCCGTAATGCCCAACCACTCCATTTCCTCCAGCGCCCAGTTCGAGCAGTGGGCCGACAGAGATCCGGCCAAAACACCACGTCGTCATCCTTGTGGTACTTTTTAATGAAGGCGTACACTGCCAGTCCCGACCAAAAAAAAACGAGGGGACGTGACATCCTCTTTTCACTGATTGTGAGCCAAAGCAACACCTTCTTTGGGAACTTCGTGTGCGCTATGTCGCCCCTTTTGTCCGGAAGATGAACAAGCCTTGCCAGTCGTTGCCGTTTAACGTGAGGTACGTCTCGTCGTCCATAACGACCACCATGTTCCGCTTCTCCGGGAAGATCACTTGGAGCAGAATCTTCAGCAGTTGTTTCTGGGTTTCCGCTTGGTTCTCCAACACGGCAGGCTTGGACTGACGCTTCCGCATGTGGATATCCATTTTAGCCAAATACTTCTTGACCGTTTGGCCGGTCGCACCGGCCTCCCGGCCCAACGCACGGAAGGAAGTGGCCACCTTGCCTTCCTGCTTCCGTTTGAGGTTCTGTTGAATCATCCGGTCGCTTGAAACGGCCGGACGGCTGGAACCGGGCTTCCGCTCGATTGACTGCAAACATAAAAAAGAAACATTGAATTTCCTGTGTTTCCTAATGCACATAAAGGGAATGCTAGACTTGGCAGAAAATAATGGCATATTTCCTGTAAATTTAAGCCAGATAACGCCTGAATTGAGCCTGTTGTATGAAAGATTGCAAACATTGTTGTATGGCGCATGCAAGCTTGCATACAATTTCGTTGTTTGCGCTTCCTTTGGGGAAATTTTAGATGCTTCAAATTGAGCCAATTGGTTCTTCAGATCTTTAAGCTCGTTAGCAAATTGACGAATATTTAGTTTTTTTTTAAATCAGTTCGTTTATTTGTTAGGCTCAGGAGTGTATAATACTTTACGGAGCCGATATTCAATTTTGTTATTTTATAAAATTTTATTTTTTGTTAGTAGTAAAAGTGGGATGCCAATTACTCATGGCTAGCTCGAGGTTAATGGGTCACAATATCGATTGGCAAGGGCTAGGTGGGTAACTTATTTAAGCCAATATTTGCTGACTTTGGTTGCGACATCGACCAAATCCTCGATCCCTGTAGTCCCTTTCAGGAATTAAGCCGCGGAAACAAAAGGATAGTATAACTGGGACACAATGGTAAGGAATTTACTAGAGGGAAAGGAAGGGGGGTGATGACGTTACACTCTTAGATCAGACCAACAAAGGAATTCGTAAATCGCTTGGATGTAGGGGAGATCACGCATTCCCAACACCTCTCTCACCTCTTGGTTGTGTACCTCGGGCCACTAGGGTATCCAATAGTCGTGCTCTGGCGGCATCATTATCCGGGCAATGCCAAACTTACGAATATTTAGTTATGGCAAGTAAGCTTCGTTCCAACTCTATAATGATTTCGTCACCAGGGCAAGATTTTCTACAACTGAAATTCCATCGCACTGAATCACATTCACTAAGAACAAAGAAACAAAAAGCTTTCCTGGAACTGCATTTCCGCTGCACAAATTCGGTACAAACTCCGATCGATCGGAAAAATTAGCACGTCTACCCCGAATCATCGGCTAATTAAGCTCTGTTAGCGTCTGACCAGACAAAGTGCATTCCTACCGAGGTTTTCGACTTTTGCTCCACTACTTCGGCCGTGCTAATCGATTGCATCGAAGAAACACCGGCAACCTTCTGAAAAACTCTCTTTACAAATCCTACCCACCCTCCGCCTCTTCTCCGCCTTCTAATTAATAAAAACAAATAGACACGTTTCACCGAATAAATAAATCCCCATTTCTAGCGAGTACGAAACCGACGAGTCCTTGAAGAAATGCACCACCCCACTTCGAATTTCTCTTTCTCACGTGTGCGCGCAGCCGATTGATGCGCCCTTCCATTCCGAGAGCCGTTCAATTTCCTTTCCGCGCGTTTGGGGCCGATCGAAGTGAGCATTGCAAAGCCCGGTTTCACACTCCGATTGGTTTCTAGTTCAAGGAGCCTCCGACTTGTTTCTTTTCTCGTTTTGTTGTTGTTGTTGTTGTTTTCGAAAGTCGTTCCATTCTATTTGCCATCGACTCAGGCCTGCTGTGTGCGTGTGGCGAGAAATCGAATTGGAGTGGGCGTTCTGTGTGTGTTCACTGGATCCAGATTTTATTGCATTTTCACTTCATTTATTGGTCCTTTCTTCGACAAGCGGGTGACGCGTCGCTCGAGGTTCGTCCCTCTTTTCCCCCTCGCTCTAATACCCACCCGGAATGGTAGGATTTTTAGGGACACACTTTGTCGCATCGCTGCACTTTCCCTTGTTTTTTGTTTTCCCCCTCCCTTTTTCCAGCGGTGTTTGCTCTGTCCTTTATTCGGGAGGTAGTTTTTTTGTTTTGTTTGTTGGTTTTGTTTTCTGTCGTTCATCCTCATTCCACTTTCTGCGTTGCATTGTGTGCATCGTTCGAAAAAAAATGGTCTATTTACTCTGCTTACGTAGGAAAATTGGGTAAGATTTTTTTTGTTTTCAATTTCGTCGTTACGATCCTGAAAGGGAGAGTAAAAGGTTGGAATTTACATGATGGGAGCATCGAGGGAATCGACGAAGGGTGTTGAGTTTATTTTGGGACACACTCTCTGTGTGTGTATGTTACTGTCTCTGGACTTGGTCTTCAAGGGTTCGGTGCAAAGTGGCGTGGAAAGTGTCGTTCTGGAGTTTTGGTGCCTCAGGTCCCTTTATGCCTACGGGAAAGGAAGAGTGTTATGTACTTGCTACCGTGAATGAGGGGGGGAAGGAGCTGCGTGTTAAAATTGAGGGTGATTCGGTGTGAGGGTGAACCATTTTGGAAATTATTTCGGAAGGATGGGAACCGGAACGGAAAGATGGCTTCCCGGTATTCTCTCCCCGGGTGAGTGGGTTTGCAGCTAGGATGTTTCTGTTCTGGTTGTTGAGTTTTTGGGGAAATTGGAATAATGCTCGCTTCATTTGAAATTAGGAGGGATTTTATTTTCGTACTGGTCAGGGCTGGACGATCTCGCTCTCTAGAAATTTTGTTCATATAAGGTTCGCATGTTTATTAACGTAAACATTTTAAATTTGTGAATTTTACTCCTATAATTAACTTGAGAACTCAAAACTTATGAATCAAAAATCGTCGAAAGATTCATATGAAAATGCACCATTGTCTTCAAATTTTTTGATCTTACAGGGTAGCAACGGTTGCTTTTCAGTAAAATGAATGTTCGTAAAAACTCAATGAATTGTTGAACATCAACAACAGTTTTATTTTTATACGAATTGCATAGCATAACATATCATTAAGGGAAATTTTGGTGATACCACTCCTGCGTTGCTTTCGATTGATGAGATAGGTAATTCCAATGCATAGAGTATGAAGTGATTTTTCAAAACATGATCGATGTAGTAATGAGTGTTGATTTTTACTCCTGACTTGATAAAAGTAGTGGAAGCTTGACGCGTTCTGAAATTCTACCCTGTACCATAAATCTCGACAGTTTTTGGAACCGCTACATAGCCAAACTATCTTTTCCTAATAACATTTCCAAAACCATCTACCTTTATTAAGTTTTATTCAAATCTTATGGAAGCCACTAGAAATCAATTTGGGTTTTATTTCGACTTTATGAAATCGTAAAATGCTGTTTTGGAATGCCTTTTAGGACTCTTTCATAGTATCTTATAATGGTCAGTTGAAAAAGCATTTTAAAACAATTTTGCATCCACTAAATGCATTAAACGGAAAATTGTTTCTATAAAACTTCACGGTTTTAGGGGAGTTTTAGAAACCCTCGTGATCCATGCAAAAATGTGTAGGGTTAAGCACTATTTTGGAACAAAATGATTCTCTTGGGGAGGTTTCGTTGGCCAAATTGTCTGTACAACGTTCCGCTTGAGAGTACCAGAAGCTCTTTTCGTAGACATTTTAGTATCAGAAGCTCTTATTTTATCCAATTGTAATTCGTGAAAACAGTTTTAAAGATAACTTCACCACAAAAACTATATATGGTTCACTGCGCTGCTACTGATTGCTTGATGCATAGCCATGTTGTCACTGACAGCCACAAAGCTCAGTGACAGTGGCTTTTACCGGACATTTTCAAATTATAGCAAATAGTATAATTCAGATATTACTTTTACGCGATCATTCTTTTGTTCGACATATTGAGATGATTGTCAATGCTTTTATTAACACATTGTTTTAAGTTTATCCTAGTTGCAAAAACAGTTATATTCTTCATAAATATAAGCATTGCTAATGAACAGTACAACCAAGGCAGCTATTCACTGTGAATGCACTGCCACCTAGTTTTTAAAGTTGGAATCATTGATCTTGTTCTTGTTTCCGGCAGCTGATCCAAACGAAACGCCTCCTGTGGGAAACAAATAAAAACTCAAGTAGGTGTCAATGTGGGTTTCAAAACTGCAAAAAAAACCTGCCCGAATACATTCAAAGTAGTAATTGCGAAGATAAATTGGCGTTTTGGCACAACTCTGCTTTTTTTTAGTTCAAATTTAAATTGTAATACAAATAACTGATTGGAGACCAATTTCGGCATTTTTCTAAATTACCTTATTGAATTCCACAAATTTCCAGGCAATGCATGGTTAATTTATCGATTATATTAGTTTGAATTTTGTTTTTGTTATTATAAACTCGCATAATCTCCCAGGCGCATTGATTTTCGGTTCTTATCGTGACAATATTCACCATAAAAATAAATGCACATATGATTTGGAGCATGATACGCTGTAAAAAACTCAATTTTTTTTGGGTACTTCCCGCAACACTAGAACTTTTTTCTTAGATATCATTTACTGCTAAATGAAGCAGAAGACCATCCACGATATAACAGTGAAGTTTGACAGCTGTGGCCATTTGGCCGTATGCTGGTTTTCATGGTAGCCAAAAGGTTTTATGAAGGTTCTCAAGTGGTCATAACATCTTTCAATAGAACATTTTCAAAATTGTTTTGGTCTTATAAAGGTTTTATAAACTTGTTTTCACAACCGTCTATACAGTGGGCCACTTTGTACACATTTCGGCTTTGAAGAAGTATATGGGAAGTGTTGGTAGACAAACCAGTTTTGAATGGAGCTTCATCAACAAAGCCGGGAGGAGTGCTATACGGCAGGAATTAAACTAAAATTATTACTTGGAATACGCTATCATTCTGTTGGTTGTGAGTATCTTGCAACAGAAACATTTTTTCATCGAAAAAGAGAACATCACAATTTGCGTGTTGCTTCGAAACACTTTACCTTGAATCACTCGAGCCTTCTATTCGATCAAGATATTAAACCCAAAATGTATAAAAACTGCGCTAAAATCCGCTGTTTTGGAGTTTAAAATTTTGATCAATGCTATTTTGGATCGTCGCAAGGGAAATATGCAGATCCTTGATCAACGCTCGCCGTGATTGTATTGGATTTCGGTGAATTCGCTACCTTACCCTACCTAAAATCTACCCAGGTAACATACGAGCATTAGTATATGCAGTAAATCAACCTTACTAGCACTGTATAATCACTATATCAGCATCTTCAATGCTACCTGTTGTAAAGTTGAATTTCAAATTCTATTTAAATGCTTGTAGCCTGTAATAAGCATTTCGAATGCAAAATAGCATTAATGAAGCATTATTATAGCATTGCTGTAAAGAAGCCGTATATTGGGCCAAAAGCGGCATTTATGTTGCATTTAAGGCGACTTAATTGCTTGATAGCTGCCGTAAAGACGCTTTGGAACTGCTTATTGGTTATCTGGGTAGTTTTACGGCCCCGGAAGTACCAGCACACCGGCCCCAAGCTTAATGGTTCGCCTCTAACAATGCCTGGGATAGATGTACAACGTATAACTGTCAAATACTTTAATCTAGTACTGAAAACAGGTACTAGACTAAAGAAGTACGACGTTGTACGTTGTATGTCTATCCCAGGCATAATTCGGCTCGATCTTTCTTGATTTTGTTCTGTCGCATGCTCGTACCAACGCAACCGTTAATTCCTCCAACCTCAAATTCAGTACCGTAGCTTCTCTTTTAAAGGCTTCAACAAAAAGCTCTTTGTTGAACTGCGTTGTCTTCTAATTTCACTCACGAGCTTGCCTTCGACTCTGTGTACTTTGCGCCGGTTAACAATTACTAAACAGGATCTCTTGATGGTCGCTATGAGTGTAGCCATCGCAGACTCTCCAGTTCACAATTCCCGCAAGCACGGGGCAACAGAAAGTGACGTTTACTATCGATTTTCGACCACCTATCTTGGGAGGAATAGTGCGAATCGGTCCGGTTGAGCGTCTGCAAAGAAGAAATAGATTTGAAATTTTCCATGGTTAACTTCGATGCTAAGAATTCCGTGCTGTATTTAACGTTGCTCAATGCATCGTTTCTCTCCCCATCAACTTCAAACAACTGTAGACCAATCATGGTTCGGAATCTATCCAGTTCAATTCGTGCCATCAACTTCATCAAAATGTCCGCAACCATCGAATCCGTCGGACTGATCCGAACCGAAGTTCCATCACGAAGTTAAACCGTGTGTCAATGTGTTTGGTTCCTTCCTGCGGATAACTTATGAATCACCACTGGTTCGACGACCTCCTCGCCGACATCATACACCAGCTCCAATAACCAAAGAAGTTCCTGGCTAGACACAGAAAGTGCAACGTACTCAAGCTGACACATTGCTGCTGCCTAGAGACCCAACTGATTGTACCACTTCCGAGCTTGAACATGACCCCGGACTTGGATTTGAGACCCACCTTGTCACCAACCCAGTTTGCATCGACGAAACCTTGAAGACCACCTGTTCCTCCAAGACGTAGCTTCAAATTAGCGCACTGCAGATGGTGAGTCAACAAACTGAAAGGAGTGACCAACGAGTTTCTCCCAAGGTCCTTCCTCCAGCATCCACGGATCTACCGATGACAAACGACCGCCTGGGCAATATGGGCTAAGTGAGGGGGTGCGAATCGAGCGTCTGTCCACCACGGAGGTGCGGCTCAAACAGCGTCTGTTCTGGGGTCCAACGGCTCAATAAGAAATTGTCTTTCCCGAATGCTATGAGAGTCACCTGCAGTGACGTGACTTTCCTGGGTATATCAAATGGATTGGATAGGGAGCTTTGGGCTAACAACCTACCACTTCCGAAATGTTATAAATGTTTAAGAAAACGAAAGAGCAAGATTATGGACTGTAGTCGTGATGGCCAGCCTTTGAAAACATACTAAATGGCTATGCTCAATTCTGAAGCGGCTTCTTCCAACTCTTCAACACCTTTCAGGAACCCGTTATGTACCTGCTGGATCCGGTAGCAAAAGCAAAAGTGATCTCTGACAAGTTGATCGTTCATAAGCCGCTCCACTTTGTAACTGACGATTGGAGCGTCACTTCCCCCTAAATTCATTTATACTGAATAAAAGATGCTTTGTTGGATTTATGATTTGAATTGTATTGGATTAGGCTTATGAACAACTTTCCAAGCCAGAGAATTTTTGTTCCAAGCGTTCTGCAAAGCATTACTCAACTTAGCAGGGTTGAGCAGGGTTGCCAAAGATCCGAGAAAATCGCGAAATGCGTAAGAAATACGGGGATCCAAAAACATCGGGAATTTATGTGATATGGAAGGAACCATTCTCATTTTTCTAATGATTTAAGTATCTATAGTTATTTCGACATGTCCCAAAATAACTGGTTTTGAATACTTTTCCAACTATTCAATTGAACATAATCGCTATCAACATTACTTTTATTTACAATGTTAATTTTTATTGTATCATGATTCGTTACTTTCAGTTCAGAGTCTATAGCTATACGAACAGAATTAAAAATTAGAGTATACGTGGTCAATCAAAGTTTAACTGTGTCTTGAAATACGCGTATATTCATTACCCAATTGTTTAAATTTAAAGAAGCTTTGAAATGCTGCGAGTCACTATAATTTGTAGTAAAATTACCAGCTAGCACGATTAGTTTACTAGAATCTACAAAAACCTCATGAAGAGGTTCATTGAGTGGTAACTAGTTTCATCTAAGTTTATGTATGCATATTTGATTAGAGGCTACAGAAAAAACACTATAGGTCAGAATGTCCAGAAATGTTTTTTTTAAATATTGGAATGTTCTCACCAAGTCCAACTATTCGATAGTATACAACTGTTTTAACAAATTTGTTCCTTTTGCACACCTAAAGTGCACCTATTTCAAAGTTCTGACCCGAACATGGAAAATGAGAACACATTTCTTTTTTTTTCTCGTGCTTTTCAGGGTTCGAAGAAAAATTCTACGTGAGTGACTATGGCACTGCCCCTGAATGCATACTATTTCTGTTTGGCATAATACCGGTTACTGGAGCGTGAATCACGGAAAAAATGACTGTTGCCATATGATATTTTTTTCGTGATAGAATGTTTGTTTGTTGTTATTTTTTCTTTTCTTTTGGGAACGAATTGTGCCTTGTTCGATGATGGTATTATTTTTTCTCAAGTCAAAATTTAAAAGAAAGCTGCGTTGATTAGTGACGTGATTGAGCTTTGCAAACAATTTGAGCGGATCACAAAAAAGCGAAATGACCTACGAAACCATGAACCAACACTAAGATATTGGTTGTGCGTTATCAGCATGCTGAGCCTTACTGCTAGTTAGTCGTTGGGATTTAGTTAAAGTAATTAATTATTTCGGACTTACAGCTATATGCTGTGCAGAAGATTAGAGTTGGAGAATATTTGACAGAAATCATAGATTGAGTAAGTTTTTCGGTCCAGAATGTCATGGTTTGAAGCTCGTTTTACATAGTGAATTCTGGCCCGAAAATGGCAAACATCGTTGGATTATAATCGGGTGAGGCATTTCCATTCTAAGGTGTTCTATTTCCAGAAAGTGTGTAATGGCACTTGAGCCGTACAAAGCTAGGACGTTGATGATTAATGCTAGAGTCCCAACCGCTGGATGACGAAGGGAATTCTCAGGCACTATTCTTTTTTTAGAGAGCGAGTAATGGCGCTGTATCCATAAGCCCTATGTGGCCATGACTAAAGTTAATGATTAGGTTCCAACCATTGGGAGAGAAATGGAGCATCACCTAACCTTATTAGACTAGATGCTCCCAACGACCATTTTTAAAGAAATTTTTGTTCTGTACACTAAACAGGAAATTCTATCTAGCTATTCTCTTCGACTATTCATTTCCCTTTTCATTTGATATCTACTGAAGGCTACGAGGGTTCCCTGTGTCTTCTTAAGATAGATACCAAATTCTCCATTTCTCCAACGGTTGCATAGACGTGGCCAGGTGAGCGATCGAGGAGTGTTTTCGTGAAGATTATTGCGTGAAGAAACGTCGTTCAAACGTAAATGCTAATTCTAATCCAAATGTGTCTTTTTTTACCGAAAAAAAAAAATCAATAGAGTTTGAGTTCAGATGTTGTATCGAATTGTTCTGTGGACTTATAAAACTCACGATTTTCCGGTATTACCTTGAATCACTCGAGCCTTCTATTGCTTTTACTCCACACGATTTTCCGGTATGTTTTCAGACCAAATTTGCTAAGCATTTTTCACAAATCTCTAGTGAGCTTTTGATTTTACTTTGGTTTCAGACCCGGTTCTAGGCCTACTTGTGCGAGCCACACTTTGCCCCGGTTTCTCAAATGGATCTTAACAAAAAATTAAATTTTGCTCACGCAGATGGATTCCATATTTCAGATACCTTTTAGAAAGTGTATTAAGATTAATTGTGCAGTAACTAATTGTTGGCTGATTTGATTTGGCTGAAAATACATTGAAACGCCTGGTGGCCGCATATTGACCAATCAGAGTAAACAAAAAATGAGAATCGATGATTTTTTTTCAGTTTTTCAAAACGTTCACACATTAAGATATCACGTTATAGCTCTTGAACTTATGTTTCGTTCTAAATCGGTTTCAAATTGATAACGTTGAGATCACACAGGAACTCAACTTTTTCGGCACGATGGTCCAACAATAAGCGACTAGACCGAGTTAGTTTCCAACTTATGTTCCTTCCTTCTTTTCTGCTATTCCAACCAATTTTCTGGTTTGTGCGATAACTTGCTAGATTCTGATTGACTCTAGCTTTAATCCTTAGTGATTATAATTATTAGATTTTGATTGACTTCTTATGATCTGCAGTGATTAAGGCTTTTTCGTGACAAAATCCGGACACCCCTAAATGCGTATATCTCTGGAAATACTTCATCAACGCGTGAAATATTTTGCATTCTGTTGAACGTATGTCTGTTCATTGTGTAAAATCAGTTTTTGGTAATACTGCAAGCTCTTAGATCCAAGATGGCGTCGAATGAAAAACAAGTGCGAAAAGCAATTGTGTGCGGTCGCAATGCAAATCCGGATCTGTCAGTAAGAAAACTTGCAAAAAAGCTTGGTTTTCCATTGTCCATAACGTTCTTAAATCTTTCGATGCACGTTTGACAACAGTCAGGAAGGTTTGAAGCGGAACAAAAACGGATCTCAGGAACCACCAGAAGGACGAGAAAGTGAAGCAAATACTGCAGAAGGGACCAGATCTTTCGGTACGTACTGTGGTTAGAAATGTCCCCAACTATCGTGTATACTTCCAAGCACCGGCAAGGTATGAAATCGTTCAAGGTGAAAACTGTACCGAACCGTAATGATAAACAGAATGTGACGGCTTAAACCCGGACTCTCAAGTTGTATCGCGAATATTTGACAAATATGTGCTGGAAGACTTTCAGCAGCTTGTCGGAATGACTTGTTCTACTGCCATGCAACGGAACGGCGTAGAGGAGCATTTCAGGGCGAAGAAAAAGGACAAGTTTCCCAAAAAATATTTCGTTTGGCAGGCAATATGCAACTGTGGTCGAGCAAGCCAAAGCTACCGGACATCACTACCGGAACGGTAAGCAAGGAAATATACCGTGAAGAATGCCTAAAGAAGCGATTGTTACAAGTCCTAAGTAGCTTGATTTGGTATCTTGTCACTATGCCAAAGATGTCTTGAAATGGTGGAGAGAGAACTCTCTCACTGTAAACAACAAGTAGCTTGTTGATGAAGTTTTTTCAGAAGCAGATAATTTCTTTTCTCCATGCGAAGCGGAGATAACAAAAAATAACAATCAAAAGTGAAGTAGCTTGTTGTTTACATTGAGAGAGTTCTCTCTCTAGTTTTAGCAACTATAGATAAATTTCAAAAATCTTGTACAAAAGCAGCTAAATCGGTTGCAGAGAAATTTACACAGACCCTAAGGGGTCATTCAAAAACGACGTCCACTCTTTAGGGGGGAAGGGGGGTATCAAATTTGTGACAAAATGAGACAGGGGAGGGGGGTGGTGTTATAAAAATGTGACATCCAACAATTTTGCATTGAGTAATCTAAATTTATCAGCGTTAATACGAAAACAAAGGCGTCGAAAAGTTTGAGTGTACGGTTAATGAAAATACACACTTTACTTAGTTGTGTGAGTGCAAAAAATTGTTTACTGTGATAATACATGTTGTTATCGTCAATGAGCACGAACCGCACGAGCTGTGCATCATTCTGAAACTTCGTCAAAGTTTGGTTTTGTTGAAAATCCTATTGTGTTTGTTTTTGGTGGCGTTGAATTTTGATTTGATTCAAACGCTGGTCGATGCATTTTGTCGTGCATACCCGCTGCGCAATTAACAAGCGCTGGCGGGATATAAAAAACGAATCCTATTGTGAAGA
The DNA here is from genome assembly GCA_034211315.2 of Aedes japonicus. Lineage (NCBI taxonomy): Eukaryota > Metazoa > Arthropoda > Insecta > Diptera > Culicidae > Aedes > Aedes japonicus. The sequence goes on from JASCZW010004965.1 coordinate 296,510, forward strand.
ACTTTTCAAATCGATACACTGAAGGTTTTTTTTAAGCCAGCAGTCCTTCTGTTGCGAATGGAGGGATTGTTAAAAATGTTTCAAAAATACCACCGGATGAAGGAACTCCAGCCTTTCAGTTCTTCACAAGCTCCACTGGATTCGGACAAAAAAGTTCCCTCTAATTTTGTATGTCCTAAATAGGATGCCATTTCCAAAGAATTTGATATTATTAATTCCGAGATTTCCAATCTGCTGATTAGAGAGCGAAATGACATGCTTTCGGCTATACATAAAAAGACGCTGTCTGACCTGATCAACCGTAGGAAATCGCTTAATATGGCCCTAAAGAAGAAGAAATCAAATCAGCAACATCAAAAGACAAGCAGATTGAACCGAAAGAAGATTTTTGAGGAAGAATTTGAAACAAACGCTCATCTTACCAAGCGTCTCAAGATGCGGCCTGATAAAGGACGACCTCCAATCGAGAGTAACCAACCATAGTTGCTGAAGACGTTGGTCGATCTGCGTCAGCATGGAGCGTCAGCTCTCAGAGAGGTGACGTTAAAAATTTGAAGAAACATAAAAATCTTTTATAGCAACAACAGTATTGTTAAAATGAAATACGTACGCGAACAAACTCTTCAGTTTGCATATTCCATTTTTAAAGTAACAAAAATATCATAAATCTTTAAATCTTGATTTTATAGAATATGGGACAGTGCTTTAGGATGAGGGAGAGTGCGGTCAGGAAGAACCAGCTACTTTAAAAAAGTGTATGATTAAGGAATCGAAAAGTGCTTGAAATTGTCCTGGCAATAAAAATTATGATCTAGATTAAGTGTTGCACACAATTTCAAAGTTGAGAGAAACGGTCGGGAGCTTTGAATAAAGCACCATCCTTTGCGAAAAAAAATCAATCAATTTTTTATCAATCAGAAATTTTGATTTCAGGTCTGTATAGAAATTTCAAAATAGGATATTCTCTCTTTTTGAGGTGTGCAAAAATGTATGAATTATTTTACACTTTTGCTAACTTTGATTTATAAAAACTAATTCGCGAACTGATTGTCGTAGGAAAACTTACCGCTTTCAAATAGTATGGTTCTAAAAATTAAATTTTGCAACCAAAAACAATTATTTCCGTTGGAATATTCATGATTCCATTTCTTTTTCACTTTCTGATCACATTCTTTTTCTTATGATTAATTTCAAGCTTTTTCAGAATTTTTTTCTACGAGTTATGATGTTTTGCGCATCTTCTGTACAAGAAAAAATATTTATATTTCCATATAACTTTCCATATCTTGAGAATGGATAAACATCCAATATCGATATATCAAAATATTTCAATCGCAAAAAAGTTGCTTTTTTTCGCGATACAAACGGTGTTTTTCTGGTTGTTCCAAATAATTTTTCTCAACCGTGAAATAATGTTGTGTGAAATATCTTTCCAGACCTTCTTTTCTATTGATTATAAAATTTAAAGCACTTATTACAGCTCAATTTATGTTTTAAAAAGTTTGCACTGCAAATTAATGGGGTAACTTTTACTCAAAAATGTATTACTTATGCACAAAAGTGAGGAAAAACCCGGTTTCCACATTACACCCGGGGTTATCTCATAGATGTGTAAGTGCATTTTAGAGCGTGATTCATGATTTATAAATTTTTAAAGCAATTATTCTTGGAAAAACTAAAAATGTTATAAACTCAACTAAAACTCCCCATTTCTCAAATTTCATACATCGTAATCTTGTTATGTTAATATAAATCACTCTTACCGATGTGATCTAGAGAGAAAGCTTCGTATCAGCATATTTTAATAAAGCTTTGTTTTTGGATCTTCAAAAATTATCGCACCTTTAATATTTATCAAGAGTAATCAAAATATAAAATGAAATTATTAATTGAATAGGCATTTCTGAATCAGAACCAGTCATGTTTTGTTTTCTACTTTTCAACTGAGATTATTACAAATTCAAAACAGACATGTTTCTTAAATGAGTGCAATTAAAAAAAAATATTTGAAAAAAAATACGTTTTTTGCAAAAGAAACCATGTCATACGATGAGTTTTGTCCATCTGTTACGAATATCTTGATTTATCTCTGCCAGTTATTTCCATCAAAACACATTTCACCTATCCGTGAACTGAAGAACTTTACACAAAATGATTCAATTTGAACTAAAGTACACGTTATTATTGAAATCGACAACACCAATATGCATTCATTATTTTTTTCAAAAGTGTGACATCCAACAGGGAGGGGGGGGGGGGGTAATCATATTTGTGACAAAGTGTGACAGATGGGGGGAGGGGGTATAAAAACCCAAAATTTGATGGACGTCATTTTTGAATCATGGCTGGAGTAAACTCAAAAGTTCTTAGTTGCTTCATGCAGCTTAATTAGGATACTGTAATAAGTTTTAAGACGACTAATAATGCACAGTTAAATTAATAAAAAATGCATCTTGGATTGAACTAACAGTAAACTTGTTGTATTCCAAGGTTAATCTGTCCAAATTTTGTCGTGAACAAGCCTTATAATTGTTAAACTTGAATTGTTATTTTAACCAGGATATGTCATGCAATGCACCGATCCATCAATGATTTTGAAGGTATTTTTTAATCGATTATTGAAATTATATCGAGAATATTTTCGAGTTCTGCAGAATAACTTACTGCTGTTTACAGTAACTCAATACAATTCTAGCCTCACAATAACACATTTTTGACGTTTAAAAATCCCCAGTCATTAGTCCGAAAACTTTTAAACTAAAACGAAAAGTCAAAAGATCGTCAAATCATAGCTTGCCCTGATCTCACTATTAGCCTAAAAATATCAGAAATAATCGCATCCACGCGAAAAGCAACATCGAAAGAAAAGACCCCGTGGAAGAGCAAAAGTGCTAGATCCCAGCGGCAAGCAATCAACCACCACCCGAATGACCGCGCTCCTCCGCATCCAAGTCAGTCCGGCACAGCTGAGAAAAAGTTAATGGAAACTTGATTTTTCTTATTCATTATAACAAACGATGAAATCGGAGGAGGCTTGGCGAGCGGAGCGCGGTGGCAAAGCGCTAGGATTGCGCCACCTTCTCCGCCTCCGAGTTGGTTGATGTGTTCTATCACCCTCGCGCGCCTGATGCCGTTGCTTGCTGCCACCACAGACAGTATCAGCTCAAACTTGATTGCTTTGACTTTTTCTCTCTCCGTCGCCCTCTCTCTTTTTCTATCTATATTCTTTCTCCAACCAAAGCAATCCCCCGCCGCTCGATCGATGGAGTCATAGCAGCGATCAACCGAGCGAGCGGACGAAAGCGAGAGACGAGGGCAATACTGCAATATGTATGTCCCTATGGCAAGCTCGGAGCGCTTAGAGCAACTTTAAGTCAAGTCAGCGTTGTTCAATGCTTGATTGCATTATATGTATATATGGTGTACGGTTGGCTGCTTCCCACGATCTCGGGCTTTCGTAATGCAACATCACATTTCAGTCACCGCCTGTTACTGGGTACTGGGTTCAGCTGGTGGTCGGTAGATTGTTGTGGTTTGGGGCAACTCAGCACACTGTGGCGCGCATGAGAAGCAAGAGTAAAACCGTATTGTTGAGAAAGTCGTCATCGCTCGTAACCTGACCTGCTTTTTAATCACATTAGGCACTTTGTTTTCTGAATCAGAGTTGGGAGTCCCCCGAGATTCCCGGTGAATTGATTTTCTTTGAAGCGTCAGGGCCGTAAGTGATCCATTTGTCTAATTGGAATGTGGACTTCTGTGAGTAATTAATCCGACGAACAGTCTCCAACCCATAAAAAAAACCCACATCATCCTCCTAATCGCCGGGATGCGAACAAGATCCACTTTCAATATCAGCTCAAGATGTTCGAGTTTTCAGTCAAAACATTGTGCCGTCACACCAAAGTGACGTAATACCCCCCTTTTACGAACGAAAGTGTTGCAGCAGGCGCGCGAAAGGGAGAACGAAAGAAAGACGAAGAGAGTGAGTTGTAACTCACTTTTACTTCTCATGTAGTGTTCGCCGCCATCCGACGCTCGCTCGATGCGAAGTTGTTGAGGAGTTATTGCAAAACTCGCCTTCTCCTCTGTTCGTTCGCTCGCATTCGCTTTGGCATCGGGTGAGAGAGTGTGTAGTTTTTTTTCTTCTTTTTTTCTGTTAAGTCACTATCCGACAACCCACAATGTATGGCATTTCTTTTTCCTGCCTAGTGAGTATCTTTCGAAGTGGACTCTTCATTTCATATTTCGTCTCCAATTTCGTCATGATTTCAGCAGTTCGCCGTCTAATGAATAGATTTTCGTTTCTCTTCACACTGCACTTCGCCATCATCGGAGAGAGAGCTCGCAGTCGTCGTCGCAGTGCAGAGAACGGGTCGTTTGGAGAATGTCGCAATGGTGATGACGACGACGACGACGATTGCCTTTGTTGTGAAGTACAAGAGAGTGAAGAATGAAGAAAATAGTTTGAAAAAGAGGGCTTGATGCTGTAATCTGTTTGACTGGGCGGAGGAGATTAGGGCGGACGAGAAGGCAGGAACGAGGTTGCGATCCATGCATGCGTGACTGGCGAACTTACTGACTGATTTAGTTACTTGGTTTACAACTAACTAGGTGATGCCTTGCCCCATGAAGAATGGTGGAGAAATACAAAGAACTGCTTGTTTGCGGGTGCAGGTTTTTCGCGAATAATGAATGTTTTGTTCATGACGATGGGAATTTTGCTTTCGAATTTTATTGCACTGCTAATACTGACAGGCTAGTAATAAGTAAAACGAAATTAACATCGTTAGCTCGAGATTGTAATTCATTCTACATTTCCATACATTAGCCGTTGGAACTTGAATAGTTGAATTATTGTGAACGGGATTTTCTGGGAGCCGTAACATTATAATTTGAAGCTGAAGGATAGTTCGATAATAAATTGCAGATTTTTCACCTGTATGGGCACAGTCATGAAAAATACGAAGTTCACCCCCCGGCAGGATGGTATCGGAGTTGAAGTCATCAAGATCTGGATAGAATCTGGAAAACCGAACAGTTACCGTTAGTGGAAGCAAGGGGTTATCTACAAGAACGGCAACTAGTTGGAATGTGAGAAGTATTGAGCGGTCACAATCCTAAACGCTACTAACAAAGTGCTATCCCAGGTGATCTTCCGTCGTCTATCATCTATCTATACATGAATTCATGGGAAGACCAGATCTTCATTGTACGGCAAATCCTCCGAAATTGCCGTGAACCTGTTTCCTACTTATTGAGAGTCCGCAAGTTCGTCAATATAGCGCTACAGGAAGTTTTCTGGCATAGATACGATAGACACGAGTGGCACGATCTTCCTGAAGTCTGTTCAACTATTTGGCTTCGCCGACGACGTTGATATCGTAGCACGTAACTTTGAGACGATGGCGGACACTTAAGGCTGAAACTGATAGGATTGGACTTGTAATTAATGCGTTAAAACCAAAATGCATGAAGGAAAGAGTCTCACGAGAAGACAATGTTAGCCTCCTACCACGAGTTCAGATCGACGTTGATGAAATCGAGGTATTAGACGAATTCGTGTATCTGGGCTCATTGATGACCGCCGATAACGACACCAGCAGAGGGATACAAAGGCGCATTATGGCTGACAATCGTACCTACTTTGGACTCCGAAGGACGCTGAGATCGAACAACCGTTAATTAGTTCGGTGGTTATCTACGGCCACGAAACATGGACATTACTAGTTAAGGTCCACCGCGCCCTTGGTGTCTTTGAACGGAAGGTGCTGCGTACGATCTACGGTGGAGTGCAGATGGACGACGGAACGTGGAGGAGGCGAATGAACCACGAACTGCATCAGTTGCTTGTAGAACCTCCCATCGTGCACATCACTAGAATCGGTCGACCACGATGAGCTGGGCATGTCGGACGACAGCCCTGTTAAAATGGTTCTCGAAAACGACGGGTACAAGAAGAAGAGGGGCGTAACGAGCAAGGTGGATCGATCAAGTAGAAGGCGACCCGCGGACTCTCCGCAGACAGCGAGGCTGGCGAGGTACAGCCATGGACCGATTACAATGGAGACAACTTCTGTGTACAGCAGAGGCCACAGGGGCCTTGGTCTGATTGGTAAGTTATTCAATGTCAGCATAATCAATGTGTACAGCCCTCACCTAGGAAGTGACGATGACGATAGTGGTGCTTTTTGCGCGCAGCTGCAACAAGAATATGACAGCTGCCCAAGTCATACCGTCAACATTAATAACTATCGGAAATCTTAATGTTCAAGTCGACCAGCAGGAGGAATTCAGACCGGTTATAGGAAAGTTCGGCGGCGCCCACTAGCTTACGAACGAATACGGACTCAAACTCGCTGCCTTCAAGAATATGACCATACGAAGAGCCTACTTCCAGCACAATGTCGCATCTCGACACACCTGGAGATCATCACAGCAGACAGAATCGCAAATCGACCACGTTTTTATTGACAGAAGGCATATCTCGGATACTCTCGACGTCAGGACCTCTCCGTTGAAAACAACACCGAAGCCCGCCACGATACTATCTGGTACGTCTGAAGCGACCCGAAGTCCCAACTGACTACGCGCAACGCCTAGAAGCGTTCCGTCTTCCGGATGAGAAAGAGCTGACCAAAGCCCCTCTAAAGGACTGCAACGGAGCAGAAAGTTGCCGACGGAATCCGGAATGCAAACGTCGACGGAACGACTGGTTTCACGAGAAGAATGTAGCGCAGGCGACGATGATGCAGCAAAGGACCCGCCTAAATACGGAGCGATACAAACAGATGCGAAAACGGCGAACTCACCTCTTTCGAGCTAAGAAGCGCCGCCGGAGGAGTCGGAGTGCGAAGAAATGGATCAACTAAATCGATCTCAAGAAACGCGGAAGTTCTACAAGAAATTCAACGCAAAGGCTTTTTGCCGCGAGCCGAAATGTGTCGGGATAAGGCTGGAGGTATCTTGACGGGTGAACGTATGTGATTGAAAGGTGAAACCAGCACTACAATTACCACCCCGTCCTTAACCACCGAGACATCAAGGCAGCAGGAGAAATGACTTCATCGGAGCGACGAATGAGAGCGACGTTGGCACACATGATCCCAAGATACGCGAAGGCAATGATGCCATGAAACATCGGAACTTATAAAATTGGGCCCGGATAAGTTGGCCAATTGTCTGCAACAACTGACAGTCAGGATCTGAGATATGAAACAGTTACCGGAGGAACAACCGAGCGATCACAAATCTCAACGCGGCTTACAAAGTGCGTTTCCAGATCATCTTCCGCCGTCTTTCGCCGCTAGATAGCAGATTTGTGGGTGGTTAGATTCAGTTTCTCGAACTGAACTTTAGGGATTCCTCTTGAAACCTAAACTACCCGACTCTTCCGACTCTATCTCCCCAACGATTGCACATTTGCTAGTGCAATATACACAAAATACACATTGAAATAATTCCACCCAAAATTTCAGCAGAAAATACCCAACGGGTAAAAAGTTACAACCATGTAAAAGTGGTGCAATTTGATTCCGTACAACCTTTATTTGAATTTGTTTTTCCTAACGCGAGTGAACAATTAGTAAGTTAATTTAGCTGTAAGTATAGAAAATACTACACTCAGTGAAATAAACTTTCAATATTCATTAGATTGCATTATGATTATTTGCTATAAGAAATCATTCATACTGAATTTCATAAATTTATCTGAGGAAATATAATGATGTCGAAAAAATAAAAATATGGAGCAACCTGGATTCGAACATTGAACGTTGAAGTTATGGGTCCAGTGACTTGCCCACTAGTATATATCAACACTTATAATCAGGAAAGCTTAAATACGTACAGGACAAAGTCGTGAGAAACAAAATGCGTTAATAAGTCAGGATTATGTAATTCCATAGCATCGTTCATAAGTTCAACCTTATGAAATTCTTAAGATTATTTGGCTGAGTGTAGAAATTCTGGATGTAACCTTGCTAAACGCCAACAGTTTTGGCTACATTACATGTTGAAATGTTAGGATTCCTGCATCCTGCTCCGCGCTTGGGATCCAAGGTCAACCGGTCGTTGAACCTTTTTACTCTTGAGACGGTTGAATTACAGATTTGCAGCATTTTCCCCAAAGTACGATTGGACAGCTCCGTGTTGTCAATGTGAGCGTTCATATTTTTTTCACTCGCCTCCGCTTGGCTCACTTTCATCTTGGTCGCAACAAACCACTCCACTTCGCAATACACTTCAAAGGGGAACTGGGCAAAATTCGGATATTTTCTGATCAGTGGGAAAACATTTAAGATGTAAGTGCTGCAATAATTTCGTGTTCGCCCTTTAAACGGAATCAATGAGCGTTGGCATTCGGCAACGTTGTAAATGAGCCGAATTACAATCTCTCACTACTTTGAATTATGCATTAATTACGTGAAGATGTTTTTAATTGCTAAAAATAACCTCTTCTTGAATGAAATGGAATATTATCCATGAAATAGAAATCTTAGCAACAATATGTTTAGTAAAATAGATTCGTTCCAGAAGCCTTCTGTGATAAAGTTTATAGAATAAATTTAATTAGAAATTAGAAGAAAAATTAGTATCTTCCATTTAATTCCAACTATCTTTGCTTATCTTCGACAGATACGCGTATTTCGTCTACAATGTGCAGACTCTGCAGAAATCTGCACATTGTAGACGAAATACGCGTATCTGTCGAAGATAAGCAAAGGTAGTTGGAATTAAATGGAAGATACTAATTTTTCTTCTAATTTCTAGTTACAGGTATTCCACTAAAGGGTGTCCACGATAAAATTGCTCTAACTTTTTAACCGTTGGGTAGAATTTAATGAACATTTGGGTGGATTTAGTTCATAGTTATTTACATTCTGCAAGTTTTAAAGTTCTGTGATCAAAACTCGCGGAAATGGAGTCGAAAGAACAGCTCGTGCGTGATAAAATCTTGCGCATTCATCACGAGAACAAGGATCTCTTGCATCGTTCCATCGCTAAAACGTTGGGAATCGCGAATTCCACGGTGTCGCGAGTGATTAAGCGGTTCGAGGAACGGTTGACCACCGATCGGAAGCCCAGAAGTGAAGGAAAAAGTATTCCGTACAACACCAAAAATCACAACCGCGTAGTTGGGGCCTTCAACCGAAATCCGAACGCCTCCGTTCGGGATGTGGCTAAGAAGCTGCACCCAAGCCGAAGTTTTGTCCAGAAGGCCAAAACTAAGGCTGGGCTTCGAACGTTCAAGGTACAAAAGGCCCCTTATCGCGACGAGAAGCAGAACAAGTCCGCCAAAACCCGTGCCAGGAAGTTGTACCTCAACATGCTGACGAAAGTTGAATGCTGCATCATGGACGACGAAACATATGTGAAGGCCGACTTCAAACAGATCCCCGGCAACCTGTTTTTCACGGCCAAGGATAAGTTCAGCGTTCCGGAGCATGTCCGCACTCAGAAGATGTCCAAGTTTGCGAAGAAATTCCTGGTTTGGCAAGCCATCTGCACGTGCGGGAAGCGAAGTGCACCTTTCGTGACCCAGGACACGATGAACGGACAGGTGTACATAAAAGAGTGCCTCCAGAAGCGGCTGCTTCCTCTCCTGAAGGCCCACAACGTCCCAACAATCTTCTGGCCGGATTTGGCCTCATGTCACTACTCCAAGGACGTGCTGAAGTATGCGGACAATAAGGTCAATTTCGTGCCGAAAATGTTCAACCCTCCCAACACTCCGGAGCTCCGCCCCATCGAGAAGTACTGGGCGATTATGAAGCAGCACCTTCTTAAACGACCTAAGGTAGTGAAGACAGTCGAGGAACTGAAGAAAGTATGGGTTTACATGCAAAAAACGGTTGATTCACAGGTTGTGCAGAATCTTATGGCCGGGGTTAAGGCCAAGGTGCGGGCATTTGCGTATGGACTGTAAATAAAATACGAGTAAAATGGTAAAATGAAGTTTAATAGTTATTTCTCAATCCCTGAAAATTTGATGGCAATCGGATGAAAACTCGAATTTTGCGAATCAATTTTGTGTGTGGCAATTTCATCGTGGACACCCTTTAAACAGCTCAAACCCTCTAGGATTCATAAATTTAATGTTTTACAACTTCAAACAAATGACTAATGTTTACCTCTCTCTATTTTCAATTGCAGGTACGTTTTTTACTCATGATACTTAACATTTGAAACGTCCAAGTAAGTATTTTCAGTAACTCTTGCTTTTGACATTTGAATACGGCGGAACAATTTTCGTTAAAACAAACACTTATTTCGCCCACTCTAACCAGCATGATCATCGGGATGGTAATTTGCGTGTCTGTGAATTAAGAGCTTCTCCAACTTGACGTTAGCTACAAAATTGTATAAGTCTTTCTTAAATGTCATCCTGAATTTATCGCCGCAAACAGAGTAAATTCCCGTAAATCAATTTCCAAAAAAAAAATCAACTCAATCAGCGAATTTTGATGATTCCATTTCCCACGAAACCTCGTGAGAAATCCCCCTTCGACTAAACCCAGACCTCATCCAATAAAAACGCACGGCAATTCACCAAACCGCACCACAGTAGGCCACGCATTTTATTACCAATCATTCAAAACCGGTGTCCCACTCGTTCAGCCCGAAGAAGAAGAAAAAACGAGTGAATAGATGAGCCGATGAGCTCTCGGATGGCAGCGACTGAGTGATGGTGAATTTTGTGCACGTGGTCGAATGGAGAAAGATGGTGCGGAGTTGAAAAGAAAAACTCGTCCAATGCGCGCGAAATAGGGCGCAAAAGCAAAACCACGATGAGGCAATACTTTCCGCCTCGCTCCTTGCATGTCCTCCACCACCACCACACCACAGTCCGAGCGCGATCGTGTCGCAGCAGTTGGCGGCAATGATCGAAGAAAACTAGTGGCGGCGGCCCCCGTCGATTGCGTCGTATTTACAAACAAACGCCACTCTGTGTGAGTCACTTTCTCACCACCCGGAGCTGCGAAAGAGTATTGTAATCGTCACTTTCGCCCACCCACTCCAATGCAATGCGCGCTCGAACCGCTCGCAACCAAATGGCAGCAACGTGCGCCGCGGCGAAAGGAGGAAGTGAGCGGTGGGCTCTCTTTGCCTTTCTCCGGTTGCGTTTTTTCTACACACAGCAACGGTTGTAAATGGCATTTATTATGATGGTGATGTTGATGATGATGATGAAGTCGAACCGTGAAGTAGATCTCCGCCAGTCAGTCCACCAAACCACTGTGCGACCGTGTATTGGTACGAAATTTATGCTGGTTGCATAATCTCTCGGTTTCGCTCATTTCGCTTTCGTTCGGTTCCAAACCGACGGCGTTGAAGGTGGTGGTGGGGAGCAATGCAGTGGAGCGTCACTCTCACCACACTGACTGGCTGGCTGGCTGGCTGGCACTGGATGCTCGAAAGCGAATGAGCAGTTGGCGAATGTGTGGATGAGAAGAGTGCTCTTCCCTTCTTCTCATCCGCTTCGCGTTGCTGTCAGTAAGTTATGCAGGGCTTGCTGGTCGTGCCGCTTGATGCTGGAACAATACGTGAGATTGAATGCGAGAGGGCACTAGCGGAAAGTGTAGGGCGAAAAGATCATGCTGATTCAGCTAGTGGGGCGGGTAGATCTTTCTCAGGTCCAGTTGCAACTCGGTGTGGAATTTCAAGAACTCTAACTGTCCAAACGAATGCTTTCGATCAAATTTGAATGCGATCCGTAACGTTTCAGTGACCAGTTGGTTCACTACCGCGTGCCAAGAATACACAAATGGGTGTGCGTATTGCGAGTGGAGTACTGGACGATGATTTATGCGCAATAATATCTCATTCAGATGGTTCACCACACGTGGCATTTACAACGACAACGACGAGGAAGAGAACGGACTACAGATGCATCGCTCTGGACCGATTGGTTTGACGCTTGACTGACTCGGACTTCGGTTGAGGTGTGAAATTAGATCGAGAGAGATAGCATCTCACTTGGCCTTTTCCGACGACGACGACGACGAGGCGGACGACGGTGATGGGTGATGGGACAGTTTTTGCCTGTCTTTTTAATTAGGTCAGGCGCGCGAGAAAATTGCAACTTGTTAGGCGGTGCGTGTGTGTGGAATTGATTCATCAAAGGTTTTTTTTTTAAGACTCATTACACGGGATTACCTACAGAGCAGTGGAAGAATATAGAGTTTTGTCATTGGAATAAATAAAGCAATTCATATGCACACTCACGGTAATAGCTTGATTTGGATTATGTTGAGTTTCATAACATTTTCACATCAATTGAACGCACTTTAAGGCTCAGCTTAAAGACCTGAATATGACAAAAAAAAAAAAAAATTCACCAGAATCGAGTAACTAACGCACGATTCACTTAATGTCTGGGCCCAAGAGATCAGCACTGACTCCGGATTTTTTTTTTTTGATGATAAAAAAAACTGTCGAACAGTTGAATAAAAGTTTTTTATTGCACTTTCAGAAACAAATATCACAGTCAGATTCCCTTATGATTCTGATGAAATGACGAACTTTTCTTGAACTACCGTGCATCATCTTTTGATAACTCTGTTTGTCAGCTTGGGCGGCCATTTTATTCCACCATTGCATATCCTCTGCGCCATCCTGAGTCACTTTTCCCATCTTTTTCAATTTCCGCTTAACAATTGCCCAATATTTCTCGATTAGGTGAAATTGAGGACAATTGCTGTAGTGATAGCTATCCAGATCTGGCCAAAACTTTAGAGGACGCTTATGTGCTATGATGAATAGTAGAATGCATTTTTTTCATACATTCTTCCTTGTAGAGCTAGATAACATAAATTTAACCTGCTAAGTCATAATCAAGTTACTACAAATAATTATGACCGTAGTGTGCTACTTGGGCGAGTTCATAAACTGATTTCCACCGAAACATTGATTTTGTGTCCGCAACTGTGAATCGCTTGCCAAATCAGAGATTTTCTAGCGAACGCATAAAGGGTGGAACGGTCAAAAATTGGTCGAACATGATTAAGTGCCCACTAATTAGTTTATTATATAAATGATCAATATTTATGTCTTTTTGAAGTTCACCGTCTAGAAAACACATGAAAATTATTGGATTAGGCTTCCAATTTTCCGAATGCCCCAACAAACATCGGTGTTGAATTAGAGCTTGTTCAAGCAAATTTGGAGAAGCTATTCAGCTGTTTCTTCTAGAATAGCTGAATAGATTCTCCAAATTTGTTTGAACAAGCTCTAATTCAACATCGATGTTTGTTGGGGCGAACTGTCGGGCTTTACGTTTCACACCTTCCATCAAGTTTTGTACCACTGTTATATCCACCTTATTTGATGCTGAAAGCCAGTTTGCCTTGAACTGTTTTTCACTTCCAACTGTTTTTTGAGTTCTCTTGAGGTTTTTCTTTACGATTGCCCAATATTTTTCAATTAGGTGCAGTTACGGCTAGTTCGAAGGGTTTTTCTCCTTGAGTGCGATTTGCACACTATTAGCGTTATACAATTCCTGGGCAATTTTTGCGGAGTGGCAAGAAGCATGGTCTAGCCAAAACAGCACGGAACAACTATGGTTCTTCAAGAAAGGCAATGAGCATTCTTTTGAAAAAATATCATTGTTGACAGTGCCAGTTGTCACGAAACTTTCGCTTTTTAGTCCACATATGCAAATCACCTGGCAACCCAAGTATTTTTGTCGGTAACTTTGACATTATTTTCTGCATAAACATATCTTGAACCTTTCCTTTTTACTGAAGCCGTTGTAAACTCTTGACCTGGGAGCTGCTTGAAATCAGCCTTGACATATGTTTCATCGTCCATTACGACGCATTCAAGCAACTGTACAACTTATGCGCTCTTTTTTGGCTGTTTTGTTTTGCTCATCATCTTGATTCGTTCGTTTTTTTTTTGCATTTTGTACTGTTGAATGGGACTTTCCCATGTTGTTTCCGATATCTCTGATGAAAGGTTGTTATTGCGTTTGAAAATGCTGGCCACTATTCTTCCGGTCGCTGCGGCTTCTGGTTTCGTGTTCCTCCGGATCCCGGCTTCCTGGCAGTCGTCAGACGTTCTCCGAACACTTTTATAACATTCGTGACGGTTGTTTTGGCTATATTAAGTGATTTTGCCAAGTCGGCGTGGGCATAATTTGGATTTTGCTTATGTGCTTGCAAAATTTTGATGCGCTGCTCTTCTTGCTTCGAAGCCATTTTGACAACTGAATAGAAAATGGCAAATTGGAACTAAACTTAACTAGGAGAATTTAAAATTAACACTTCATTTGATCACTTTTAAAAAAATAATAAATAAAACCTTGAAACACTTATTCAAATTTTCGCTAGTAAATGCGAGCAAATTCCTTTGAATTCTACTATGAGCTTATCTTTTGACAGATAGGCCTATTTCGTCTGCTACTTACAGACTTCTTCATGTTGAATAAGTGTCTCAAGGTTTTATTTTTTATTTTTTTAAAAGTGATCAAATGAAGTGTTAATTTTAAATTCTCCTAGTTTCCCAATCACAATCGTTCTACTAATACGCTCAAAAAAAGTTTTTTTTTAAAAATAGTGTTTAAAAAAAAAGTGAAAGTGATTAAACTTAACGTTTCGTACGCATACACCTACAAAATGAGGGGTGTTCAAGTTTGTCAAATGTACGATTTAAAAAAACTACGTCACATTTGAGTCGACCAAGTTTTGACCGTTCCATCCTTTAAGGAAAAGTATGGCCAAAGCTCATATTGAGATACGTTTCATCGCCCGTCAGTATGCATCGTGGGAACCTCGTGAGAACCTTTCTATATACAGTGATGGACAATACAATAAGCCTATTTTCGTACAAAATGGTCATGTTTGGGGGCTTGTCTTTCATTTTCTTCATTTTCCCGTGAGCAAATTAAGATGGAATTTCAGATGTTCTTGAGAAGTAATTTTCATCTGTATTAAATGATACTTCAATTACCTTTAATTTGGAGCTACAGACATTACTAACGAAGAAACAATAAGTCCACCTTTTGATTTTCTTAATGCTCAAATTTGAAGATCTGAGTTTTGAGTTTTGAAGCATGAGTCACTTTACTATACTAAAGATCCTGATTTCTTGATCAGCATGGTCTGAACGGTGGAAATCATAAATTTGTAACAGATGAAAATTCTGGGTATTTCTAGACTTAAGCCAAAATTCCAGCTAAATTACTTCACGGGAAAATGTAAGACAAGCCACCAAACATTTCTATTTTATATGAAAATCAAGCTTTGGTCTAATCGTATGACGGACATGTAACTTTTGAGCGCGTGTTTGTGGCCATTCCGTTTTGTTTCAGTGTTTGGCTGCTTGCTGGCAAGACGCGAACGATAGCCGTTGCGTAGACGGATCGTCCGGACAGTGCTTTTGTTGCGATTGCATTTTATGGCAATGTCCTGAGTTTGCTCTAATAGTTCTCAATACCTCCAACAAATTCATTAAATTTGGATGTGGGAATAATTTCTAAGCTATAATTGGCCGGAAGAGCAATGAGAACTCCGCCGCCTGACTTCTTCTGAGGAGTGTGAAAATTTCTGAATATTGAATGCACTTCCAAAAATTTCCTCCGTACGTACCGATAACAGTAAAGAAAGTGCTTAATATTTTTTTTTGTGTAAATTCCCCTTATTCTGACAGTAATTTAAAATTTCAGTCGCATTCTGTTTATGTGAAGAAATTGTTGGAAGGGCGATAATAACGATTCATTGTTATCTCTGTTGGGAGTACGTCGTTAATTACTACCTCCAACAAAGGTGTCATTATTTGCGAAAATGGGCAGCAGAAGAAATTGAGTGAAATTTGTTGGTACTATCGCACAGGTAGTCCTGTTTCCACATACACCTTGACGAAGTGCAAGAGCAGCCATGAAAAATCTCATGTTAATGACCTGATGAATCGATCTTGCCGAAGTTCATGCAATATCGAGAAGGAAATTTCAGAAATTGATGTAAATTCCATAAAAATGCATACGAAGATCGCGGCGAGATCAAGGCTGCTGAACCCCAAAATACCTTTCCAAGGTTCATAGGTCTTCATATGAAATCGTGAGGCACGTTCTTGGTTTCAAAGCTGAAGTCTTCAAACAGTACGGTGCACCGGCACAAGATTTACAAAGAAAAAAAAATAACATTGAATTTCATGGAATAGAAGAACTTGGTGAGTCAATTCCGGTAAATAATAATATTGAAAATTACATCAAATGACAATTTAACGTTTTGCTTTGCTCGTTCATTTGCGAAGATGAACACGTAATGGCATGTTTCAGCTGATGTTTTATTTTTCTCTTTTTAAGAAAAATCTTAATCCTTGTTCTCTGAACAGGTTGAACATGGAGATGAGGCGTCACTGAAATAATATCTGAAGTACTGAGAAATTTGTAGAAACAGCACTGAGCTGACCCTGTTCTAACTATTTTTTTGAAATTATTAGAGAATAATAAGCGTTAAACCTCTACTTTCTTCGTTTAACCTGTTCAAAATTTGCACTCCCTCCTTACCTCCTATACTTCCGGAATCTGTGAAACTCTAACCGTCTCTGCGGATCCAATTGTTCAAATCCAAATCTAGTACGTAACCATTCTGTGGATGCCAAATATCTTCCATTTTACATAGAAGGGAAATAATAACGAACGGTTCGATTTTGGCAACATGAAATTTTCGTTTTTTTCAAAAATCATACGGGTACCAAACTATGAAGTCCTTTAAGCCTTTTGCGAGGTGTTAAGAAGACTATCGTTGGTTTGCTTTTCTGTTTTTGAAAATTTGGTGAAGTATGCTCAATTGCTTCAGGTGTACAGTGTTTTGTACCTTTTTAATCTTTAAGCACTCGCGCTGTTGTACTTCGTACAACACATGTAGATTTTCCCTTACCATTTTAATGCAGACGCATCTATCAATTTAAAAACAACGTGTATTCCTCAACAAAACACGCTCTTGACCAAATAACGTATTTCTTGATTACAGAAATTCCTCAAATAGGGCGGTAGATTACGATATTTTGAGACGTGTCCGCGTAAATAAACTACGTAGAGTATCAAGTTCGCTATAAATCGTTCCAACTTGGGATGATCTAGGCAACCAAACTGTCGTTGAGTTCAGAACAAACGATCTACAGCTTTAAGAGTAGGGTTTTGAAGTATGCAGAGGGACAATAAGTATTAGACAATATTGATTGAGTAGTGTGGAAGGTCATCAGACATGATGCGATAATCTTGGGATATTATAGGTAATCCAAACTGTCCTTAAGTTCAAAACATAAGATCTACAGTTGTTAACAGTAGCATATTCAACCAATCTTTTGGAAGATCAACAGTCAATAATTTATAACGTTCTAGATCATCCAAACGTTTCAGAATATTCATCGAATAGGTTTGAACAGTTATCGTAGTTTTTAGCCCAAGTGGCTACGGTTACTATTGTATATCTTAAGTTCTGAACTCAAGTCAGTTTTAATGAACTTGAACATCCTAAGACAATCTGATAATGACTGGTGACTTTACAGAAGATTCACTGAATGTGTTTGAATGCATATCGTCACCATTCATAGGCTATAAAGCTAATGTTACGACTGTAGATCTTAATTTCTGAACTCAAGGGCAGTTTTGGTGACCTAGAACATCCCGCGATATCTCATTCTATCAGTTTGCCTTCCAGAAGACTCACTTAAATTGGTCAAATACATATTGTTACTTTGTCTGGTCTAGAAAGCAACAGTTACAACTGTAGATATTCAGTTTTGAATTCCAGAATAGTTTGGATACCCTAAAAGATTATCTCATAGTGTCGGTTGGTCTTCCAAGATATTCAATGAATATGTTTCAATACACAGCGTAGCTTTGCATACCACAGAAAGCTTTTGTTACAACTGTGTTCGGATCTCAAGGATAGTTTGGATGACCCAGAACATGTCATATTGTTTCATAATGTTTGTGGACCTTTAAGTATATTGATTGAATATGTTTGAATATGTATTAATACTTTCTTTTACCTGAAAAGTACTGTAAATCTCAAGTTCTGAACACCAGGACAGTTTGGATGACCCAGAGGATCAGAAAGTTATAAAATAGTGACTGTTGACCTTCCAAAAGATTCATAAAACAGGTTTGAATAAATATAGTACCCTTATATAGTTACTGTTACGAATGTAAATCTTATGTTTTGAACTTAAGGACAGTCTGGATAATCTAGAATATCCAAAGATTGTCGCATTATGTCTGTTAACCTTCTACACTATTCAATGATTATTGTTAAATACATATTGTTTCTTTGCATACTTTAAAAACGTACTGTTACTACTGTAGATCTTATGTTCTGAACTCAAGTGCATTCTGGATAACCTAGATCATCCCAGAAAGATACGGAAATATTTAATGTTTATCACCAAAAACTCAATTATACGTATGCACATGTGCCATATTTCAAATCAACGCCTTATACTATTAATAAAGCATTTATTTTTTCTCCCTGAACTTCTGCATATTCAGGATGTTCTTGGTACGTTTAAGGTTAATTAAGCCCTAAACTCGGTATGATTTTTATGTGTCCCAGATAGAATAAGTTATATAGAACAAATTTGCCCAAGACAATGTACATTTTTATTCAGTCTGTGATGTTATACAGCCATTTTCGTTTTGGGGTCATATATGACCCCTTAGGCCTGAAGGGGTTAATACACTTTTTAGGACAAGGCATAACATTTATGAATTGTTCAATAGTATGTCGCCCTAATTCAACATTTTTCTCTTTTAAATTTGATGTGTAGAAATATTTCAGATCGATTGGTCCAAAATATCTTTTGAGAAACGACAGAGATATTTACACTCAAAACCTGACCATTTTTCGTGACGGTTGCAATGCGAATTTTTTTTAAATTGTACCCCAGTATAGAAAACAAAGACGTAGTCCTACGTCGAAAATTGGTCTCATTTCGGTTTCTTTAACCGATTTACCAATTAATATCTAGTGTTGCAATAATTATCGACTCACCCTTTAGAATCCTAAGTTGCTTGTATGATAAACAATAAGATTAAACGGCAGTAATGGCTGAGATTTGGCCAATCAATATATATAAAAATGGATTTCTGTCTGTCTGTCTGTCTGTCTGTATGTCTGTCTGTCTGTTTGTCTGTTTGTCTGTCTGTCTGTCTGTCTGTCTGTCGGTCTGTTTCCCTTTTTTTTTGACGGGATGGAAAATCTGCAAACAGACTCCTGAAGAACTCAGGGTGTGAGGATGAGGGCGCCTTCTCCTCGACCCACTAAAAACCCACCCGTGCCTCGAGCCCCGGCCCTCCCCGGAACCACCTTTCGGTATTACTTTAGGGAGGGGGCTAGTGTCCTTTACGCACCCACTATGTCTAACTACATAGGTCTTTAGTAGCAGGGTTCGGGACGTCTGGTGGTCTCCCTACCCGACCGCTTACGGTACCTGCCGAACCTCACGTCGTATGGTCCCTCCTCCGATCGAGAAAGTCAGGGTCAGGACCGGGGTTGGAACGTCTGGGAGTGCAGTCCAGGATCGTCCCTGTTCCCCATGTCACGACCGCTTACGACCCCCTGCCGGATCCTGCGCCGTATGGCGCTTCCTCCGTTGTAGTTCGTTTAGCCGTTAAGGGGAGCTTAACGTTTCCAGGGTGTACCGCGGGGAGGCGAACTACTACCACACCCCATGTCTGTCTGTCTGTCTGTCTGTCTGTCTGTCTGTCTGTTTCTCTGAACCTAATAGACTCGAAAACTACTGAACCGATCGACGTGAAATTTTGTATGCAGGGGTTTTGGGAAGGTTCTTATGATAGTTCAAGACCTTTTTTTAAGAGGGGCGCTCCCTTACAAATGAAACACCAATTTCTACATCACTCGAGAACTAATCAAGCAAAAGAAACCAAATTAAGCATGTGTGAGTTTTTGAAGGCAAAAAAGGTTTCTATGGTAGCTTAAGAATCCTCCCCGTCCTAAAGGGGGGGGGGCTCTCATACAAATAAAACACAATATTCTGCATAACACGGGAACTAATCAAGCAAACGGAACGAAATTTAGCATGTGGTGGTTTTTAAAAGACAAAAAATGTTTCTATGTTGATTTGAGACCCCTCCCCTTTCTGAAAGGGAAGGGTCCCATACAAATGAAACGCAAATCCTTGCATAACTCGAGAACTAATCAGGGAAATTGAACAAAATTTGGCATGTGGAAGTTTTTGAAGAAGAGAAATGTTTCTATTGTGATTTGAGACTCTTCTGCCATATGAGGAGGGGAGAGGGGGTAGGGCTCTCAAACGAATGGAGCACAAATTTCAGCATAACTTGAGAACAAATCAAGCAAATGGAACCAAAATTGGCGTGCGGGGTTTTTTGAATGCAAGAAATGTTTCTATGGAGATTCCAAACACAAATTTAAACCAAACATGAGAATTATCCAGAAAACTAAAACACAAACTGTGTATTTTTCGGGTGAGAAGAATGTTCTGATAGAAGTTTGAACCCCTTTGAACACTTGCGTTGATGGGTTCTATTTATAGGGTCCAGGTCATCTCCCTGGCGTGATGAACCTGCCTCAGGCTGACAGTCACA
Organism: Aedes japonicus; assembly: GCA_034211315.2. Classification (NCBI taxonomy): domain Eukaryota; kingdom Metazoa; phylum Arthropoda; class Insecta; order Diptera; family Culicidae; genus Aedes; species Aedes japonicus. The sequence continues at coordinate 317,082 of JASCZW010004965.1, forward strand.
TAAATAAGAAACAAACATAAAATCATCTTGAATTTAGTGATTTATAGTGTGGCAAATACAAAGCCCAATGAAATCAACAAAGTTTTCAAGACCCTGCTGAAAATCGAACCCGGCCTAGTAACAACTCGGTATTGCCGTATCTTGCCTGATTAGGCTATCATTTATGCGACTCATTGAACATTGTCCCATTACCGCTGGCCACAGCCGTGGCCGAGCAATAGTTTACATCAATTACACGCCAGCTGGCGTTCCTCCTCCTCCTCTTCCTCCTTCTTCTTCTCCGATAACAACAACCCAAAACCAAGAGGCCACTTCACGAGTAGGTACGTTGTCACAGTGTATAGCGCATATTACGCGACGTCGGTCGGCCGCACTCGCAATGAGAACTACTTTCACTTGCCCCAATTTCGCTCATGTAATCACTTTCCATTTCAACGCGCACCGCGTTTGCCTCCGCCTGTCTGTCCGTCCGACCGATCGTCCGTCCGTCCGTCGATGTTCGCATTCACTCATTTGCCCAAGCCGTAACCTACTGACTCGTGAAACTCGAGCTGCTGCTATACAAAGTCATCGCGTCGCGGTCTGATCCGGAACGGGAGATGGTAAAGACGACGACGACGACGACGACGGCATCGAAGAGAGGTTAGTTCCATACAAATGTCAACTTTTGCCATTTCGGTACACATCCAACCAACTTTCCAAAAACAAACATATCGAACCGAGAAACCTTCATGCTTGGCTGCTGCCATGCTGGTTCATGGCGTTCCAACCTTATGAAGTAATGGTTGCGTGCTGTGCCGTGGCTGCTACTGTGTGGTGGCTTCGAAGGAAAAAGGAAATTCACCTCGCCGAAAGCCTCACACGAAGACCCACAATTACGTAACTGGTGAAACTCGAAGAAACGGACAGGAAAACGCGGCCCGCAGAAGTGACCCAACCATGCTGCGCGCCATCTCGATCGTCGAACTGGTTTCGGATTGTGTGCCGCATCTGTCACCTCACAGACCGATCGTCATCGGATGTGTTGTGTTATTCAATATCAATATCATGGCAGTGAGCTAATAATCGTAAACTATTTCGATCTCTAATATGTGCGACCGGTGCGTGCCGCCATGATCCATCGCTGCTTGCAGCCGTCGTCCAAGTCGATGACGACCTTGAAACCTCAAAGTCAACGCAAAACGACGACGACGACGACGACGACGAGGGTGACGATTGTTACGTGAGTTCACACGGCGTCGCCGTCGATCGAGTTGTCATATTCCGTGGTGGGCCTTCGAATTGAAAACGCACATGTGTGCTAGTGCATTTGGATCACGATTTCAGTGTTGCCAACGTGTTTGACAGAAGTAGGTCACATCTTCTAATCGGCGCTTATCTTATCCCAAAAACCCGAATCAACAGACCATTTCCATTCCGTACACACATTCCGCAAACATAACCATTTCACAATTTCTCAAAAATCTCCTCCCAGTGGCCACAATTGCCCGCATGACAGATAAGACAACATCGTAAATGTTCTTACGCTAACTTTTTTTTTGCTTTTTCTCCACTCAAAGATAGCCTCCATCACTCGTGGGCCGACGCCATTTACATTCATGCGTAACAACGACACACATCAAAGCGACTGACTTTCTCAAGGTTCACACGTTAGAGCGCTCGTACGTAACAAATGTGCATTGCCTAGCATTCCAAGGTGGACCACTTCTGACTGATCAATCGATTCCACACTGATCGAAGCGCCGGCATTGATTGCGCAATAATTTGCGGGAAAATTCTGAAAGCTTTGATTCGGTTTCGCCGGGGACAGGAAGTTTGACCCAATATACCGTCCTGTGTCCGTTCGTCTCTATCGCGTAAGCGGAGGCAATTAATCGGAAGGCTGCTCTCAACCTTACACCACCACTAATAAGGTGTTGCCGGGGGTACAAAATGCTCATTAGTAGAGCGTAAATCCTTGTTTTGCTACCACTGACTGCCTCCGATCGATCGACTGTGGAAGGTAGTAATTAAGGCCCGAGCAGCGAGACAACCCCACGCCGTGATAATTGGTTGAGGAAATACACTTGGTTTGATTGGGGGTGAACTTGAAGAAAAAAAAATGTGTAGTAGTTTTCGGAACCGGGTAGTCGGGGAAGGTTGTCACATGCGAGTTGCGATAGATAGTGGTAGATAGTTGTTGGAAATCGTTTCTGGAGATTCGAGTTCGGTGATAGTAACGAACTTCTAAAGTGGGGAAAACCTTATTTTACACAATAATGTTAAACTACCCGAAGGTCAATTCATTTTTACTTACTCTTGGTTTGTTTGTCTCTTTCCTTCCTTCTTATGTTTTCAAAAACCGGAGAAGCAAAACCGCCCAATCAAACGTTAGATACAATCATGATGACCTACTTTTCGATGCATCTTAAAGGGTGTTTCGATCAAAATTTGGTCGACTTAAACTTGACGCGTTTCGTTTTTTTTTTTTTACTAGGGAGTCCGCCCTCTCATTGCCCAGAATTACAAGCGTAATCCTAAATAATCATTCGACCAACGCACGCATCTGCTCCCTTATTATTTTTTTTTAAAATAAGATGAGTGCCTCACTGTTTTCATAGACCGGAGGGCCTCAATGGAACTGAGACTATCCGAGAAGAGAAGATGAAATAATGGTCGGAAGTTATCCCCAATGCGAAATTGATTGCCGCCAGCTCAGCAACAGATACGGAACAAGGTTCCTGAAATTTCCGGAAGGCAGATGAGTATTCATTGTAGACATCGAAACCAGTGGACCCATTAATGCGCGACCCATCAGTGAAAATTCTTCTATTGCAATTGACATGTTGGTTCTTTTTTATAAAAATATTGGAAATTTAAATAGGTCAAAGTTGATTTGGAACTGCTTGAATAGCCTGTTTCATGGAAGGAACTGTGATAAGTACCAATTAGCCTTTATGGGAGATTGTTCTCCTTCTAATTCTGAGTAGTTTTTTCGATTTTATTTCAATATACTTCTAGCATGTCTTCTAGATAATAGCAAGCCGTTGATGAACCCTGCAGTGAAAATAAAAAAAAAGCAATTACTACGTTATTTTTTTCATACAAAATGAAACATTTCCTTTCGAAAAACATTTAAGTAAATTTCATATGAGATGAAAATCTTAAAAATCTTAAACGTTGTTCAGAAGTTTTGAAGTGTATTTTTGAAAAGGGCATTTTTGAAAAAAAAAATTTTGAACCGCCCTTACACCGAAATGGTCACCCTACAGGTGGAGTAAAAAAAAGTGTAAGTCTAATATTTTTTGATAAGGTATACCAATTTCGACGGAGTTCTGAGATTGACAATAACTTTTTTCTATGGAATTGCTGATAGTGTGAATTGGATGAAATAATTATGAAACAATTGATTTTTCTTGATTTTTTCTGCGAGAGTTTTCAACGACTTCCTTTTTGTTTTTTGAAAGATCATTCAATTTTGTATATGTTAAATAAAAAACTAAACGCATTTTCAACTAAATAGTTTAAAATGCGTCTGCATCGAGTCATACAATTTATTTATATTTAAATTATATTTATATAAAGATTTCAATAATTTTTTTTAAATTTGGAAGCTATTTGAGCTTCTCTTAACGATGTCTGTGCCTTTTTACAAGTATTGTAAACATCTTTTAGGATCTCTGAGCATTTTTGAAAGTTTCGTTAGCTTCGTTGAAAAGTCCCTTAGCTTCACTGAAAGCTCCGTGAGCTTCGCTGAAAGCTCCATGACCTTCACTGAAATTCCGTCAAACTTTCAAATTATCAGATTGTTCAAAATACTCCATAAGCTGTATACGATGGTCCCTGAGGTTTTTGAAAACTACTGATCTTTGAGTTCTTTTTTTTCTTAGTTCACTAAACTGATATGACTGCTCACCTAGCTTCGGAGGATTGTTGTGGAAACTTGCTATTTATTATTATTATGAGCTTCTTTGAAAGCTCTATGATCTACTCTGAAAGCTTCGTGGGATTCTCTGAAAGATCCGTGAGATTCTCTCAAGGCTCGGTGAGGTCCTCTGACAGCTCCGTGCGCTCTCTGAAAGCTCTTGTTTTGAAATTTGCTATTTATTATCATGATTAGCATCTTTGAAAGACCCGCGAGCTTCTCTAAAAGCTCTATGATTTACTGTGAAAGCTTCGGGGGCTTTTCGGAAAGATCCGGGAGCTTCTCTGAAAACTCCATGAGCTTCTCTGAAATCTCTGTGAGCTCTCTGAGAGCTCCGTGAGCTTTGATGAAAGCTTGTGAGCTCTCTGAATGCTCTCATTTCTACTCTGAAAGCTTCGTGGGCTTTTCGGAAAGATTCGTGAGCTTCTCTGAAAGCTCCGTTAGCTCCTTTCAAGGCTCTCTGATGTCTCCGTATGCTTTGCTGCAAGCTCCATGAGCTCGATGAAAGCTCTGTGAGCTCGATGAAAGCTCTGTGAGCTCGATGAAATTTGTGTGAGCTTCGGTGGGGACTCCATGATCTCCTATTAAAGCTCCGTGAGCTTCTTCGAAACTTCCGTTCCCTTCGCTGAAAGCTCCAAGAGCATCTCTGGAAGCTCTATAAGCATGACTGAAAGGTAACTTGCTATTTGTTATTATTTTGGAACCTATTTGAGCTTCTCTTAAAGCTTAAGCTTCTTTAAAAGTACACCTTCAGACTTTTTACAAAAATCTGTAAAATTTTATCATATTCTCAACAGAAGAACATTCGGTAATCCAATTTAAAAGATTTCGTTGAAATTTTACACCAAATTTTTACCGAAATCCTTTGAATGGGATTACCGAATTTGTTGAGAATTCTGTAAAATTTTACAGATTTCTGTAATAAAATCTTAGTGTGTACTGTGAACTTTTTTGAACATCTCTGAGCATCTCTGAATGCTCCGACGAGCATCTCTGAAAGCTCCGTGAGCTTAGTTTAAAGCTCTGTTAGCTTAGCTGAAAACTTTATAAGTTTCGCTAAATGCACCGCTGAAAGCTTCGTTAGCTTCTCTTAACGCTTTTAAAGTCACATAAAAAATGTGCGCTAAAGCTTAGGAGCACTTAAAAAGCTTGCAGAACTGCCAGAAAACTCGGTAAATAAGGCTTAAAGAGAGAATGGAGTCTCTATAGAACAAAAAAGAACATGTAAAGAAAAGAGAAGGTTGTACAGTTATGAAGAGTTCAAAAAGATTCCAGGAAAGCACAGGACGATATTGGAGAATCTCAGGAAGTATTTAAAAATCTAGGAAATCTCAGGAAGCTCCGTGAGTTTCTCTGATGCAGCTGTTGAAGACACAGAAGCAGTTTTTCCTAAAATTCAGCAACACTCCGGAGAAGCTCATGTAAAGTAAAGAAGTTTTGCCAGCAGAGTAGGTGAAGCACTCAAAAAGCTTGAAGAACTTGAAGAAGCACCCAGAAAGACTCGTTAAATGAGACTACAAGAGAGAATGGAGCTTCTACAGAAACTAAAAGAGTATGTAGGAGCTTGCTCAGGGACATTTCAGAGAAGATCGTGCATTTAAGAAGAGGTCAGGAGCTTCGGGAAAGGCACAAGACACTGTTAAAGCATCACAGGAAGCTGTTAGAGCATCACACATTACAATAAAAATGAAGAAAAGCTCGTTTATAGAAGCTTAGGAAGCCTGTTTCAGCGAAGGTAGCGGGACATTCAAAAGAGCTCGTAGAGCTCCCAAGAAACCACGGAATTTTGATGGAAACTTGGCAGAGTGAACTTTCAGAAAAGTAAAACGAAGAAAAAGCTCAAGTTTCTATTAAAACTAAAGGTACTTGTAATGCTCAGGAACATTACCGAGAAGGTTGTGTAGTTATGAAGAGTTCAGGAAGATTCCAGGAAAGTATTGGACTATGTTCCAGAATCTCAGGATGCACTTAAAAATCTAGAACAACTCGTTTATGAAAGCTCTTGAAAGCTCCACGAACTTCTTTGAAAGCTCCGTGAACTTCTCTGAAAGCTCCGCGTGCTTTTCCGATGGAGCTTTTAAAGACATTGAAGGAGTTTGTGCGGAAGCCCAGGAACACTCCCGAGTAGCTAATGTAAACTGAGGAAATTTTTGCCAGCAAAGATAGCGAAGCACTCAAAAAGGTTGTAAAGCTACCAGGGATGCTTGAAAAGCATCAAGAAAAACTCGGTAAATGAGATTCCATTAGAAAGAAACGGGGCTTCGTGATTAAGCGGTTGGCGGTGCCACCCGTCGTTCAGGCGATGTTCATGGAGTGAAGGTTCGATTCCCGCTTCAGCTTGTGGAACTTTTCGCAAAACGAAAACGTTCATACTGGTCCACTGGGTGTTTGGGGTGTTGTTCAGTCCATGTTCAGTCTGTACAACCCCGAGTTGAAGACGGTGTAAACGTCTTTTAAAAAAAGAAAGTTCCAGAAACATTTCCAAGAAGGTTGTGCAGGAAGCTTTCAAGATAGCATAAAACGTTGCTAAAGCATCTCAGGAAGCTCTTAAAAAGCTCGTTCTTGAAGAAGAGCTCGTTCTTGAAAGCTCAGTCTTTTTTCAGCGAAGCTAATGGCACATTCAAATAAGCCCACACAGCGCCCAAGAACCCTCAGGGATTTTGATGTAAACTTCTCAAAATTTTGTGAGCTTTTTGGAAACCTAAACGTGACATTAAAAAAGCTCCTAGAGATGGCTATGGATTTTCCAGGCATGCTTAGGGAGCTTCTAGAGAACTTTAGTGAGCTTCCAGAGGAAGGGCGACCCCGGCGTAGTGGTTGACATCCATACCTCCAACGCCAATGTCACGAGTTCGAATCTCACCCCCGGACAAGTTACGAAAATACCCAAAAAGGTATTTGAGTGACTATGACGCGAGACGAACCAGCCCAGGGCTGAAAATCTCGATAATGGAGGGGGAAAAAAAGCTTCCAGGGATATTAAGAAACCTTTTAATGAGGTCAAAGACCTACTCGAAACAATAACAGCCAAAATTGGGTGCTTGCAGACATGTTCAGTCAGCATTCAATAATGCTCGGATACTCTCTAGTGAAGCTCAAAGAACATTCGGAGAAGCTTAAGATATTTTCAGAGAAACCAAGGGAGTTTTTAAATAATTTTAAGATGGTTCTAGATAAATGCACTGGGAGCTTTTCAAAAAAGCACATCTTCTAGAAAATTCAATGAACACTGGGCCTCTCAGGGTTTCTCTGGAAACTCCATTAGCTTCTCTGGAAGCTTCTCCGAAAGATCTGTGAGCTTTTCTCGAGGCTCTGTGAACTATTCTGGAAGCTCAGTGGGTTTTTCTTGAAGCTCTGTGAGATCTCCAACCAAAATGGCGAAACGACCAACGGCAGGTCGCAGGGACCACCTAACTACTGAAGCCCTAAGTAGTGAGACATAGTGGGTGCTTAACAAGCACAATAGCCGCCTCCCCGAATAGATACCGAAATGTGATTCCCGGGAAGGTTCAGACCTTAAGGCACGGGTGGGTTTTTAGTGGGTCGAGGAGTTAGCACCCTCATCCCCACACCCTGAATTTTTCAGAAGTCTGGTTGAAGATTTTCCATCCCGTCTAAAAAAGAAAGAAAGAAGAGGGTCTTTGAGCTTCTATGGAAGCTATTTTGGCTTTTCTAGAAGCTCTGTGGGCTTCTTTGGAACTGAACAGGTCTGTGGTTTTCTCTGGAGGCTCTCTGAGCTACTATAAAAGTGCTCTGAGCATCTATGTGGGCTCTAGAGGCTCTGTGAGCTTATTTGAATGCTTTGGAGGCTTATTTGAAAGTTCTGTGAGTTTCCCAAGTAGCACAACTCGACATAATTAGTTGAGTAAACTTGATTTTGACTTACAAAGGCACATTTATGTTTTCTCAACGTAATTGAAACATGTGTGCTACTAGGGTTCTCTGAAAGCTCTGTGAGCTTCTCTGGAGACCTTGTGAGCTTCTCTAACAGTTCTGTGGCAGCTTCTATTGCAGCTGTGTAGACTTCTCTTGGAGCTTGTAGGCTTATCTGGAGGCTCTTTGAGCTTCTCTGGAGGTTTTGTGAGCTACTCTGTGGGATTCTCTGGAGGCTCTATAAGCTTTTCTAGATGCTCTATGAGCTTCACTGGAAACTTTGTGGGCTTCTCTGGACGTTTTGATAGCTTCTATAGAAGCTCTGTGGGCTTCTCTAGGTGCTCTTCTGGCTTCTTCGGAAGCTCTCTCTAGAAGCTCTGTGGGCTTCTCTGAAAGCTCTATGGGCTTCTCTGGATGCTCTGTAGGCTTTTATTGCAGCTCTATGGGGTTCTCTGGAGGCTCTGTGAGCTTTTCTGGAAACTTTGTTAGCTAATCTGGAAATTCTGAGGGCTTCTCTGGAAGCTCCTTGCACTTTTCTTGAAGCTCTTTTAGCTTCTCTGGAAGCTCTGTGGGCTTATCTGGAAGTTCTGTAAGCTTCTCTTGAGGCTTTATGAGCTTCTCTGATAGATCTGTGGGCTTCTTTAGCAGCTCTGTAGACTTCTCTGGGTGCTTGTAGGTTTATCTGGAGTCTCTTTGAGCATGTTTTGAGCCTCTGTGAGCGTCTCTGGAAGCTTTGTTAGCATCTCTGAAAGCTCTGTTGGTTCCTCTGGAGGCTCTGTGTGCTGCTCTGGAGACTCTATGAGCTTCTCTAGATACTCTATGAACTTCACTGGAGAGCTCTGTAGGCGTCTATAAAGGCTCTGTAAGCTTCTATAGATACTCTGTGGGCTTCTCTAGGAGCTCCTCTAGCTTTTATGGAAGCTCTGTGGGCTTCTTCTGAAGACCTATGGGCTTCTCTGGATGCTCTGTGGGCTTCTTTGGAAGCTCTATGGACTTCTCTGGAGCTCAATGAGCTTTTCTGGCAGCTTGGTTAGCTAATCTGGAAATGTTGAGGGCTTCTCTGGAAACTCTTTGGGCTTTTCTTGAAGCTCTTTCAGCTTCTCTGGAAGCTCTGTGAGCATCTCTGGAATCTCTGTGGGCTTCTCTAGAAGCTCTTCTCTTGAAACTCTGTGGGCTTCTCTAGAAGCTCTGTGGACTTTTCCGGAATACCTGAAGGCTTCTCTGGAAGCTCTGTGAGCTTTTCTAGAGGCTCTGTGAGCTTCTCTGCAGGCTCTGTAGGCTTCACTGGCTCTGAAAGCTCTGTGAGTTTCTCTAGAAGCTCTTTTGGCCTACTGCTCTTCTGAGCTTTTCAGGGTTTCTCTGCAGGCTCTATTAGCTTCTTTGGGATCTCTATAAGCTTTTCCGGAAGATCTGTGAAATTCTCTTGAAGCTCTGTGAGCTTTTCTGGATGTTCTATGAGCTACTCTGGATGTTCTGTGGGCTTATCTTGAAGCTCTATGGGATTCTCTGGAGGCTCTGTGAGCTTTTTTAGAAACTTTGTTAGCTAATCTGGAACTTCTGGCAAGAGACGAACTAGCCCAGGAGGCTAAAAGTCTCTTTAATAAAGACAAAAAAAAATGGAACTTCTGAGGGCTTCTCTGGAAGCGCCTTGGGCTTTTCTTGAAGCTCTTTTAGCTTCTATGGAAGCTTTATGGGCTTATCTGGAAATTCTATGCGCTTCTCTAGAGGCTTGATGAGCTTCTCTGATAGCTCTGTGGCAGCTTCTTTGGGAGCTCTGTAGACTGCTCTGGGCGCTTGTAGGTTTATCTGGATGCTCTTTGAGCATATCTGGAAGCTCTGTGAGCTTCTATGGAAGCTCTGTGAGCTTCTATGGAAGCTTTGTAATCATCTCTGGATGCTTTTTAATCATCTCTGGAAGCTTTGTGTGCTTCTTTGGAGGCTCTATGAGCTTCTCCATAGAAGCAGTGGATGCTCTGTTGGCGTCTCTAAAGCTCTGTAAGCTTCTATAGAAGCTCTGTTGGCTTCTCTAGGATCTCTTCTGGCTTCTCCGGAAGCTCTATGGACTTTTCTGGAAGCTCTATAGGCTTTTCTGGATGCTCTGTGGAATTTCCAGGAAGTTCTATGGGCTTCTCTGGAGGCTCTGTGAGCGTTTTTGAAAGCTTTGTTAGCTAATCTGGATATTCTGAGAGCTTCTATGGAAGCTCTTTGAGACTAGAAATTAGAAGAAAAAATAGTATCTTCCATTTAATTCCAACTACCAACTACTCTTCGACACATGTCGAAAATAAGCAAAGGTAGTTGGAATTAAATGGAAGATACTAATTTTTCTTCTAATTTCTAATTACAGGTATTCCACTAAACAGCTCAAACCTAGGATTCAGCTCTTTGAGCTTTTCTGGAAGCTCTTAGAGCTTCTCTGGAAGCTCTTTGTGCTTCTCGGGTTTCTGTGAACATTTCTAAACGCTTTGTGAGCTGCTCTGGAAGCCTAATGGACTTCTTTAGAGGTTCTGTGCGCTTCTCTAGAAGCTCTGTTAGCTAATTTGAAAATTCTGGGAGCATCACTAGAAGCTCTTTGGGCTTCTCTGGAGGTTTTGTGAGGTACTCTGGAAGCTCTGTGAGCTTCTCTAGAGGCTCTGTGAGCTTCTACGGAAGCTTTTCTGGCTGCTCTGGAAGCTCTGTGCACTTCTCTGAAAGCTCTTTGATTACGATGGAAGATCTATGGGCTTCTCTGGATTTTTCGGAAACTCTCTGAGTTTTTTCTTTAGTTTATTTAGAGGTCTCTTTAGCATTTATGGTCTCTATAGCTTTTAAGAAATCGTCTCTACTTTTGCAATGTTATATGAGCTTTTTCAAGTTTCCGAACTTTTTCAGGAACCATCTGATCTTCTGCGAGAGCTACTTATAATTCTTCAGAAGATTGTAGTTTATTTAGTTATTCAAAATTAGCATCTCAAAGTTCTTCAGAATAGAGCTTCAAGCATGTTACAACTGCCATCAAGCTGCCCTTACTGAAATCACTATCACAATCTAACCACCGCCAAAATAATAAAAACCCCTTCATCATATTTTCCCGCACCAACTAGATAAGTTTCCCAAAGTCCTTCAAGGGTAAACCCACCCTCTCAACCTGTCCATCACACGCACAAAACTCCTGATAGCTGCAGTCACATGTTTTCGTCTTCCTCGAACGGCGCTTTCGAAACGCTTCTCATTTATGCTGCGTTATCGCTCGACGCCTCTCTGCAGGCCCTTCAACGGGGAGATAGGAGGACTTTCGTAATCAGAGGCGGGGCATTGAAAATTCAGTCGAAAATAGTTCTGGTCATAATTCAAGTTTATCGCCCAAGGCTGATGTCCAATCGGTTGGGTGGTGAAATTTGGTGGGCAGTTGTTTGATTAGAGGGGTAGGAATGAACTGATAACTGATAGTAATTGTAGTCTGACCCTGACCAGTCACGGTTGATTAATTTAGTTTTTATTTCTTCGTCTCTATTTCCAGGTAATTGCCAGAAATGGACGAGTGTAATGCGAAACTCCAGCCAATCATCGTGAGACCATATGAAGCTAATCCCATTTCCATCGAAATTGTGCCAAGACTGGTCTTTCCCATTTCGTTCAAGGGGAGAGGGGAGGTCGCCTCATGGTTGCGAGAGGAAGAGAGGAAATCCAAAATACAGTCTGAACTGACATGTGTCAACAGCGATTTATTATTATTATTATTTGTTTCGACGCTATGCGATAAGAAATCCCGCAGCCAATTTGAAAAATCAATTGGAAGAAAGGCGCCTTCCGTTCCAATCGTACCGTAATGCGTTAGCGGGGGTTTGGCCATCCAATTGGGTTTGGGGCAATCTTATCTCATCGTAGTACCGAAATTTCTTCGCGAATTTCACCACCCCTAATGGCCCGGATAGACGGAGACGGCAGAGTTGTCACGGTGAAGTGGGAGATAAGTCGGACGTGTTCGCCGATGGAAGAGTTGAGAAGAAGGGGATTGTCATGCCTAGACTTCGAACCAGCGCGGTCACGGGAACGAGTCTGATAGCGTGACATTTTAGAGGTGTACGATAAGGCGCATGGTAGGAACGGTGTATTTTAGAATCGACTTCTCCCCCAGCGTACGAGAAATGGCCATCAAATTAAAATCTGCAAGTGCACTGTCCTACATTCTCCGCCACCATCGCTGTGATTTTTTTTGGCAGCACGTGTTTCCATTCGCGTTGGAATCTTCAAATAAAAAGAACACCTGTAACATCTCTTTCAACGCACGACGCGGCCGTTCTTACAAATTGCTATCTTCGACGAAACACGCGCCACAAATTTCAGACTTCTTATCTTTCGCACTCTCTTTCAGCAGACGGCAGATTCGTAGTTTTCCTTTCAAAAAATGCGGCGCTCAATTTTACGCTGCCGAAAAGATAAAACCAAAACGAACGTCACCAGCGCCAGCGCCCTTTCGAAACCTTGAAGGGTGGTGAGTGTGATCGGCAAAACAATGACATTCCTGGGCGATGAGTTTCGTTCGCAGTCCCTTCTAAGCATCGGAACAATTGCAAGACGTCGAAATCGTGCCATTGGCCAAACACGCCTCTCTGCGATCCATGCACTTATACATCTTATCGCCTTCATAATCATCATTAGAGAGACATCGTGATTGGTTGGGGCCATCATTATCCGAGACACCCGGGACCTCAACCGACGCCTTTGCGCTTCTCGCCCAACCATTAGAACAGCCGACACACTACCGAGGGTTGCGAAACCGAATCCCCTTTCCAATCGAAGTTAATTGAGTTATTCTGGGCTCCTTCTAATGTCCCGCATCTACTACATACTGCTACAACATCTAGCAGCTTGTTCTAAGTCTCCGTGGTTGGGCACAACAAAAACAAAGAATACGAGAGCGTGAAATTTGAGCGATCGCGTCTCGGTAGCAATCAAGCAGTGTGATGAAACTTTTCATGGAAATGATTGGACCGAGAAAAGATGCAACCGTTGGATTGATTAAATCCGCTAGTAGGGTGGCGAAAATCTTGGGATGCCAAGCTACAAACTGAGCAAGACAATCCAATCTCTTTGCTGGATGGCAACCAGAACGGGGGAGGGAAACGCGCAACGAGTGTTGATATATCACGTCGCATGCTGTCATTAGCGTCATCGGCGCATCGAGCAGATGATGACAATCACCAAACACACACATTCTAAACTGACATCGATCGAAGCGAATTGTAATGTTCCGGGCGATGTTTATGATCGGATCGGGACGAAGGAGGAGGGAATTGTGCCAATTTTACGTGCAATGCTTAATGAGATTTTTTTTTCTGCTGCACCACAAACGTGGGCGATTAGGCATGCTGGATCGAACTCGGAAAGCGCGGAGTTTCAACAGTTGCGCACAATCGCGGTTTCATTCGATGAAGGCCAATTTTCGAAAGTGACGATCGGTTTGGTGTCACTTTTGAAACATGCAGGGAATTAAGCTCGCAAAAGCCACATATGTCTACAAGTCGATACCCGTCTCTGAAAGCAATGTGGGTCAGTTGGATGCTCTGTGGGCTTCTCTAGAAGTTCTTCGGCTTTTCTGGTAGCTCGGTGGGCTTCTTTGAAAGCTTCGCAGGCTTTTTGGAGGCTCTGTGAGTTTCTCCGGAGGCTCTGTGAGTTTCGACCTGCCTGAGGCTCTGTGCCCTTCCGGGGGCTCTTGGAAGCCCTGTGATTTTCTCTGGAAGATCTGTGGGCTTTTCTGGAAGCTTTTTGAGCTTCTCTGGATCTATATGGGTGGCTCTGGACGCTCTGTCAGCTTATCAGGAAGCTTTGTGAGCCTCTAAATTTCTTAAAAGTCATCAGGAGCTCTGTTGACTTCCCTTGAGGCACTGTGAGTGTATATAAAGGCTTTCTAAACGTGGTTCTGTAAATTCACAAGGAAGCTCTGTGAGCTTCTCTGGAGATTTTGGAGCTCATTAGGAAGCTCTTTGAACACTGGTGGAAACTCTGTGGGCTTCTCTAGAATCTCTGTGAGCTGCTTTTCAAACTTTGGAGGCCCTGTGAGTTTTTTTTCTGGAAGCTCTGTGGGCTTTTCTGGAATTAATCCTAGAAAGTCTGAGCTGTTTAGTGGAGTACCTGTAACTAGAAATGAGAAGAAAAATAAGTATTTTATACTACCTATGCCTATCTTGACAGATACGTGTATTTCGCCTACAATGTACAGACTACTAGTCGAGTTATTAGTACACGACACTGAAGAAGTCTGCACATTGTAGACGAAATACCCGTATCTGTCAAGATAAGCAATGAAGGCAGTTGGAATTAAATGGAAAATTATTCTGGAAGTAGTCTGCACTTCTTCAGAAGCTCGGTGGTCTTCTCTGGAGGATCTGTGGGTTTCTCTAGAATCTCTGTGAGCTTCTTTTAAAACTCTGGAGGCTTACTTGGAGGCTCTGTGAGTTTTTTTTTCTGGAGACTCTGTGGGCATCTCTGGAAGCTCTGTGGGCTTTGCCGGAAGCTCTGCGAGTTTTGCTGAAAGCCCTTTGGGCTTTGCTGGAAGCTCTGTGAGCTTTTCTGGACGCACTATAGTCTTATCTAGAAGCCCGGTGGTTTTCTCTGGAGGATCGCCGGAGATTCTGTGAGCTCATCAGGAAGCCCTTTTAACTTTGCTGGAAACTCTGTGGGCTTCTCTAGAATATCTGTGAGCTTCTTTTAAAACTCTGGTGGCTTCTTTGGAGGCTTCGTGAGATTTTTCTGGAGACTCTGTGGGTATCTCTGGACGCTCTGTGGGCTTTGCTGGAAGCTCCGTGAGCTTTTCTGGACACTGTAGTCTTCTCTGGAAGCTCAATGGTCTTCTCTGGAGGCACTGGGGGCTTCGCCGGAATTTTTTTTTTTTTGTTGGGAGCTCTGTGGGCTTTTCTTGGAGCTCTGTAACTTTATCCGGAACATATTTGAATGATTTTTCGGTAGCCTTCTGAGTTTTTTTTTATTTTTCCAAAATCCCTGTTTTACTTTTACATGAGTTGTTAAGATGCGTCGTGATTTATAGTATCTCTTTTCTGACTTTTTTTTTACTATTTACGGAATTTTCTATTAGATATGTCAGGTTTTCGGACTTCTTCCGGATTTGTTTAATCTTCTTCGAGAGAAGAGATATTTAAAAACACGTGAGAAACGCTTATATATTTTTGTGTTTTGCCTTTGTAGAAACGCTTATATTTTAAAAAGTGTTTCAAAATGCCTTGGCGAATTTTCAGCAGCTTCATGAACTTATCTGGGAGCTTCTTTTGTTGTTCGTTAAGATATGTGTGTTTCGGAAAGCTTTGTCACATTTTATGAAAACTCATCGTGAGTTTTTTCTGGAGACTCTGTGTGCATCTCTGGAAGCTCTGTGAGCTTTTCTGGACGCTCTGTATTCTTCTCTGTAAGCTCAGTGGTCTTCTCTGGAGGATCTGGGGACTTCGCCAGAGACTGTGTGAGATCATCAGGAAGCCCTTTGAACATTGCTGGAAACTCTGTGGGCTTCTCTAGAATCTCTGTGCACTTCTTTTAAAACTCTAGAGGCTTCCTGTGAGGCTTTGTGAAATTTTTCTGGATACTCTGTGGGCATCTCTGGAAGCTCTGGGGACTTCGCCGGAGACTTTGTGAACTCATCAGGAAGCTCTGTGAATTTTGCTGGAAATTCTGTGGGCTTCTCTAGAATCTCTGTGAGCTTATTTTAAAACTCTGGAGGCTTTTTGGGAGGCTATGTGAGTATTTTTCTTTAGACTCTGTGTGCATCTCTGGAAGCTCTGTGGGCTTTATCAGAAGCTCTACGAGTTTTGCTGGAAGCTCTGTGAGCTTTGCTGGGACCTCTGTAAGCTTCTCTAGAAGCTCTGTATGCTTCGCCGGAACATATTTGGATGATTTTTCGGTAGCTTTCTGAGTTTTGTTTTGTTCGTTATTTCTTCCAAATCCTTGTTTGGACTTTTTCTTCAGTTTTTTTAGAAGCGTCGTGATTTATAGTCCCTCTTTTTTGATATTTTTTTTTTACTATTTACGGAATTTTCTATTAGATATGTCAGGTTTTTGGACTTCTTCAGGATTTTTTTAATCTTCTTTGAGAGAAGATATATTAAGAAACACGTGAGAAACGCTCATATTTTAAAAATTGTTTCAAAATGCCTTGATGAATTTTCAGCAGCTTTTTTTTAACTTACCTGGGAGCTTCTTTAGCTGATTGTTAAGCTCTGTGCGTTTCGGAAAGCTTTATCACATGAAAACTCCCTTAGCGTTTCCGGGAACTCTCCTCGGTATTTTGGGAAGTTCTATGAACTTATCCATGAGAAATCGATGAGATCTCCTAGATTAACTTCCTGATATTCTTTGAAAATCTTCCCTTAGCTTCTCTAAAAGCTTTCCGCTCTACAACGGAAATCTTTCTGGTCTGAAGAAGTTTTTTCCGCTTCACCTCAGGAAGCTTAACATATTTTTCAAGAAGCCTTTTCTAGCCTTCAGAAAATACTGGAAGCTCAAAACGCTATTCGAAAAGCTTTAGGAGTTTCTAGAGATGCTTGTGGGAATCTTTTGAAACTTGCGACGCGTAAACAGAAGTTCTCAAATCCCTTTGATACGCTCAAGATCCTTCCAGAAAAGCTCAAAAAGCCTCGTGACAAGCTCGCTCACAGCTTCCAGGAAGCTGACGTTTTTTTTTATTGAAATCGAAGAAATTTTAGACAAAACCAAGAGCTTTCAAAGAAGTTAAAGAAGATTCCAGAGAATACTATAAGCTCAGAATGCCTCAATAAACGCTTTTAGGAGAGTTTACAGGGATGCACGCCAGGCGAGTATCTCGCAAAACTTTCAGGAAAGCCCAAAGAGCTTATTAAAGTTTCAACCGAATCACGCACAGCTCGTAAGAAGGTCAAGGAGCAATCAGTAAATTCAGTGAATTTAAAGAAGACAAAACGCTTTCGGGTAGTCGAAGGAGTTCCAGAGAAGTCCAAAGTTCTTCCAGATAAGCCTAAGAAGCTTTCAGGAGTGTTTACAGAAGAGTGTTGAGAGGAGTGTATGAGGAGCTCAGGAGTATTTCCTGAAATCTTAAGAAGCTTTCAGTGGTGTTTACAGAGATGCTTCAAGCGCAGCTCGCAAATCCTTCAGAAAACTCAAGAAGTTTTTCAAGAAGCTTCCCGCTTCCAGAGAACAGTGGAATAACTCAATAAGCTACTAGAACAGCTTTGAAAGTTTTCAGAGATGCTTGTGGGATTCTAGTGAAGCATGCAGTGTCTAAACACATGTTCTAAAGCTTTCAAATACGCTCAAGATCCTTCCAGAAAAGCTAAAGGAACTTCATGAAAAGCTCGCAAAGACTGGAAGCTAGTAAACTTTCAGAAAATAAGAGCTTTTAGAGAGGCCAAAGAAGCTTCCAGAGAATACTAAGATCAGAAAGCTTCTAGAAATGCTTTCAGGAGAACATACTGGGATATTTGTCAGGCGTTCATCTCTCAAAACTGTCAGGAAAACTTCAGGAGCTTCCAGAAAAGTCTGCTGAAATCAAGAGAAGCTTTCAAAGTATCTATGGAAGCTCGAGAGACTTCCAGCGAGCGTGCGAAACTTTCACACATGCTTTTAAAGCTTGCAGAGCAGTTTACAAAGCTTCCGGAGTCCAAAAAGTGTCCGAAGATATTCACGTCGCTTTCATAGGAGCTCGCGGAGCTTGAAAAGAAGCTCGCGATGATTGTAGATAAGCTCAATGAGCACGAATACAAGTTTAAGGCTTTTAAGGTTTGTTTTTAGAGACGCTCAGTGAGCTCTTTATAAACCAGAGGAAAGATTAAAGAAAAAAATCACAGAGCTTTTTAAAGCGCTCAGAGGGAAGCTCATAGTAGCTCATAAGGTTCCATAGAACCGGAAAATGGCGAAGAAGCCTGCAGAGTTTTGAGAGACACCCAGGGAACTCAGAACTCATGGAACCTGTAAAGAAGCACACAAAGCCATACAAAGAATGTCAAAGAAGCCTTATGGACTTCACTTTGAGAAGCATCAAAGTATACTTGAAACCTAATGTAATTTTAATTGTATTAAGGTTCTTTTAATATATCCAGTCATAATGTAACTTAAAAAGCGTCTGAAGAAGTTTACAGAGCTTTCAGAAGAGCTCTGGGAGTTGCCAATCTAGATCCAAGCTTTCCAAAAATGCCCGGAAAGTATTCAAATAAGCTCAGAGCTTTGAAAAAAGCTAAAGACAAAAAGGAAGCTTACAGATTCTGAATAAAATTTCAGAACAGTAAGCAGAGTAGTGAAATTATGCAAGCTTGAGCCAGAAATGATGATGAAGTTTTCAAATCAGTTTTCCCAGGGCGCGATTAGACAACCCAGGATTTTCCATGTGAGTGAACAAAATTCGTTTTGCGAACGGTTTCTTGATTTTCTTCCATTTCGGACGGAATCACACTGACAACTGCACAACTAAGCGGATATAAACAATACACTCTAAAAACAAATTGAACAAAGTTTGGATAATTCCGGTTAAGTATGAAAATAGTTACGAAAGATTGAAAGTGTCACAATAATTATTGACTCACCCTTTAAACTACTGGAGCTTCCGACGAAACTTATAACTCGGTATTTGTGGGCTTCGTGATTGTGCGGAGAATACCACGAAGTGAGGGTTCAATTCCCGATCCATTCGGTGGAACGTTTCTCTTATAACCTACTGGATGTTATGTGTTGTCCGTTTTCTAATTTTAGGTGTTCTCTGGTTGGAAACAGTGTGAAATTTTTATTCAGGAATTTTCGGAGAGCTTTTCGAGAAGTTTCGAGAACTTCCCAAGAAGCCTAAGGAACTTTCAAATAAGCCCAGGGAGATTGAAAGAAGCCTAGGAAGCTTCACCCCAGTAAAGTCTTACTTGATAAAGGAAGAAGAATTCAAAAACTAATTTTGATGTCCACATTAAATGAAAATGAAAATTTATTTTCATTTTTTTTTAATTTGATTATTTTTGGTCAGCCTATTTCCTCACAACGTGGTGACAACCACCGTTGCCAGGAAGACGACTCCACCATCTGGTCCCTTTTCACCTCAGAAAAATCCCACCGACCTCGACCAGGTTTGAACCCAAACCCACTGGAGAGCCAAGTAGCAGTCACGTTTAACACTATACTGCCGGCGAGGGTTGTTTTCACTTAATGATCGCCAAATTTGATGTCGAAAAATGACAGAAGTCAACTCGTAATTTTCCTTTATAACACTAATTGCGTCAATTTCATGGGAGCTTCAGGTTACTTACACAGAAACAAAAGCGTTCCCGAAAATGAAAACAGACCGTGAACTAGTTCTCGTTTTCAGGATTTTTACCTTTAAACGTGATTCAGTTCACGGTGTATTTTAGCATTTTCTTGAATTCATGACTGCAGTTCAAGGATTTGGGCACGGATTTTTTTCCGTGTACCATGAAAAACGTGGACCAAGACAATACATTTCCACTGTAATAATAGCTTTGTTTTGAATGGTTATTCCACAATTCAGTCGCCACGTATCTGAAAGTTTCAGTGTATAAAAATAGATTTAGGTACAAAATTCTCCAAATTCCAAAACCTAAATGCAGAAAACTCTTTTGTTCGAGCCAATTCTTGCAAGTAAAATTTCCCAAGCCATCCGAAGCTCACCCAAACGCTAACAATTAGTCAAATTGTCACTCGAGGACATTCCGTGCGCACGTTTTGTCGCGGTGCTAATTTTTCACGCATCATTACCATTTAATCAAAACAAACGGCCCTGCCAGTAGTGACGTTCGTGGCCTAATCCCCTGGCTACGGGAGATGGAGTCCGTCGGTCGTCGATTGTGCAATATTCTGTTGTAATTTATTAGAACAACGATGACAAATTCTTGCCGATGCATCGCGAACCTCGCTGAACTAAATGCATTTCTATTATTGCAAGCATTTGGCCGGTTCCACAGATTTCGGTGGCCACTTGTTGGAGAAGAGCTCGTTCAAGAGGGGGGTACCAGGAAAAGAAAACAAAATCAGGTTAAACATGTTGGGAGAGCAATTTCTCAAAAGGAATCTCCTATCTGTTTCTCTGGGGAGTGAGTGAGATGGGGAGAAAGTACAGCTGTGACTTTGACGAGCGGTCTGAAATAATAATTTATAATTAAATCATTTATTTTTGCTTAAAATTTGTCCACTATATTCGGGGTGCAGGTCGGGAATAAATCACCGGTCCAATCATGACGGGCGAATTTTCTCCTCTGAAGCGGCGCGTCTTGTCGTCGGCGTCACATGCACTGTACCTGCTGGCTATTGCACATGCTTCACTGTCTTCCCAAGTGACATGGTCGAGTTTTACGTGGACAATTTATGATTTTAATTTTAATTATTAATAATGGGGAGAGAGTGGGCCTTGTTCATTTTCCCCTTTATCTTCGACCGAGGGAATGTTGCCGGTCCATCATCTGCGATGTCGCAATCCATTCTCTGGCCGCCTTTTTTTTTTGTTGGCCCGCTGTGATGTAAGAAGCATTCTGATTGAAGGGTGCAAAGGTGGAAAAAAACCATCTCGTTGCATCTGTGCGAGATGCTTGTCGGCGGTGACATCGCCACCTCTTATCGTTGCCATGGGCGGTTTTTTAGAATTAGAGCGAACGGAGCGCCAAGTCAACCGAAGCTAAGGCCTACTTTAGTTAACTTTTTCATTTCACTCTCGTTTGCCACCCTCCCCGGAGTGGGTTTGCTTCGTTGTTGTACATTTTCGACTTCTTCTTTTCCTTCTCCGGCAAGCTGGGTGCAGAAGTGTGGAGAAACAAGTGCAACAATTGCACTGCACTGCACTGATGCTTGAGTAAACAAATAAATGTGCGATGCCGTGGCAGCGACTCTCGAAGATTGTATTGAATAAGCGGGGGTGAGGGAAGGAATTGGAGGGAAGTATTATGTCAGCATTTGGTGTGAATTTTGTAATAATTAAGGCTTTTGTTTTGCCTTGTGTGCTGGGAGATGGCTGGTTGTTTTAGTTTCCGATCTCGGATGCACTCTCGGACTCGCTCGGAGGCTTTCCTCAGGCTAATGTTTGTGCAATGGTGTGGTTGAGTTTAGACGAATGTGACTCATGGAGTTTATGCCGTACAATTTTGGAGGGTTCGAGATCGTGGAGAATAATGAAGGACTGTGATAATTGTAATTGGCATGATCAAGAAAGTGTCACAGCTTGCGAATGGTTATGACATTGCTGGAAGTGCAACCATGACTGAAGATACTAAAATGTACAAACTTGGCAAAATATTGTAAAGACATCCATAAGCACACATTTTCGATAACCTTGCGTCTATCCAAATAAACGGCGAAAGTAGTAGTAGTATTAGAAGTATTTGATTTGGCATGCCATATGTAGCTGTGGTCGAAAATCTAACAGTTTCGTCTCTACCGGCACTATCAATAAGGAAGTGTACGAGAAAGAATGTCTGCAAAATTGGTTGCTACCGTTAATCAGAAGCCACGGCTCTCCAGCTCTGTTTTGGTCTCTTGTCAGTATGCGAAATCCTTCCTGGAATGGTATAAGGTACAAGAGGTCAAGTACGTGCCAAAAACAGCCAATCCACCAAACTGTCCAGAACTTCGCCCAATAGAAAAGTACAGGGCTCTAGTTAAGCGGAAACTCTTTGAAACTAAGAAGAAAGCAAATGGCACCGGAAAATCGTCACGGCGGGTGTATCTGAGGATACCGTACGGCACCGGGTGTACCACAGAAACGTTGAGAATTGTATTGAAGGAAGAATTAACATCCTAATCAACGGTTTCTAATGTAGATATAACACTATTATTGTGAAATAATCAATCGGTTTTGTTGAATTATGTGTAAGTTTTTTTTTGCTGCTATAATTTTGGTGTCCGAAATTTTACGTGAACAGGCTTTATGTAAGTAAATAAATGGTGCCAAAGTGGTGGTCAAATACGTACAAATTCCATTGTTTTCTTAAACGGATTGATTTGACATCGTATTCGATTTAATCTGTAATAACAAATTCGACTCAAAAAGTCTAACGCAGTACGCTGAATAAATGACACACTGACGAGGCCACAATAATAAGCGATTTTGACATAAAATGTTGGAATTTGAGATAACTCAATGCAGACGTCTTCCAAATTTAGCAGATCGACAGGCAATTGGTGGAGCCGATACTATTTGAACACTGTTATACGACTTGTAGTTGTCTGGGCATACGTCGTTCGAAAACTCCAAATGCTTTTAGGTCCGCCTGGAGCATCATCCATATTTCGTGCTCGTAGAGAACTACTTGTCTCAGAAGCGTGTTGAACATCTCCGTCGATAATCACACTTCTGCCTGTGCGAGCCCTATGCGGTCTATACTTCGGTCTTCGACGTATTCACCCTTAATCCACGTTTCAGCCAGGCTACTCAGTAGCCGCTTGAAACTTTCTTCCCACAACGTCCACGTCGGCAGCGAAGCAAATGAATTGACTGGATTTATTGAAAATCGTGCCCCGCATGTTGAAGCCCGCAAGTTTTCTAACGCCATTGTTGAACAGCGGCCAAAAAAAACCCATTGTCTTGCCGAACTCCTTTGTGTGGATCATACAAGTCCCAAAACGAACCCGATATCTTCACACAGCACTGTACAGGGTGCGACAGAAAATAATGCGAAAATGTTTAAACTTGAGTTTTGGGTTTATTCATGTAGCTAGTGACTAATTTCTGTCGAAAGTGTATTTGTTTATGTTTACTTTCAACTTCTCCGAGGACCAAAACGTTGTCCTACAGCAGGATGGAGCGCCGTGTCACACGTCCAATCGAACCCAACAATGGTTGAACGATAACATGAAGCTTTGGCCGAAGGATTTGTGGCCCCTTAGCAGTCGAGATCTTAATCCGTTGGATTATTCGATTTGGGCATATGTTGAAGCACGAGCCTGGAAAACATCACACCCTAGTGTGAAAACCCTGAAGTCAACCATAACACGCACATGGCAGCCAATGTCGGAGAACTACGTCCGAAAGGCATGCTCTGGCTTCCGGCGTCGGCTCGAGGATGTTATTAATAAAAATGGAGGACACATTGAATAAATTTGTTTAAAAGGACTTTATAAAGATAAACGCACTCGAACATGTTGATATTATTGCTTGAATTAGTTGAAAATGGGATTTGAAAGAGATAGAACAAATTTTCGCATTATTTTCTGCCGCACCCTGTACACCCTTCCCTCATTGCCTTGATCAGTTTAGTCAGTTTCCTGGAAAAACTGTTCTTGTTCATAGACTTCCATAGCTTTTCACGATCAAAACTATCGCTTGCGACCTTGAAATCGATTAACAGGGGGTGCGTACGAACTTGATATTCGCGTTTCTTTTGCTGTAACGCAAAGATTTGGTCTCTGGTCGATCGCCCGTCCGGATTACTAACTTCCCACAAATATGCATGCTAGTGGCGAAGGATGGTGGTAAATGATCCGAGAAAGCATGTTGTTGGCCGTGTTGAGAATAGTGATCACTCGGTAGCTCTCACATACAAAAGGGTGACAGTATATTGGGTATGTAACTCCTTCTTTCCACCCCTTCCGTAGCTGTTCTGTATCCCAGATCCTGACTATCAGTGCAGACAATTTGCCAACTTATCCGGGCCCATTTTTATAAGTTCCGCTTCGATACTATCCTTCCCAGCCCCATGTTGTTCTTCTCCTGTTTGATGGCAACCGTGGGACATCTCTCCCGTCCGCCGTTCCGATGAAGTCGTTTCTTCTTCTATGTTGAAGTTTCTTCCGGACAGCTCACGTTCATCCATCAAGAGGCCTTCAATCCTTATCCTTATCCTGCGTTAGCTTCTTGTACATTTTTCGCGTTGCTTGAGAACGACACAGCTGCTATAATTCTCCGCACTTTGCCACTTCTCCAGCAGTCCTCAAGAGGGGATTCGAACAGCTCTCTCTTTGTTTGTAATTAGTTGTGACTTCGGGTAGCTTCAGTCGCGTTTTTGATATTGACAAAACCAGCCTCTGATTGTCTCATGGATAGCAAAAAGCCACAGCAGAATTATGTCACAATACCCATATGCACTCAAGATCTGCACAAAATGTTTTGGTTGTATTTGTCCTCGACGTCAGCATTGCGGCAGTAGCTGCTTTATTTGAAGTAAATGAAACCAACACGCTTTCCTTCGTGCCCTTCAAAAGCTAACTTGATCCGTCACTTAAGGATAAATGTCTTGATCCTTCAACATAGTATGAGCGTTTGGTTTTCCGTGAATTCGAGGATTAAGGTTCCCAGGATTTTCGGGTCAGGAGACTTGTTACACCATCACTGGTACCCCAAGCTTCGCCAACGCCAGCTACCACCGCCAACTAAACTGTATTAACCTGTACTTGGAAACCGCTTGCCCATCCAACACAGTCAAGCCTTTCCTGCCAGGCCCTTTGGTTGGTATTGAAGACGGGGTCTTCCACGCTACCACTCACGCTACATTCCTGCTTTTTTCGATCCTGACACTCCAAATGTTTCCAGCCAACTGAACGATAGACCAACCGATCCTTTTATGGTCGTCTTACCACCGGGAAGGGAAGCCTCCAATACTCTCATCATAGTCGAGTCACTCCAGCCAGCGACCAACAGTCATCCCGGTCCTGTGTTTGAGTATGGAGAGGGGTCTTCCAAGCCGTCCACACAGTTGCTTCTAGTGATCCAACTCTGAACTGCCATCACCTGAAAACTCAATCTCTGACGGTTCTGGCAATTGCTCCAGTAATGTTGTTGTGATCAATGACGTAGTACCTGCTTCTGCTTTGCGGATTTATTACCCACACTAAGGTAGATTCGGTTTTCTTAGCTCTCAGCGAATGCGATTATGATGTGATTGTATTGACGGAGACTTGGTAGGACGAGCGATTCCACGATTTGCAGCTGTTTGTCCCAAAGTTTGCAGTATACCATACCGGTAGCAATCCAACGAACAGTTCAAAGTATTGGTCCACCTTTATCGATCCCACATCGACGAGGATTACTCTTCAGCACTTATGGAGTGAAATTTCGACGCCTAGTCGCATCATTAGCGTTGGAGTTATCTATCTACCTCCTGACCGACGTGACAATATGAATTGCATGCTTGATCATCTGAATACCTTTACCTTACCTTACCAATCAGACCAGGGCCGGTGTGGCCTCTGCTATACACAAAAGGTGTCTCCATTGTGTTCGGTCCATGGCTGTACCTCGCCAGCCTCGTTGTCGGCGGAGGGTTCGCCGATCGCCTTCTGCTTGATCGATACACCTCGCTTGTTGCGCGCCTCTTCTGCTTGTACCCGTCGGTTTGTTTTCACATTCTTACGACATGCCCAGCCCATCGTAGTCGACCGATTTTAGCGATGTATACGATGGGAGGTTTTCCCAGCAACTTATGCAATTCGTGGTTCATTCGCCTTCTCCACGTTCCGTCTTCCATCTGCACAGCATCGTATATTGTACGCAGCACCTTTCGTTCAAAGACACCTCTACTAGCAATGCCCATGTTTCGTGGTCGTAGAGAACTACCGGTCTAATTAATGTCTTGTAGATGGTCAACTTTGTAGTTCGGCGAACTTTGTTCGATCTTTGCGTCTTTCGGAGTCCAGCCATAAAGCGCCTTTGTATTTATCTGCTGGTGTCGTTATCGGCGGTCACCAATGAGCCCAGATACACGAATTCGTCTACTACTTCAAATTCATTACCGTTCAGTTCACTTCACCGTTACCTGCACTAATCGTTTCGTCTTCACCCCGTTCGGGAACTAAAGCCCCAGTCACTCATCGTGCATCATATTCCATAGAACTGGATCCCAGGATCGAATCTTGCGGGACGCCTGCGGTGATCTGAACACGTTTCTGGCCTACCTCTGTATTGTACACCAGTACTTGATTCTGGAAATAACGTCCCAGAATCTTGTACAGGTACCCAGGAACCTGAAGGCGTTGGAGCCCAACTGGCCCAACTGGCGCTATTGAACGCATTTTTCACGTGAAGGGTGACCACTGCACAGTAG
The DNA here is from genome assembly GCA_034211315.2 of Aedes japonicus. NCBI lineage: Eukaryota > Metazoa > Arthropoda > Insecta > Diptera > Culicidae > Aedes > Aedes japonicus. The sequence goes on from JASCZW010004965.1 coordinate 342,840, forward strand.
CGGACTACTCGCCTCTTGCGCTGAATTGCCACTTCGGCCGTATTGGTGACGGACAGAATGGTATCCACTGACGACTTCCCTTTACGGAAGCCAAACTGGTTGTTAAACAGACCACCTATACCATCCGTATATTTTGTCAGCCTGTTGAGGATTACCTCCTCGAACACCTTACCCACTACTGTATCCAACAGACATATAGGTCTATATGTCGTTCCCTGTCCTTGGAAGCAACACTAGGGTCTGAATTTCCCAGGCGTCCGGAAAGGCGCCCTCGCTCAGACACCTTTGTATCACCACCCTGAACACTTCGGGAGCCAGCAAGATAGCCGTCTTGATGGCCAGGTTCGGAATACCATCCGGTCCCGGCGCTTTGTTCACTTTTAGCGACTTTGCTATCGCAATGAGTTCATCATTCGTCACCGGCGCCTCACCGATGCCTCATGGTGTTATCGATGCCCACGTGGTTAGGGATGCTCGGCTGGGCCGCTCATCCCTCCATCGCTATGACAGCGTGATGGTCTGGGATACTGGAACGCTTGTCATGGGACAAATCTACGGCGGACGGACCAATGTGTGGCTGAGACCTGCTGTACTCGGCTGGTGCTTAGAACAGGCCTAGGCTTTCATGACGCGCAATACTGAGTAATCCAGCGGATTAAGATCAGGACTGGATGACGGCAACCACTTCTGAGTGTGGTTTGAGGTGTGGCACGGAGGCCCATCTTGTTGAAATACAACATTTGACTTCGAGCCGTACTGATCTTTGATACCCGGAAGAATATATTTACTTAAAATCCTGATGTAAAACTCCGTGTATACTTTGTTGCCTTCCTGAATGAACTCCGGGTTCATTTTTTTGCCATCGGAAACCACCAATCCAAACACCATAGCGGTAGCAGGATGCTTGGTCAAATTCACATGTTTATGCTCGTCGGCCACGTCTTTTTCCGGGAGAGAACTAATTTAACGATCGGTTCTGGAATTTGCTACCGGATCGACGGTAAACAAGCTCTCGTCGGTTAACAGGATTACCGGATTTTTTCGTTTGTTGGGGTCGTAGCTTCCGAATGCGGTTGGTAATCAGTTTTTTTTCCGAGCCCTCGATCACCCTCGATTGTTTCCGATCATTCGTGCCGTATAATCGCTGATCCCGTGTTACTTCGCCATTTGCCTAATAGGGTATGGAACGGCTTAAGCACCCCAAGACCCTATTCCAAGCACGGCGTAAACGTAAACCTACAACGCTCTCTTTTTGCAGTATAGTGCTTCACTACATGGAGCATTTATGATATGATGATGATGATCAGGTAGCTTATCAAATCTTCCGGGCCGCCTCTAGGCATTTTGCCAAGAGGTACAAATTGTGTCTCAACCGATTGCCTGTAGATCTGCCAAATTTGGAAGACGTCTGCATGGAGTTATCTCAAATTATATTAATCCGTCCAATCTATGCATACAAAAATGGATTTCTCTCTGTTTGAACCTAATAGACTCGAAAACTACTGAACCGATCGGCGTGAAACTTTCTATGGAGGGGTTTTTGGGGTTGGGAAAGGTTCTTATGACAGTGAGAGAACCCTCTCTTTTCTGGAAAGGAGGGCTCCCATACAAATGAAACACACATTTCTGCATAACTTGAGAAATAATCAAGCAAATGGAACCAGATTTTGTATGGGCGAGTTTTTGAAGGCAAGAAATGTTTCTACGATGGTTTGAGACTCCGCTTCCTCATTTAAATGAAACACTAATTTGAACCAAACATGAGAATAATTCCAACTGGTATGAATATTTTTATGCAGGGATTTTTGGGATCGGGGAAGGTTCTGATGGTGGTTCGAGACCTTCCCGCACTTGAAACACAAATTTCTGCATAATCCGAGAACTAATCCAGCAAATGGAACCAAATTTTGTATGTGGGGGTTTTAGGTGCCAAGAATTGTTGCTATGGAGGTTTAAGACACCTTCCCGGTGGAAGGGGGGGAGGGGGCTCTCAAACAAATGAAACAGAAATTTGAACCAAACATGAGAATTATCCATGCAAATAAAACACAAAATGTGTATTTCTCGGGTAAGCAGCATGTTCTGATGGAAGTTTGACCCCTTTTGTGTCGAGAATGGGTTACTATTAGTGCTATTAGTGCTGCATTATGCACAGGAAGTTAATCTAAGGTTATGCAAGCAAAAATTACGTTCAAACTGACAGGATACTGCTTCGTTTGAAGAGGAATGTTTTGTCTATGAAATGGTTCTACGCAGAATAAAAACCGGTACAAACTACCGATCCAAGGGTTAAATTAAAAACACAAACCTTTGTTTTTTTCTGTAAAAATAACACACATTAGCAAACGAAAAAATTATAACCAGATTCATTCAGAAAAAAAAACCATAAACGCGCTAGTTCTATTGAATTCTCATTCATTTTGTTGCATGCTTAGCAAGGCTCGCACCGGGTTCAGCTAGTTTGTTAGATTGAAGTTAATGAAAGTATTGAGTATAGGACCAAATCTCCGCCGGGTGGTGCTAAATCGATGAGCTTGGACATCAATTGAGGCAAAATTGCTAGAAGGCACGAAATGCCTCAAACGGACTCTTATTTTTACCAGGTAGCGTTGTTATTTGGGTTGTGTTATTAGTCTATTATATAACATACAACTAAATTATGTTGTAACTTTTAAATTTAAATCTCAATTTCAATAAGCGATACAAGGTGCTATAATCGTGCCAAATTATTGCCAGATTTTTGGTTCAAATGCCGAAAGTCCACCCGCAGGCAAAAGGAGCATCAACTAATCTCCCTAGCATCTATGCTCCCAACGATAAAATACAAATTATCACATTATTTAACTCTATATGAAAGCGTTGGGTACGGGAGGGCCGCGCTTTGTTCTTTCGTAGTAGTAGAGCGATTTCAGACACTCTATCTGGAATCGCTCTATTTCTTGGAGTCTTCTTTCCGGAACATGCCGGCGATAAGAAAAATGTTGCATTCAAAAAGTCGTCATTTTTCAGAATGCTTTCAAGAATTGGCTGCGTTAGTGTCAGATTAGATTGAATTAGATTGGATTAGACTAGATTATATTAGATTAGACTATGTTGAACTGTTAAATCCTGCTTCTTTCAATACGAAGATGTAAAGTTCTGTCCAGTGAGAATCCGGAATCACTTATTGTGTTGCAGCGGCACGGAAAGTGACCGCTCCTAGAATTATTTTACAGCGGTTTGTCTACCTAGGCGCCCACGGTGTTTCGTGCAGTGAGTCAAAAGTTATTTCAGATGGAAGACGAGAGGAGAGAAAAAATTCTGCACACCCACGTTGATAATCCAAAAACCTTGAAAATCGCCAAATCAACCGTGTATGATGTGCTTAAACCGTCAGAGCAAACCTTAGACTAGCAGAAATGAAATCGCACAAAAATACGAAACGCACAGTACCGCTCGAAGATTTCGTTTGCGAGCAGGATATCGTTCTTATGGAGCCAGGCAAGCAACCAAACAGAACGTTGAAGCAAAGTTTCGTCACCAAAACTCGAGCTCAAAAATTGTACCAGCAGGTTTTGACGAAGTACCAAGGATGCCTGCTTGGCCAGATTTGGCGAGTTGCCACTACAGCCGGGAAGTCATCCAGTGGTACCGCGATAATAACGTAGATTTCATCGATAAAAACATAAATCCACCCAACTGCCCAACAGCTCCGGCCCATAGAGAGGTTTTGGGCAATAATGAAGCGGAAGCTTAAGAAAAGTGGAGAATCGGCTCGGGATGCGACTCAGATTACCTTTGGTTTGATGTATTAAACTTTTTTGTACGTCAATCCGTTACCGAGGTACAGATGATTTGATTATTCCGGATTCTTAATGAACATAGCTCTTTCGTGTAAAAAAAAAAAATTAAAAAAAAAGGTGACGAACTAGCTCAGGAGGTTAAAAGTTACCCTAATAAAGATATACAAAAAAAAAACTTCCATACAGCACTTCCAATCAGTGATCGATGAATTAAGATTGTCGAAAACTTACAACATGTTCTTGTTTACCTTGTCACCAATCACAAAATAATTGATCTAAGACAACTCTGAACGGAACTATTAGGTGGGCCATTATTTCACGGATTATTAGCTCATTTAAAAGACAATGGGGTTTCCAGCTTCACATTTTTGAAACAAGTAAAACTACCGGTTTTATTTGCTCTATTGAAACACACTAATTTATGGCAACACACCGGAGATTACAAGATTCCCCCCATATTAACTTAATTACGAGATCATAAATTCAAACCACGCAGATCATTGATTAGTCCGGCTCTTCCGATTCCACGACATATTTTTCTTCAATCATCTAACCGTCCCCAAACCGCCCATCTTATGCAATGGCTCGACTAATTAACGCTGTTCACAGTCAAAACAATCCCATTCGACCTACATCTTCTTCTCCTTCTCCCTCGCCACCGATCGAAGATTCAGCTCGTTTCCATTTCATCTTCCTTCGGCGACCGAGGAAAACATCCAAATTGAAAGAAAACATGACCAAAAACACATCGAAACTCACTCCTACCGAGCGACTTCGGGCCCAGCGAGCCGAGGCAATAAACTTGGGTGTCAATTGTTGTCACCCTCCGGGCCGCTCCGAGCTGTAGGGCATGGTGGCGGCGTATATTTACACACAATTTTCAGGGTCAAACCGCTTTCGAAAGTTGTTGAATTTAGTGAGCGCGCCGCTAGTAGTGAACCTACACAGCCGTACGCACTCTCTTAGTATACAGGCTAGCTCAGAGATGTTCTTGGTTGGCCGGGTGGAAAAAGTGGAAGTGCGGAGGACACCAAGGCCATCCCCTTAAAGGTGACGCGACGCACGTCTCTCCCCATCAAAAGCGAAAAAAAAAATGTGGCAATCAAAAACGATAGTAGTGTGTAGGGCGGCGAGTTGGTGGTTCTTTTTCGATTTGAAAACAAACACAACATTTTACTACCGCTTGGCGCTTCAAGGTGATCGACTCATGTGATCGCCATTGAAAGTAGTTTCCCATACCAGCATAACCAGCTGATTAGTAGTCGCCGTTCAGAACTTCGCAGCAATGTCGTCTTCCGATTGGACCTGCTGAACGACGGTACGGTACCTTTCTCTTATCTAGGAAATAAAAGTCAGCATTTCGAAACTAAACGGTTCGGTTCGGTTCGGTTGGCGTGCAGGGAAAGGAAATTTCGAAGGAAAACAAATTTCAAGGCGTAGTAATTCGGCGCGGTACGGCTGTTTGTTTTGTCGCGTTTAGGTACAATCGTTTCTGAGTCACCCAGGTGGCAGCACTGGATCGCGGCTGATAAGACCGGTGAGAGGTGCGAAGGTAGACAGACCGGTAGTTTATTGCGTTCATGGCGTTGTTTTCGACCGGAAGTAAGAAGAAGGAAGCGATTTCGTGGGAGGGGGGGGGGAAGACTTGCCAAACTTGCGATGGTTGTTGGACATTCTAGATAACCCCAAAGCAGCTGATTCATGATTTTTTTTTGCGACGCATTGAATTTTCGTTTGTCTGACGATGGTTGTAAAAAATACGAAAAATTCGAATTTGAAGATGCATATTAAACTCCACTTTAATTTAAAAAAAATCAAACTGTTCTTTACGTCTTGCAAGGTTAACCACATTTTCCACATAAAATTCGCGAAAAAAGAAGGTGTAGCTACCGAAAATAGTCGTACGAAATTTTCGTACTTTTCGTCGAACTTGTCACATTTCGAGTCAGTAGTTTCACATTCCACAAGAAGACACCAACTCCACTTATAATAACACCCACACCTACTAAATATATATTCTCCATCAACCCCTTCATTAACTCGTTATAAATTTTCCCAAACTATGAAAATCAGCACATCATAAAGTTGGAAATCGGCCCCCGTACCTCCCATATGCGCCATCATAATCGTTCATCATAACGCCACCCGCCAACCAACACTGTGTTGCACATTTACGATATTTAGACACGCTGCGCTGCATGGCTAAAGCGGCCTGCCAGTAGAACCAAGCGACAGAGTGCGATTCTCCGATGAACGGCGAACGATTTCGAAAAATTTAGGTCGAAATTGCTAGCTTCCATCCGACCGCCGCCGTTGGTCGGTTCTAGCACGCATGGATGCCCGCATGCCATCCACCAGCCAGTTCAGTAGCTACTTCTCACTTCTTGGAGCTCTGAACTCTTCTTCCGCTCGCCCCCTGATTCATTCTCGTCAGAATATTTCGTCAATCACTGACTGTCTCTGGGTAAAAAGTTGTAAAACGGCAGAATTTCTCGCGTGTCATCGCTACTTACTTCGGAATTGATTTCTAACTAGATTAACTTCATGCAGACGGAGCAAACTTTTGACGAGAGTGTCATCGTCTTCTACAGAGCTAGCAGCGAATAACTACCCACCTTCTAGTAATCGATGTGCCAACAAGCTGAACTTTTTATTTTGCGATATCTGCATTTATGTTTCACAATTGCTACTTCTTTGAAACAAATGAGGTAATAGCTTAACGATGATATGACGGACGGCCAATGGATCTTATTAGATTGTTTTGAAATTGTTGTAATTTTTTTCAGTATATCTTATGCTTTCCGTTTCTCTTTTTTTCTTGCAGGTAAACGACTTTCTTCATAATTGTTGCGGATGTATATGAAGTGCTCATGGTTTGCAATATAATTACACATGGTATGTAATAATTAAGTTTGATCAACTGATTCAAAGTATCGGGTATTTATTTACAAAATATTATTTAAAAAAAAACAAACAATTATAGCTCCCAGGCCATTGAACATGCTAGTGTTATTTTAGAGGCGGCATTTTGGTGAGATCAATCCGATTATAAATATGTTACAAAGTTGTATTTTCAAATAATACTAAATACGTGCTTGGTTTGGAAATTTCACATTTCCAAATCTAGACGTGCAGTAAGGCAATACGCCATTAGGCCGAATGGGTCATTATATCGAAAGTCATTCAGCCAAATAGGACGTTAGGCCGAATGAGTCATAGCGATTCATTGCTAGTCAAATCATATTCGGTGTTCCTTAGCTCAGTCGGTAAAGGCGCAGCTACAAAGCAATCTCATGCTGGAGGTCACTGGGTCCGATTCACTGGGTCTAGGAATTTTCCATTAAGTTCTCGACTCCCTGGGCATAAAAGATGAGGACTTGCTTCAGATAGAATTGGAACAAAAACAATTGCCTGTATTTCAGTTATTTATTATTGAATTCAAGATCTTTTTTTATACAAATGTAGCGTTTTCTTCATACTTTTAAGAAAAAATACGAATGAAATTATTCGTCACGGTTTCGCAGAAATTCTCGAATTTTTCCAGTAACACGGCTCATTAGGCGGCGCACACCTTCTTCCTCCATCGTTTTAGCTATCTTATTCCACCAGGTCTTCATCTGATAGATGTCTTTGACAACCTTTCCCTTTGCCTTGAGTCTCCTCTTCCTGATTGCCCAGTATTTCTCAATAGGGCGGAACTTAGGGCAGTTGGGTGGGTTAAGGTTTTTCGGAACAACCTGGACCCCTTTCTCTGCAGACCATTCTTGAACGACTTTGCTGTAATGACAGCTTGCCAAATCTGGCCAAAACATTACGAGATGGTCGTGAGATCGAATGAACGGCAAAATTCGTTTTTGGAGACACTCTTTTTGGTATAGTTCCGACGTCATTGTCTTATTTGTAACGAAAACTTTCGTTTTTTGCCACAGCTGCAAATGCCCTGCCAAATCATGAATTTTCGTGCAAATTTGTCGGCAAAAACAAATTTAAATTTGGCTGGAACATCCCCCCGAGCCGTTACCAAGTAAAATTTTTGACCTGGGATTTGCCCGAAGTCAGCCTTGACATAGGTTTCATCGTCCATCAGAAGACACCCGTCGAACTTGGTCAGCACCTGGTCGTATAGCTTCCGAGCACGGATTTCGGCCACACTATTCTGTTTTATGGTCCGATTTGGCTGTTTGCTAGCTCGATACGACTTGATTCCTTCCCGGAGTCGAGTTCTCCTCACGGTACTATGGGCAGCACCGAATTTTCTGGCCAAATCACGGTCCGACAGATTGGGATTCCTCTTAATCGTCTTCAAAATCGTACCACGCAGTTTCCGGTCAACAGTTCCACTCCGACGATTGGCTTGAGGCTTCCGAATCGTCGTCAATGTTTCCTTATACCGTTTGATAACGCGCCATACGGTATTTCTGGGCAATTTCAGTTGTTTAGCTAGCCTAGATGCAGACTACAATGGATTTTCCAAATAACTGTGCACAATTTTTTCCCTTCTTTCGGCTTCCATGTTGATTGTTTACAAAGTACAGTCGATTTGCGGAATGTCAAAAATATATACGTTCCACAAATACATCAATTCCCAACACGTGGGCGCCAAGAACTTCCAAATCCGTCCACCAGGAGCGCCACAATATGAGCAAAAGTTTGTTCCAATTCTAAATAAAGCAAGCCTTATGATTGTACCTGTCATCAAAAGCTCGCAATTAACAACTCAATTAACAACCTTTAGAACACTAAGTTGAGAGCAAGCAATAAGCGAATTGTCAAAGCAATAAACTTGAAATGCTAAAGGAAGAAAAAGGAGCAGCCTCTCAGATTTAAATTAAGCTTTCTGGACATGTAGACTTTGTCATAAACAGCCATACTTATTGTTTCAAAATTGATCTAGACTGACTTTTGAAAATGGTCAAACTTTTTTTTACCGCTTTGTTTTTTCAAATGGATGTACAGCCATACCTCGATATAAGGCAACTTTATTTTTTGACTATTGTCGTCGATTCCTCGAAAACCAAAACTCAATCGCGAAAAGTGATGATACCACTGCATAGAATGGAGACAATTTACAAACTACTGGTATCATCGATTCGTATGATTGAGTTAAACTGAGTGAAAAATCGACGAAGAAAGTCGAAAAATAATGTTGCTTTATTTCGAGGTATGCCTGTTATCGAAAACAAAATAGTGTTAAATGAGTGACTATCACTATCCTACAAAATAGTGTTAAATGAGTGACTATCACAACATTAAATTAAATATGAATAAAAATATTGAACCAAAAATCAAATTTATTCCTACACTGAGAGAAATCGATTTAAAACCACCTTTGATTTGGATGAAATCTTGCATCAAGATATTTAATTTTAATCTCTACCAACCGTCTACACAATGCTAGATGGGTACTTCCAATGAAAACATCACGATTTCAATTGAATACAAGAATACGTTAAAAAATCGAGTTTGAGATCCGATTTAAACCAATAGTAAGGATGCTGTTGGGCTCACTCACAAGTATGGGTGGTTAATTTCAATACAATACAAAAATACGTGGAAACATAGAGTTTGAGAACCGATTTAAACAAACAGTAAGTATGCTGTTGGGGTCACTCGCAAGTGTGAGTGGTTAATTTCAATGGCATACAAGAACTAGTTAAAACATCGTGTTTAATGACCGATTTAAACCAACAGTAAAGATGCTGTTGGGCCACTCACAAGTACGGGTGGTTTTTTTTTTCAATTTTCTTCTAAATTAATATTATATTACTCCTGAACACCTTGTTTGGTTATAAGGCAAGATCAGAGAGGTACACAAAGAAAATTAAGTTTCACTCATTTATTTATTTATTTTTATGTACATTTTGCATACATAATATTTATCTTAAAGTTGTTGTAAAACATACTGTTTTTAATATTTTCCAATCAAAGTAAACATTTTTTGTTCATATTCTGAATTGAAATACTTTTTTGCCTCTACTTTGTCACCAAGATTGAATAGAAAACTGTGAAATTTCTGCCAGATATTTTGTTTTGAAGTTATTACAGCGTTCTTCGAGCTCTTCTGAGATTATTATGTACTGGTCAGTGGATTTGTAGCAGAAAATCATTGTCGTGATATTTTATCTGTTTATTCAACTGCCCTGTTATATAACTCTCCGTGAGTTGTTACGCTAGTTCCAGAAGACGTTGCAACGGCGTTTAGTTCATTCTATCCACCAGCAACGACAACTCATTTGAAAGTAAAAATCCAAGTTCTTTGTGGATACATAACAACTTTGTTATTGATACTTTCTGCAGTCATCAGGAGACAACTAGCGGTTGAGTAATCTGTAACATCTCACAAATTGAGTTTCAATGGATTCACTTTTAGAAGTTTTAAATAAAATGACAATGCAAAAATCATTTTGGACAAGGAAAAGCTTTTGTCAGAAAAACTTTTTTTTCCTCAAAATTGCTCATCTCAAAATGTATGGACATGTTGGTAGGGAACGTAATTACCTATCTTGAAACAAAATCTCATTTTTGTAAATCGATTTTAAAAATTTCAAGTCGATTTTTTTTCAGTGTAGTACTAAATTTGGAAATGTTTCAATATTTTAATTCAAAAACTAGACTAGGGTTGCGATAGTTACTAATACAAAAGTTTTCGTGTGACATGTCATTTTTTGAATACATCCGTTTGAAAAATCAGTTTAAAAAAAAGTTTGGCCCTTTTCAAAAAAAAGTCTAGATCAATTTTTGCGCCAAATTCTGCATGTCCAGAAAATTTCATTGAAATCTAAGAGGTGGTGCCAACATTGAGGCAGAATTGTTGAAAAATGGAGGATTGAACTCATAGAATCTTTGGAACATGAAACTTTGTCTCGTGAACAAATGTTGAATCTGTTCATCGAGTTCAGTTCAATCTTCGAAATAACTGCGCTCAGTTTCGATTACTTTCACTCTGATCAAAACTTATCGGAAAATTCGTATTCAAATGAACCACTCCTGACCAATCTGGTTACTTTTGGTCCAATATGGTGCATCTTTCACTGACATTTGTCCGAAATTTTGGCGTAATCGAAGCATTCGTGTTTGACCTTTTGAGCGTTGTCGCATTTCTCTATGACTCTCTGAACACAGCAAAGCGCTTGTTCGAAATTTTGTGTTTTTATGGAAATAGCTGCGGAATCGCTGAAAGCCCTTGTGAAATCTGCTCTTTTGAAAACTAGCGCATTCTAGAGAGTTCAAAAGTGGTCGTGAAGTGGTCGAAGACTTGTCTCGTTCCAGGCGCCCTTCCACATCGAATATCGACGAAAACGTGACAATCATTATGAAAACTCTGCTTGAAAATCGTCATGTGAGCCTTAGAGAGATGCCAAGGAGTCTCACCATCTCATATGGAACTGTTCAGCATATTATTGTTGATGTTTCGGGCATGCAACGACGTTGATATCGTAGCACGTAATTTTGAGACGATAGCGACTTAAGGTCCAAACGCAATGTGAACGGAAACGAAACGGAAAACGTAAGTTTTACGGTTGTCGCAAATGACGTCGATATGTCCAATTGGAATTAGCTTGGATCTAATCAGTTTTCTATCCGAAATGTAGGTATAGTCGGATAGTATCGTGTATCTATCCGACAAGTAGGTATAGGGCTCCGCTGCCATTGCCGTTTTGCTTCCGTTATCACTGCGTTGAAGCCAGTACGGGATTGGGCTTGTCAGTAATGCATTAAAAACGAGAAAAAAATGTTAGCTTCCCACTACGAGTTCAGATCGGCTGTGGTGAAATCGAGGTGGTAGACGAATCCGTGTATCTGAGCTCCTTGGTGACCGCCAAAAACGACACCAGCAGAGAGATACAAAGGCGCATTGTGGCTGGCAATCGTGCCTACTTTGAACTCCGAACGACGCTCGAACTAAGTTCGCCGAACAGCAAAATTGATCAGTTTCACGATCGAAGACTAACTATTTTCAAAATGTGCAGTACACAAGGTGGATACGGACGACGAGACGCCTCTGACGTTCTATGCTAAATAGTTCAACCACGCTAGTTTCCCAAGCCAAACATTTCCGGGAATGTTTCCTTAAATTGTATTTTCAGTTGCGAAAGAGAAAGAAAATCTTACATTCGCTCGATTTTTAGACGATTTTAAAATCAAGACAGCGCTGGATTTGGCGTGAATTTGTTTCGAGAAGACGCCAATTTGACTCATTATGTCGAACGCCATTGGGCCGAATTCCTTTAGGCCAAACGTCATTAGGCTGTGCCATTAGCGCCGACATGCCGTTAGGCCAATTGTCATTTAGCGACTGTCATTCGCCGAATGCAATTAGGACGAATGGGTCGTCATGACCGAATTCGTTGGGTTTGAATTTCAAAGATAGAAAAAACTTCAACGAGGGCAGCGGGTTTGAAGTTGTGAATATTAAAATGAACTGCTTATGATTTAAAGAAGGAAAAATGTCACATGACAATTCATTGATTTGTTGTCCCAGAAGATTTCAAACATTCAATATTCAAAAATCTTTAAAAAAAAAAGACGTGTTGGCAAATTGAAATTTTTAATATTCTGAAGAATTGCTCATGGTTCAAAGAAGGAATAACCTCCCATGAAAGTGCAAAAAATGTATTCTTGAGTCCAAACAATAGATCCTTATGTCAAAATTCTTATTCTGTTATACGTTTAAGAATAAGTTTGCGAAATTTTGTCCAAGCGGCTCGCGTCAAATTTCGTCATTTTATGGACAGTTTCGCATGGAACTACTCAATTGCTTCATGAACAAAAGATATCAAGTTAAAGTTTCATTTGGCGAGTTTTTAAATTAGAATGAACTGCTCGTGATTAAAAAAAGCAAAAATCTCCTATACAAGTTCTCTGCTTCAAATCGCTTTTTTTTTCAAAAATACTTCAACGGTTATCAGTAGATGTTATTTTAAGTTAGGAAGAACAGTTTATAATTTGAAGATGAAAAAATCGCTCATAAAAGCTCATTGGTTTCATGTCCAACAAGATCTCAAGAAATGCTAAATTTTATCTTTCACAAGGCTTCACGATGGATTGAAAGGTTTGAATTATGGAAGATCCGTCTAGATGCTGCCTGAGTGAAGGAAAGATGAAAGTTCATTGGTTTCATGTCTAAAGGGTTCCAAGGAACTTGGGAACAGAAAGGAAACACTTAGTACTTCCATGATGGTGGTGCTACCTTTCGTGGAGGTGCAGCGCGTTTCGAGAAATTGATGTGTAAATCTTGGTTTACCCCTTTGTTTTGTTAACAAAATCAGATACGTCGTTTTAAATGAGTTTGTCGAGGTATAACTATCCAGTTTTCCACATGACCTGTCTGCAGATTGAAATTATTCAAATTAGAAAAAACTGCTCATTGTTTATAGAAGAATAATGTCCCAAGAAAGTTCATAAGCAAAGATTTTAGGGAATATTAAGTTCTCCTACTTTCCTAAATTCGGTCTTATGACCCATTCGGCCTAATGATTTTCGTCCTACTGATTCATACGGTTTGATGGCATACGGCCTAATGGCCCTAGACCCTATTCACAAACCCTGATTTTTTTTTTGAAAAAATCTGATATGTAAAACAGACATCTACATTGATATTTATACCATTTGTGTTGGAAAAGGTGCATTCAAGCAAAGATCTCGAACGCTTGTTAGCGTTAACTGACCTAATTTAGCAATAGTTAGCAATAAACTCAATTGGATTTATCATTAACCTGTCATTTTGATCAGTATCGTGAAAGACACAATAAACGGATAAACCCACAATAGTAGCATTACCCATCAGGCTAAAGCTGTACACAGAAATGGTCTCCGTTCTATTCGGTTCATGCTGCACTCACCAGCCTCGCAGTCTGCGTAGGATCCGTAAGTCACCTTCTTGTCCCCGTTATAAAGAGTAATTTTAACTGAACTGCCGTTCGACATTCTTACGACATGCCTAGCCCAACGTAGTCGACCGATTTTAGCGGTGTGAAATTTGGGAGATTCTCTCAGCAACTGATGCGATTATTGGTTCATTCGCCTCCTTCAAGTTCCGTCTCCATATGCATTGTTGATCGTACGCAACACCTTCCGTTCAAGGACACCAAGGAAGCGTTGGTCCTTCACGTTTCGCGGCCGTAGAGGACTATTGGTCTAACTAATGTCTTATCGACGATCACATAGCGTCTTGCGGAGTCTAAAGTAGACACAATTTCCTGCCATAATGCGCATTTGCATCCCTCTGCTGGTGTCGTTATCGGCGGTCATCAATAAGCCCAGATTGTCTACCGGCTCGATTTCATCATCGCCATTTAAATTCCATGTCATTTAAATTCGTGTATTTTGTATTTTTTTTAACCCATTAATGACAAGCGCAATCTTACTTACGGAAAAGTAAAAAAAATTGGAAGTAATTCTTGAATATCGGATTACTCGTGTCTATCCGCGCTCTTCGAATCACACCCTCCAATAAAATGTTAATTAGCATTCACAACAATCCATCATTTTACTGTTACCCTTTCCGAGATGTTTAGAGAGATGCAGCATATTTCCTTCGAAAGCGTGTTTCTTATTCTCAAAAAAACTATTGCGTTTAAATTTGACGTGCCAGCTATTTAAAATGCAGGAAATTGTTCAACTGCGTCTGACTACCTTGAAACTCTAAGTGAATTGGTGAGCGAAACGCATTCATCAGAATCCAACAAAAACAAAACTTTGTTGTGCTAAAGTATTAATTCCGTAAGTGCAACCGTATCTGAGAAAAAAAAATACTTCATCGCGTGTACAGAAAGTATGTGATAAGGCGAAGTTAAAACAAGTTTTTCATGTGCAATGTGGACAGGCGGTAGATAGTTTTCCGGTAACGGAACATTTTCCGCAGTCGAGTTTTTTAACCTTAGATTGGAAAATTTTTGTATTTCGAATTGATTGCTTGAATTATTTTGCATATATTTATAAAAAAAATATTTTCAGTGCCATACTTTTCCTGGGTAGGGTATTCAATGGGGTAGAATGCGCCCCTCAAGAAACTGATCGAAATTATACGGTAATTGATAAAAATAGTAACTTTATTTTAATAAGGTCATTAGTCGAATTTGCTCTCTATGTGTTCTTAGAAAAATAAAGTTGTTACGATTTAACCCTAGGCATTTTTGTTTGCATACCTGTAGGCGCTGTCTTTAAATAATAAGACCTGTTCACGGTAAATTTTGGACACTAAGAGATATTACCAGCAAAATAAATCTAGACATAACTCTACAAAACCGATTGTTTATTTCAGTGTGCGGACATATATTAAAAACAGTTGACTGAGATGTTAACCCTTCTTTTTGTAAATTTCTCGAACTTACTGCGCCACACCCGCCATCAGATTCAGTACAGTAGCCTCAGATACACTAGCGGTGACGCTTCTCCATCTTCTCTTGAAATTATCGATCCCATTTGCATTCTTCTTAGTTTTGAAGGGTTTCCGCTTAACCAGAGCCCAGTATTTTTCTATAGGGTGACGTTCTGGACAGTAGGTAGATTGGCTATGAATCCTAGAGAGTTTGAGCTGTTTGGTGGAATACATGTGACTAGAAATGAGGATGAGGATTGGCAATTTTTGGTAGGTATTTGACCTCTTGTACCTTATACCATTCCATGACGGATTTCACCAAGGGGCAAGAAGCCAAAACAGAGCTGGAGAGTCGTAACTTCTTCTTCTCACATATGATTTTGATTGTCGAATCTTGCAAGCCACATTTCGCACAGAAAGGTTGGAATTTTGCTCAATAACGGCTTCTAACTTCTTGTGCATTTAGCGGGAGCATACTTTTCGGTTTGTTCCGCTCCCAACCATCCGATCCACAGTCAATCGCCGGTCAAGCAATTTGCAAACGCTAAACTCGGTAGTTTTTGGTAGTTTTAAATTCTTAGGGCGTGGTCATAAACCCAGTAGACGTATATTTGAAAATCTCAGACCCCCTCTCCCCCCTCGTAGACTGTTCTCAATACAATTTTTTGTATGGAGCGTAGACTTTGGTCAAACCCCTCCTTCTCCCAGAAAAGTCTGCGGAGTTTATGTATAGCCCCTTAGCAAGCTTGCGTACCAACTAAAATTTGCTGGATGTTGCTGCCATTCGTACAAAATGCGTTTGTACACTTCCACTCGGTTCGACGCCATTTTACCAAATGCAACAACAATGTTAACATTTTGTACCACGAAGTGAAGTGGAAAGTTTCAGCTGTCATATAAGTGAAACGATTCAGCGATCCGTGAATTAATTCAAAAACTACACCGCAAGAATAATGTCCGAAATTTCACGTTAACAGGCTTTAATAGCAGAAGGTATAGTTGAAGGACTCATTCAAAATGTTTTGCATGGTTTCCACTTTCTGTATCCCTGGATTTCATAACTCATAACCTTATTTTGCATATCAACGGTTGTTTAGAAGTTACCAAACAGAGTTACCGCAGAGAGACGTTCGAGCTCATCTCATTTACCTGTGTAAAAACATGGCTTCCCTCAAGATAACAGGCAGCAATGAGCTTACAGATGACACCACAGATTTGTTTTGATTAGTAAGGAAAAAATGGGTTGCCAGTCAAACTGTTAGACTAAATGTAGCAATTAGTTTACTAGGCAATAAGTTTCCTGTGCAAGATGGAATTTTACACAACAAATTTGAATTATTTTGTTCGAGCCTGAACGTCTGTCTGCGGAGTTACCAAACCGTACCAAACAGTACACATTTTGCCAAGATGTACTTCAGGCGCTAAAGATGATAATTTGTGTTCGAAAATTATTCTGTTCCCCCCGCTCATCGAAAAGCTCGCATCCTAGCAAAATGATTCGTATATACTTTACATGAAATTTTGTCATATATAATTTTAAAATATAAGGACTACTCATTGAAGAATGTGGATATCTGTTCATCAATGGTTTAGGGTTGAAACTTAACGAAAAATTGTTAATTGTCGCAGAGCGTGTAAAACCATTGTTTACTTTGGCAACACTTCTGAAAAATCGAAAAAAGTGAGAAATTACGAACGATGGGTGGGATCATCTTATAAACTTGTGAGATCATCTTATCAACTCGCAGATTAATTCTGCACAAATGGTGTGTGTGTGTGTGTATGTGTGTGTATATACAATCCAACTCCCACTGTCCGGCAGTGCTTTTATGGAAGAAAAATGTCTGCAGCTATCATGCTTTTACTCTAATCACAAACTGTAAACATTTTTAGCCCGGGTGTTGAAAGGTGATAGCTCTGTTGAGATCCAGTGACCCATTTCAGAATACCTGGTAGCTCACGTCCATTCCGAGGTCACTTACGCAGATTAATTCTGCACAAAGGGTTTTCCGAAAAGTTGTCGTTTCGAGAATTGGTAAAAAGATTGAAGTGCACTCAAGCTGTAGTGTTCGAGATTGTTAAGAAGTTTAGATAAACGTGTTCTCTTGAAGGTTTACCGAAAACTGGATGCCAAAAAGGGGCATCAGACCTGTAGAAGGCGCTGGCAGCGGTACACCTTTCGAAATCCCATAAACCGTGTTCTATTCGTGAAATTGCCAGAAAAGTGGACATTAGCGTCGTAACTGTGCAGAATATTAGAAACCCTAACAATATCAGAATGAACAAGAAACAGAAAGCACCCAAAAGGATGGATTCACAGAAACCTTCTTTCGAAAATACGGTCACGGAACTTGTATGACGTTCTCCTCCAAAAGTCGAACCGGTGCATTTTGATAGACGGACGAGACGTACGTCAAATTGGATGCCAGTTAACTTCCTGCGTCGTAATTTTTCAACGCTGAGCAGAGGAAAGATGTGCCTGATTATATGCGACATATCCGACCCGAAAAATTTGGGTAAAAGGTTTTGGTATGGCAGCCATTTGCTCCTGTGGTTTGAAGAGTTCTTCATATTTCACAACGGGCACAATCAACGATGAAAATTACAGAAAAGAATGCATCAAATAACGGCTTCTACCAATCTACCGAAAGCATACGGATTCAACAATGTTTTGGCCGGATCAGGCATTTGCTCAAGAAGGGAAAAGGCGATTTTGTCGAAAATTGGCAAAATCCCCCAAAGTGCCCTGAACTGCGTCCTATCGAAAGATACTGGGCAATAATTAAGCGGCATCTTAAGGAAGATAGAAGAGAAGCAAGCACTGCACTATGGTCCAGATCACGAATTTACGAGGAAACATGCCTGGGAGCATGTTATGCAAAGTGATGTTCTACAACATCGTTCGTATCACTAAGGCCCTTTTTTTGATGATAGTTAAAATTAGGGTGGTCCCCATTTTCACGGAAATACAAAAACTAACTTTTTTATTTGCTGAAATAGACGTTTACACTGTTGGGTAAAGTTGTAGCGCAGAAAATTTCATGGAATTTTCATATATAATTTGTTTTATAGCTTGAAAATCGAAATTCCCTCATCAACTTAGGGTGTACCATAAAATAATGTTTATATTATTTAACATATGTGAAAACTAGAGATGTGTTATTTCTGCATCTTGAGAAAATTACATTGGAATCTGGGATGGCTTTAGAAAAACTTCAATAACTATTGATTGGTTGAAGGCAAAGTTAATATATTTTTATGATGTTGATTAAAATTATGGTGGTCCCCATTTTCACGGAAACACAAAAACTAACTTTTTTATTTGCAGAAATAGACGTTAACATTCTTGGGCAAAGTTGTAGCGCAAAAAAATTAATGTAATTTTCATAAATAAATTTTTGTGTAGCTTCAAAATTGACCGATTTAGAGTAATTTTCCCTCATCAACTTAGGGTGTACCATAAAAAATGTTTTTTTTCCCCTAACTTTTTTATTTCAATTTCCATCGTAAAATTTTGTTTCGACGAGTTGTAGAACTATTAAAGGCGCGTATTTGATTTATTAATTTTGCCGCTAGCTTTAACCAATCAATAGTTATTGAAGTTTTTCTTCTAAAACCATCCCAGATTCAAATGTAATTTTCTCAAGATACAGAAATAACACATTTCTAGTTTTCACATATGATAAATAATATAAATTGCTCTTTCAAATGACGTCTTTTATTTTTATTGTGTTGGCCCCAATCATAGAAATCAACATTTGAAAAACCGAAATATTTTTTAGAAAAACTTTAATAACTATTGATTGGTTGAAGCTAGCGGCAAAGTACGCGTCCTTGAAATTTCTAAAACTCGTCGGAACACAACTTTACGGTGGGAAGTGAAATAAAAAAATTAGGGCAAAAAAACATATTTTTATGGTACACCCTAAGTTGATGAGGGAAAATTGCTCTAAATCAGTCAATTTTCAAGCTATAAAAAGATTTATATATGAAAATTGCATGAAATTTTCTGCGCTACAACTTTATACAACAGTGTAAACGTCTATTTCATCAAATAAAAAAAGTTAGTCTTTGTATTTTCGTGAAAATGGGGACCACCCTAATTTTAACTAGCATAAAAAAATGGGCCTTAGGGATACGAACCATGTTGTAGATCATCGCTTTGCTGTAAAGTTTCAAGTTTAGGCGCTGGGAGCATGTTTCCTCGAAAATTCTTGATCTGGACCATAGTGCATTGTTGACTGCTTCAAGAAAATTAGGTCTACATCACAACGAATTGTAATTGGAGGCATCAAATGAAAAGTGCGAGCATTCTTCAAAAATGTAAAGTAAATATTCAAACTCACGTGAATTCGGTCAAATGTATGTGGATTGTCATTTATATAAAGCAAACTTTTAAGTTTGTTCAAAAATAAATATATTTTTTTTGAGAAACAGGGGTCCACTTTCTTTAATGAACAGTCCTTATCGCCTAAATATTGCATCGGAATTTTTGTAAACAAACTTGTTTCTAATAATTTATTTAAAAGCAAAATTGCTATTTGTTATGACTAAAAACAACTGGAATCTCTACATACTTTTAAACTTACAGGTTTCCACAACACAAACAAATTTCCAAACCAGATTCCAGCAATCTTTTTTCTTCAGATAAACATAAGCCATTTCGTAATACAAGTGAAGCACCCCTCCAGTTACTCCAGATAACAATAGCTACTATCGCTTCTCAGATTTGAAAGTTAAAACAAACAACCTGAGCTGCACAAAAGTATTGCCCAATTCATGAACCTTATTTTTATTTCCTGCTAACAATAACTTCCCCTCAAGCTGCGATCACCTCGCTTGCTTTGATATTCAAATGCGCAAGGCCTTTTTTAGAGCTTGCCAACCCCGACCGACTGACTGACGGACTGACAAGTCTGAAATGCAGGAAATCTCCCAGAAGTTGCGGCACGCTCGGAATGTCACATTATCGACACGCACATGTACGCGGGCGCGTTCACGCATGTCTTCCGCTTCTTGCGCTTATCCGCGCGGAGGCCGCTTCTCCCGCAGCACACGTGTCGTTCTACTGTAATCAAAAACCTGTCGCAATTGCCGGGTTGAGATTAGACTGTTCCACGCAACGCATGGGAAAACAAAGCAGCCACGTTCCAAAACAGGGTGCGTCGTCGTCGTCGTCGTTTTTCGGAAGGTTACCTTCCCAACCAAGTCGCACTATCAATCGATAACGAACTGGTCAGCTACTTCGCGATCCAAGGTTGACCTCGCCGCACTCATTCAACTGTCAAAAAATCCGGGATCGTCCCATAGTACAATGCAATGGCGGATTTTCATTTTCGAACCTACTCCAATCTCTTTTCCATTAATCCCACTCCCGGGGCCGGGCGGGCATTGTTGCACAGCAGCCGAGCTCGCAACGACCAGCTCTACCTGTGTATAGCCACGGTCGTGCAACAACTCGTTTTCCATAGCAGCGAGTTACATAACCTCACTTGATGCGATTGCAAGCATCCAAGCAACCGAGAGAGTCATGATCCAATTGTCATTCTTTCAAACTTTATCTAAGCTACTAGGTTAGGCACTAACTCTAGGTACGGGGTTTCGGACGGGCTTCACTCGGTTTCGTAGATAGTCTTTTATTTCGTTATTGTCATCTCCCGGCGTGGAACAATAAAACAAAAGATTTTACTATTATTGTTATTAGTGAGGGGCGTAGAGATAGAGTTGGAGGTTAGTAGCTGCTGCAGAAGCAGCATTCACTTCCATCCGAAATGACGACGAGCTAGAACATTGCGCTATTCAAACGGGAGATGAGAACTATCACCACACCCTTTTACGGTCCAATAGGTACGAATAATCGAAATTTTCTGCCCCGGCCGGATTGCTGGCAGATTAGGAAATTTGTCACGGAGAGGCGAGTGAGGGGCGGCTGCCTCCTCCAGCGAATGGAATGTGGGATTAGCTTTTTTCCCTCCCCTCGCTCGTGATCGTAATTGATGTTACCTATTTAGATAGATTGTTTGCGTAATCGGGTTGGTACAATGTATTCTGGGTACAATGTATGGCAGTGGGTTTTTTCTATGGAATGAAATGTTTTCTAATTGGATTGTGGGGTATTCATTTTTTTTGCAATCAACTTTTAAGAGACTTGTGATAGTTATCGAAACTTAATTTAGTATACTATAATTGTTATGTTTGTATTCTCCGTGCGTGGAGTAACGGTTAGGGTGTAGAAGAAAATGTTCGCTCATCACCATAAGGCCCCAAGAGTGGACAGTAATGTTTTGCTAGAATATTGAAATTCCACCTTGACAGGCAAAATAATGCGTGCTTGGCTCGAGTACTGCTATATCCAAGCCCTTCGCTCAATTTTAATACTTCTATTCAATTTTCACAACCTGCCGTACACTGACGGTACATGAACACTTTTTCTTCATATCTTTCATTCTAGGAAAACATTACTGTCCACTCTTGGTGCCTCATGGTGATGAGCGAACTTTTCCTTCTACTTAATTTAGTATTTTATTGAAGCCTTCGATCACTGTAAATTCTTGTAAAAGGATTAGTAACCAGAATAAATTGCTTTGTTGTGATCAACCTACAATTTATGCATGACACTTTATGACAATTTCTTGTAGGGTGACCAAATCGACGAAATATCATGTTCAAAACATTTGTAAGTGATAGGGGAAATGTTAGCTTCGGCTATCAATGTCTTAACCTCTAATTCTGTTCTAATTTACTTTAACTACGTTGTCCATCCATTTACAACAAAAAATATCAAAATAATGTTTCTCGAGTTTTCACCGGAATTTCGGCCCGGTATTTTAGAACCGATTCTTCTAACTCTTGGAAACAGGGTCAAATTTTCGGGGCTTAGTATGTATTCCGGGAAGTACCCGGGTCCTTTCGGAACCTACTTACAGATCGAGCATATATTCGGTCATTCGACCTATACAATTTCATGATTTTTTTAAAACAAACTCATTTTGGCGGTTTGTACTTACATTGGTTACCTCCTAAGGTATTTCAAAAGAATGGCTGAACAATTTCTCAGTGGTTTTGGTACCTAGCGAAAATCATTTCGGTACAGGTACTGAATAAGAACTTTCGGTTTTATCTAAGCATTTATTGTTATCTTCTTTAAAAACAGTATATTTTATTCATATTGTCGGCTAACAAGCCATAATCAAACTCCCAAAAAACTTCCCAGCCAAAAGGAGACAACCAAATTATTCCATGTTTTGTTATTAAGTTACGCTGTTTTTATAACAAAGTTTGTTAGAATTAAGATCGCAGATGTAGTTGAAATAACAGAAATCGTTACAAAAATCCTCAAGAGGTAACAAAACAACAGTTTGTAACAGTTTTGTTGCGATTTAGCAAAATTATAACAACTGTTGTTAGAATTAATATGTTCCCGACCAAAAAGAAACAGCAAAATTATTTCAAGTTTTGTTATTCAGTTACACTGTTTTTATAACAGAGGTTGTTAGAATTTACATCGCAGATGTAGTTAAAATAACAGAAAATTTAGAAAAAAATCCTCAAAACGTAACCAAACTATAGCAAACTATAATATAGATATAACATCAAAAAAACATACTTTGAATGAGTCCTGTTACGATGTAGCATAATCATATCAGCCTGTGTAAGAATTAGTCTATTTCTTTACTCAAATTTTATCTCTCACGGCATTATAACTTAATTTGTTATAAGTATGTTATACAAATGTCCAGATGAAAACATCTTCAAAAAATTTGTATCATAATCAGTTAGTCTTAACAAGGTTTGTTACAGTTTTGTTTTGTTTATATTATACGCTTCTGGTCGGGTTATTTATGCAAATTGTACCTCCCCAACAAACATCAATGCTGAATAACTGCTTATTCAAACAAATTTGGAGGAGTTGCACGGCTTTTTCTTCTAGAAAATTGAATAACTTCTCCATATATGTTTGAACAAGCTGTTATTCGACCGTGATGTTTGTTGGGTCGTGGGCATTATATCTCAATTTGTTATAAGTATGATATAACATTGTCCAGAAGAAAACAACATTAACAAATTTATATCCTAATCAGTCAGTCGTAACTAGTTTTGTTATAATTTTGTTATTTTTAGGTTATGCCCTTCTAGTCGGGTCCTAGAGCATCCCGACCAGGAGGTTATAACATAAAAACAACAAAGTTATAACAAACCTTGTTACGACTAACTGATTATGATATAAATTTGTTTGAGACGCTTTTATCAGAGTAATTGTAAAACCTACTTATAACAAATTAAGATATAATGCCATGAGATGGCATAATCTGCATAAAGAAATAAATGAATTCTAACACTAGCTGATATGAATTTGCTGCATCGTAACAAAACTGTTACAAAGTTTGTTTGGTTTATGTTATATCTATATCATATTTTGCTACAATTTTGTTACCTCTTGAGGATTTTTTGTTACTATGTTATAAAAAAACAGCGTAACTGAATAACAAAACCTGATATAATTTTGTTTTTCTCTTTTGGTCGGGATAATATTTTATTTTGTTATAAATATGTTCTAAAATTATTCAGTTGAAAACTTCTTTCACAAATTTATATCATAATTAGCTAGTCGTAACAAGCTTTGTTATAGTTTTGTTATTTTTAAGTTAAACGCTTCTGGTCGGGTTATTTATTAACAGATTTTGTTAGCTGTTAGCTAGTTTACGAAGTCGTCGCAAATAACGAGTGCCAGTCATTGGTAGCTTTGAGTGCCCTGCCCAACTTACGACTTTTTCGTTGTGATTTACAGCGTCAGCGTTACCCGACCAGAAAGAAACAACAAAATTGTTTCATGTTTTGTTATACATTAACGTTGATTTTTTAACAAGAGTTGTTAGAATTCAGCTCACGGATGTAGTTAGAATAACAGAAATCGTAACAAAAAATCCTCTACAGGTAACAAAAATGTAGTAAGTTATGATTTGATTACAACAAAAACTTATCATGATTAACAAAATCATAAAAACTATTATTATAATGCATCTGGTACTTTGCGCAGATTGAGTGTCCCGCCCAAAAAGCAGCAACAAAATCATTTCAAGTTTTGTTATTCAGTTACGCTATTTTCATAACTAAAGGTTGTAAGAATTAAGATCGTGGATGTTATCAAAATAACAGAAATTGTAACAAAAAACCCTTAAGAGGTAACCAAATTCTAGCAAACCATGATATGCATGTAACATAAACAAATCACACTTTGTAACACTTTTGTTACGATGTAGCAAAAACATCAGCTCGTGTTATAAATAATTTATTTCTTTACGCAGTTTAACGTGTTTAAAAAATTTATATCATAATCAGTTAGTCGTAACAATGTTTGTTATGATTTTGTTATTTTTCTGTTATACCCTTCTGGTCGGAGTCCCAGGCCATTATATCTTAATTTGTTATAATTGTGTAGTACTATTTGCAAATTGAAAATGTCTTTAACAAAGTTAAATCAAAATCAGATTGTCATAACACGGCTTGTTATTTTTATGTTAATACCCTCCTGGTCTGGTATTCACTACTCTGTCGTTCGATTTCACACACGGTACCAATCGTTGCAGCTGGCTCCTCTCAGTCTTAGTCGGGAAGAACTTGAAAATATCACGCAAAATTCACGCATTCCACTTTCATAGACAACAGATATCCAACGTGACCAAAAGGGAACTACAAAATAATATCAAGTTTTGTTATTCAGTTACGCTGTTTTCATATCATAGGTTGTTAGAATTTAGATAACAGAAATAGTTATAAAAAATCCTTTTGAGGTAACAAAATTATAGCAAACTATGATAAAGATATAACAAAAATCAAACAAACTTTGTTACAGTTTTGTAACAATGTAGCAAAATCATATCAGCTAGTGTTAGAATTTATTTATTTTCTTACGCAGATTGTGCCTCTCGTGGCATTATATCTTAATTTGTTATAAGTATGTTTTAGAATTACTCAGATGAAAATGTCCCAAACAAATTTATATCATAATCAGTTAGTCGTAACAAGGTTTGTTACAATTTTGTTATTTTTATGTTATACCCTCCTGGTCGGGAATTCAAACTTGATGAACGGTGGTGCTGTAAAACCAACGTATTGGCTAGCGATCCTTACTTTCATCTGCTCCTCTTACATTTGATTCTCATGAAATTCGCGTGGCCCGTTACCAAAATTTGAAGAAAAAACAAGCCCCTTTGGGTAATTTGGAATGATGAGGTAGGACTACGCAACTAAATGTGAGCCATTCGGATTTCCAAGGGTTATTTTACAAGCAATTCAGTGTGTTCTTATGAAATTGGTGCTCAGTAACATAGAAATTATTGAAAAAAATCGGAAATATTGTTTTGAGATGTGTCAGGTCGACCAAACTGTCCTGGAGTTCAGAACTTAAGATCTACAGTTGTAAGATTCACTGAATGTGTTTAAATGCGTCACCTTTGATAGGTTATAAAGCTAGTGTTAATCATACAGTTTGTATGATCTAGAATATTCCAAGATTGTCGCATTATGGCTGACGACCATCCACACTATTCAATCAATATTGTTAAATACATATTGTCCCTTCGCATTCTTCAAAAACCTACTGTTACAGCTGTAGATCTTATATTCTGAACTCAAGCACAGTTTGGTTGACCTAGATCATCCCAGTTTATCTTATTATGTTATTTTTTTCGCTTGAAACTAGTGTAAATCTTATTTTCAGAACTCAAGGACAGTTTGGGTGATCTAGAACATCATAAATTTATCAAATAATGACCATTCAATATGTTGGAATGCATATCGTCAACTTATATAGCCCTAAAAGCCACTGTTACAACTGAACGCCTGAAATTAGGAACTCAAGTGCATTTTGGTTAACCTAGAACATCCCAGAAAGATACAAATATATTTAACGTTTATCACCAAAAATTTAGTAATTCGCATGCATATGTACCATATTCTAAAACAACGCTTGATACTATTAATAAGGCATTTATTTTTGCATCTTGAACTTCTTCATATTTTGATGTTCTAGGTCGTCATATAGGCCTTAAACGCATATGTTTTTTTTATATATTTTCCAGACAGAAGAATTGATGTAGGACACTTTTATTCAGTCTGTGATTTTATACAGCCATTTTCCTGTTGAAGTCATGTACGACCTCTTAGACTTCAAGATGTTGATATACTTTTTAAGACAAGGCGTAACATTTATGATTTTTTTAAATAGTATGTGGCCCGAAATCGACGTTTTTCTCTATTGAAGTTGATGCGTAGAAATATTTCCGATCGATTGATGCAAAGTTTTTGATCTTTTTTTTAAAGACATAACTGACATGTTCAGGCTCAAAACCTGACCATTTTTCGTGACGGTCGCTATGCGTTTTGTTTTCTTAAATTGTACCCCAGTGTTGAAAACAAAGACGTAGTCCTACGTCAAAAAAAAAACAATTGCTTACTGGAAATCAAAAATGTCCCAAACCGACAAAATATTTTTTTTTTCGAAAAACAGGTGTTTCCAAAATTGGAAAGAAAATCTTCCTAAAAATAGGTGTTGGCATCCGGGTGGAGCAATTCGGTCGTTGTCAAATTCGGGAAGAGACTCTATTGAGTCATCCCGCTATGCCATCTTTCTCTTCATGAATCTCGAAAAATTCTTCGACAGCTGTAGTTGCACGAATCTACGCTGAAATGGGTTCCTTATATCCAAACACAGTTCGATGAAAACTTTGTTGTAGCAACAAACGAATTCCGTAAGGATCTGATAGGGACTCGAAAGTTCAACATGAAGAGCAGTTCAGGGACATTCCATTCAGCAACGATTGCTGTATTTTTCGAGTCACGCTCGTTCCGTGAAATGTTGCAATAGAGAGGAGGCAGTGTCATGCTTCCTGTCCAAATCATTTAACTTAGGTGCCCTGATAGTCCCTTCCTTTCCTTGTTGTATGTAATGTAATTAATATTAAGTACATTTTTGCGTTGCTTTGAGTTGCTTTTGTTAGAAAATTTTGCTGATAGATATATTGGTTACGGCCATACACCGTTCTTTATTCATTGATTATATTTTATTTGATGTAGGGTCAAAATGTAGGGATAAGACTCGATAACAATTACCTGTTTAGCTCCACGGTCTTGAAAACACCCACCATCTCTCAAGTGTCCGATTCGCTTTGCGAGATCCACCCAGCCCACATTGAGACTTCTCCAAGATCTCTGGGTGATTGTCACAGAGCATCTGATTTTACAGAGATTGTTTTGCCGATACGGATCCAAACTCACAATGTTTGGGCCGTATGGTATTGCTCGCGAGTATTGAATAGTGAAGAGAACAGGAGACTGGAGAGAACGCAATAGCAACTGATATCATTCAAAGCGCATGTGAGATATTCGTAAGAGATCATATCCGATGAGTTTCCAAACGTTTACTCAATTCTATAAAGATACCTAAACCTGCTGAACAAGGAACCTTTTTAAGTAAAATTCGTCCACAATCCTCGGTAAGATTCGAGGACACTTTAGACCAGCAAAAATTCTGTATCAATCAGTAGATGCAGCAGTAGCAGTAAGAGCAGGTTGATTTTGACATATCCAAACGTCATAAACCAAGGTTAAACATATGCTAAACAACCCGTTTTGACACATTGATGAATTGTATGAAAAAGTCTTATTTTGCGCTGAACAATCGTCATTTGCGGGAAGTGTCGGTTTTCTTCTTTCATTTGAAGAAAACGGCAGTTCACGCGCATCCAGATCTCCAAAAAGATCATATTTTACGGATATTCAAGGCACCCTGAAGACTATCTGATGTTCACTGGATACCCTGTCCCTCCAGAAACTGCACCTAAATCTACTTAACCACTTTCGATTGAATATCATTTTGTTCAGGTGGTACCCGCGGTATAGGAATCCGGCATTAATGAATCTTTGTTATAGGAATTTTGACAGTACGTATTGCCACCGTAGCTGCATTACCTTGTTCTTTCTTCTTTCTTAGATCATACATTCATTTGGTGCTACGCTGCCTGCCAATGAAAACATTTGTCCTTTTTTACGGTATAAAATATTCGATCTCACGGATGAAATCTTTCACTTTTTCGTTTTTTTCCAGCTACAACTAAAAACAGGTTTTTGATACTTCTAGTTGCTATCCGGTTTATGCGGTTCTAGAACTGATCTGGAATCATTCCAGAACTACTCTGGAAGTATCACATTTTTTAAATATCCCACAAGTCTAGAGAATCCCAGTACAAATTAAGATGGATTTGTTATGCACAGCTAAACTCTTTTAGATTTATTGCTGGACTAGTTTGGAGGCATTTCGGAATTACTCTGGAAGCATCTCAGAGCAATTCTTCAAACATGCATAATGCTGCTGGCTTAGTGCTCAGATGGTTCGCAGTCTGAGCCCATCTCAAACGAGCTTTAAACGTCTACATCAGACGAACAGTTTAAAGATACGTTAATACAAAAGACCAACCAGTACAAATTTAAGATGTATCCTAGAACTACTCTCGAAGCATCCCAGAACTACTCTGAAAGCATCCGGGAATAATTCTGGAGTATCATGAAACAATTCTGGAAGCATTTCGGAACTACTCTGGGAGAACATTCTTGCAAGCGTACCAAAACAATTGTGTAAACATACCAGAGCAACTATTGTAATTGCCTGCACAGCTATTGGAGCCTCTCAAAATTACTATTACAGATTTCCAGAACGACTTCCGGAGCGATTCTGGATGTACCCAATGCGAATCCTGGAAGTGTCCCATAACACTTTTGAAGCATACAGTAAATTGATCTAGAAGCATCCTATTTCAGAGTGATTCTATTAGCATTTCGTTTTGAATTCAGAAGCCTCCCCATTTTTTTGAATAGAAAAAAAAGATCACTTCAAATTTTCTTTCAAACTGAATCGGTTGAGAAACGGTAAACGACCAGCAAAACGACAGCTATTCGTTGTATTATAGCAAGGGGCAACACAACTGTGGATCTCAAATAAATAATACTTTAGTCTCAAGTTGACGACGTGGGCCACCAGATAAGCTGCCCTTATGCTTCTGAATAAAGCATGGTCCACGTAGTAATGGAACAGCATAATTTGGGTCTATTTCGGATTTCAATTGAAGGTTTTTGGAATAATCTGGACTCCGTTCTCATTGTACCATTGTTGTATTCCCGCAAAATGTCATCGGACCATCATGTGACCGGGCGAAGAACAGAATTCGCTTCTGGAGACATTTGGTTTTGTAAACCTTCGAGATCATCATTTTCTGAGTGAAAAAAAAACCTTTGTCTTCTGGCCGCAGCTGAAAATTCCCTTACCAGATCGTACATTTCCGTGCGAAGATATCCGCAAAAGTAATTCTAAATCTGGAATAGGGATGCCTCCTCAAACCCTAGCCTTGTAAAATTTTGGTAGTTGTTCGTAGTCGTCGTTCACATATTTTTCAACAGCCATAAACGGAAACCAATCCGTTTCTATTTTCATGAAATCGAAAATGAAATAAAAATCGTGAAACAAACTCCTATTTTTTGACATGACACTTATCCATGGTTTCATGATTCTAATGACAGATGCGATTCGCGAACTTTGGTATTGTTTTGCCTCTTTGGTACTTTGGTACTTTGATATTGTTTTGCCCCTTTTTTAAGTTGTGTAATGAGTCTCATTATTCAAGAATTTATTCAAGAATTGCAATGGCGTAGTAAGTTCAGCCACCAGGTTCTACCACAACTCTTCACATCAGCACTAGGTTCGAATCCAGACGTTAGATTTTTTATTTACATTTGAGGTCTTAAAGGTAGATTTGAAAGATTTATGAATTAAGTTCATGTTTCAGTTTTCGGAATTCAGCTCTTTGTTTTAACCCGTTTCATTCATGATTTCATGCCTGTCCATTGTGTCGGAAAAATGTATGAACTGGAAAAAAAAGTATGTTTTGTTAATAAACAGGTATTCACTCAAGTATTCTCGCTACAGCATCTTGACGCGGGTTTTGTGTGTCATTTCGTTTTGTTGCCTTCTTGACCTTGTGGACATGGAAGCCGGCACGTTTCACATCGCGGATTGAAAGTTTTGGTTTTAAGATTATTAAAAATAATTAACCATTCCGCCTAACTTTTTAACACAATACCTTTTTTCACCTAAAATCAAAAGTCAAAGATCTTTTCAAAACATGTTCAAGCTTCTCATGTATATGACCAACCAAATAACCCAAATAACAATTTTTGCCTTTTTGAATACAAAAATTTCCGTTTTTAGTGAATCGATATTATTGAAACCGAATCAGAAGGCTTATTACTGCAAATGCGCACACATGTTGATGAACACTAAACGTAATAATTCTATAATATTTCATTACATCGGGATTCTACCTAATGCGTTCAAAAATATATCGTTGGTTTCTTATTTCCTTTTCTTAGAAATACATATTTGCTGATAGACAATTGTCGGCCAAACGTCTATTTGATCAAACGTCCATTCGACCAAACATCCATTCGGCCAAACGTCCATTCGGCGTCACGTTCATTCGAGCAAACATTCATTCGTCTAAACATAGACCAAAAATCCATATTCCATAGGTCCATATGCCAAACGTCCCATCCCCCTTAAAACATGATTAAATATCTTATAAAAGTATTTGACTAACCACGCTTTTATTGCGTTCTGTACGTCATCAACTATAATGGTTTTGAAAATGGAAATATCCTGTTTATCAACACCCTATGAATGGACAGAAATTTTTGTTAGAACCAGGCTATCCTAGTGCGGGAAGGAGGCAAGGGAGATAAAGATGGCAAGGGTGAGAAAGGGGTCAAGGGAGGGGAAGGGAACCTCCCGCTATGACTGGCGCTAAGAGTGCGATCTTGCTCATATACCACCAAACGGCACCGAACAGTTCTAGAGCGATGAGAAAATTTCTGTTTCCGTTCTTCCTTTAGAGCGTTTCCAGCCAAAATGACCTATCGACCAACTTCGAGTGTTTTTTAATTGAGAATTTGTACACACGTTTTACCCACAAAAGTGAGTTTTTTCCACTGATGCAAAAAAAATTCAAGAGTGAAGTGGAAAAAGTGTTTCAAAGGTCAACTTTTTGATCATTTCTAAAATCTTAACTATTTGCCACAATAAACCTGTTTCGATGTTGCAGTACATTTCCAGCAGGAAATAGGGCCTTTCCGAAAATCATTCGTGGTTCTCCAGCATCACAAAAATACTTTTTTCGAAATATGCGTTTAGTTTTTTTTCAGTGTCAATTTTTTTCACAACTTTCACACATACAACTTGTTCCTAGACAATTTTTTTTGTACAACCAAACGTTTTCGAGCTACAAATTATTAAATAGAGTGCTATTCAAAACGCTTACGCCCTTTTTAGAACTGACTCTTGAGTCACAAAAAATAATGTTAGCGCGAAAAATGCTCAGTCTCTTAAGCCAACCGCTTGTGCAAAGTTTCATTCAAATAAAAAAATATCGAAAATAATGTTCCACATTTTCAGGTCATTTCGCCTGGGAACGCTCTTTATACTTCATTGGTTGGAAATTGATTTCTATCACATGTAAACTCCATGATGGGGATTCCATCAAAACACGCTGTTAAGAGGATCAGCATTCAATTGTTCAGTAAATGACAACGAGAGAATCATTACCGGTAAAATTAGAAGTTGTGTATTCAAAACCTCTAATTTAGGATTTCACGCAAAAATTGCTATCCACTCCTACACAGCTCAAAAATGTTGTGTGAATTTCTGTTCAATATCATGCACATAAATGGAGCATTACAAAACTTATAAACTTACATTATAAATCACGTGAAGTTCTTGGACATTCCATATATATATGGTCGATAATGTTAAAGGCAATAGCTCGCCTTTGTTAGATCTATTTCATGCAAGTTTCTGATTCGTGTGGCATGAAATAACATGCTCTGATATTTACATTTCCATGTAAAAAAATTTTCTGTGGGGTGAAGGATATTTCCATTTTCAACATCATAATTTATACGTCAAACAAGACAAACAATGTCGAACAAGACACATCTTCCGACCTTAGTAAGATTTAATCTTAGCTTTTGATTTCTCTACATTCTGAACAGGATGTGATTTAAATCCTACTAATCTAAGAGTTCTGATCATATAATCGGGAGCAAAAATCACACTTTCTCCCGGGTAAATTAATTGTAAATCCTGAGCAAAATTCGCTCAAAATTTTGAGCAGAATGGCAAATCAAAGTTTCCAATGAGATGTGGTTAAAATTAGCTAATCATGCTGAATAAACGGAGCGTTTCAAGAAAATCGAAAAACCGATCTTTTGATCAGCAACTAAGTGTGGCTCATTTTCATCGTACACACCCTGTAATTGGAAAGATACGATCTTAAAATAATAAACGCCAGTTTTTGAGCAACAACCCTGCGTGAAAGCATCCCTTTCATCAACCACCCACGGATGATTCATCATCGTGATCGTATTTTACCTCCACCAGATCAATGACGACGGTTCGTCAGAGGGTGACCAAGAACACTCCTTTCCACAATAAAGGCAAAACCGCATCGGAGATGTTTGACTTCCACGTTCCTGAGCACAGATAAATCATCCCGCACCCCTACTCTGTCGCTATTTGCATAACGGTCCTACGTAGATTTCCATTGCAGCAGAAAAAGCTTTCAAAAATTGTAATTCTTCATGAAAAGCGATTACAAACGTTCGCCCATTTTCAAATCGACATAGGACTCTTATGCGAATAGCAACAGCCGCTGCCCATTTCGAGCACTCAAGTAGGCACTGCTGATGCTACTTTTTCTCGACCGTAGAACGATGAGTGCAGAGTGCGGAATCGACGAATGACGAACGAGCGAGGAGAACCCCATTCGAGATTAATGTAGCTTGACACATCTGTTCTGTGCGGAGATTTTTCTCCAAGGACTGCCGCAGTCAGTCCCGCGGCGGAGATCATAATCATAGGGCAAAATGCGCTTCGCGCTTGCCAACAATGAGCAAAAGTCGTGCCGCCGCAGTTTGTTTGCAGGATTGTTTGTGGAAATCGATTCTTGATTTGATAATTAACTCCTCTCGGCATCAGTGGTGGGCCCCTCGCTCGCGCTCATAGGTTAAACGTGATATCATCGCCGATGGATACCCACCTTTCCATTTCGTAAACCGATCTTGCGGCAAACTTTCAACCACAACGTGACACTAATTATTTCCCGGTGCCGGTCGGTAGCGCAACGAGAGTCCCACCAGAATGGTGTGGGGAAATGTATTCGGTTACGACTGCGATTGATCTGACTGGTAACATTAAGAGAATATTTATTTCGAATCAACATTCTTCGCCCATAGCAAAGATCTACAGCACAACCTGATAATTACAACAAACTAACCTGTAGTTTCTTGTTTCGCTCTCTGATTGCAGCCCACAGCGCCCCCCACTCTGATGCCGTCCAGTCCATCGTCGTAGAGTGCGCGCGGTGAGACACCAGGCAGTTGGCTGGCAACACTGCTCCTCACCAAGGGTGGCACCGTTCGTCAACATTCCCCATTTCTCCTTCCGTTTCCGGCGAACAATCCGGTTCGGGCCACGTGATAGACATTTACATATACACACACATAGGAGAGGACATTCCCAACTACAGCGCTGCGCAGCTTCTCATCGATCAACTTTGTGGCAGCCGGGCAGTACGCAAAACGCGACCGTGTAAATGCTTGGAGGTAATTAAATCGAATCCCATACTTAAACTACACCCACATTTGCATCCCCGATCTTGTTTGCAACTCCGATGCTGTTTCGTTGTCCAACCGACTTGTAAACACTGGAATTTCTTGTAAAGTCACACGACTCGAAGGCGTGTGTGAAGTCCGACACAGAGATAACAAACGACAATGGGCCTTGAGAAACCCTTGAGGAAAGTGACCGACCATCTAAACACCGTCCCTGGGCCCTTCCCGAAACAAAAGAACTGAGTGTAATCTAATCGACAATTTACATCGGCTTTTATTTTTCGGAGAAGTGAAGGAGAGTTGTTCCGATGTTGTAAACAAATCTTATCGGAGTGGGTGACATTGGATGTAAAGAACCACAGGTACACGGAAGGGACGAACCGGTCTAATCTGGTTGCGCAAGAGGAAGCTAAAAATAGGCGAAATTTGTTTTCAGGTGATAATGAAGCTCTTTTTAAGTATGGAGACGTCCTTGAAAACTTTTCCAAGCTTAGTTGGGAAAGATTAGATGCGATGTGGCTAGAATAGGTTGCGAAATACAAGAAAATTTGTTGATCGGATTATGAGTGATTTCTCCGAATTATTGTGGATTAAATCTGAAGTCACTCCGATTGCTCGAAGTTTTTTGTTTTTGATAAATAATGTGATTAGAAACTCAAAAATGATTCGCATAAAACTAAAATCCCGAGTTCGTCATTACTCTGAGAAAAATTCTCTCACAATCCGGGATATCGGGTAATCTCACAGAGAAAATCGAACTCGAATAAAATTCGGATTTCAGAGAAGCATAACTCGAATTTCGATTCTTCGATTCTGATAATCAGGATGATTTGCACTCATCTGAGTAGGGTTGAAATCACAAGCAGGGTTTGTTGAATTAAGTTCAACAAAGCTTCGACGCTGAGTAAGGTTCTCTGAATGCTTTAAGAAATTTCATTCGGAATCTCTGATAAGATTCGTTTTGAATTTTAATAGAATTCAGACTGAAAAATCGCATGAAACAATCGACATCCCTAAGAGCTAATCGTACTCTCAGAAATTCAAAATATGTTCTATATAACACTCTTAACTTTCCTCGGATATTAAAAAAAAAAGGCACATAAGACATTAGGGTCAATATTGACGCGAATTTCAATCTTTTCAAGAATTATGTAATTTCAACCTGGACACAATGTTTATACCCCATTTGAAAGGTTATGGTCTCAAAACTGCATTACCTGGTTTCAGTTAAATTGGCCATTGGAATCTGCTACAAAGAGGAGAAGGTTTTGATTTCGATGTGTGAACGATTCTGTATGGAACTCGGCAAAGTTTCTCAGTATGCCATTTGTTCAGAGGTTCAATTGTATGTCAGTTCCAGATATTGTCGCAGTCACATGCAGTCTAGCTTTGCAAAATGAAGCTATAGAGAGTTGCGTTTTTTTGGAAAGTTTCCTACATTGTCATTTGTTGTCTTTTCATATTAGTTCATTACCTTGCCGCAGAGATGGCGCTAATGTCTAGCTTTGTCAAATGAACCTCCACAGAGTTGCCTTCTTCGGCAAAGTTTCTCATTGTGACATTTATCGTCTTTTGACGTAATCAAATTTGTTCCAGATCTTCCAGCAAAGATGGAGCTGTTGTCTATGTTTGTTCAATTAAGCTTGAGAGATTTGTCGCTTAGGCATAGTTTTTCGGAATGTAATAACACGTTTTTTGTCACTATCATTATTTAAACCATATGTAGTTCTAGAAAGCCATCTTCAGTAATGTTTTGAATATGTCGAGGATCGTTTTATGACATTGTCATATTTGTTCCAGATTTTGCCTCAAAAATGGCACTGCAGTCTATCTTAGCCAAGCTCTAAAGAATTTGAAATTTGGCAGCTTTGTTCAGTATATAATGCAGGCATTTCACATTATCATATTTGTTGCAGATTGTACTGCCGAGAAGTAGTCTATATCAGGCAAATGAAGTTCTAGGGAGGTACCGTCTTTGGCAAAATAAACGATCAATAAAGGGTGTCCACGATGAAATTGCCACACACAAAATTGATTCGCAAAATTCGAGTTTTCATCCGATTGCCATCAAATTTTCAGGGATTGAGAAATAACTATTAAACTTCATTTTATCATTTTACTCGTATTTTATTTACAGTCCATACGCAAATGCCCGCACCTTGGCCTTAACCCCGGCCATAAGATTCTGCACAACCTGTGAATCAACCGTTTTTTGCATGTAAACCCATACTTTCTTCAGATACTCGACTGTCTTCACTAGCTTAGGTCGTTTAAGAAGGTGCTGCTTCATAATCGCCCAGTACTTCTCGGTGGGGCGGAGCTCCGGAGTGTTGGGAGGGTTGAACATTTTCGGCACGAAATTGACCTTATTGTCCGCATACCACTTCAGCACGTCCTTGGAGTAGTGGCATGAGGCCAAATCCGGCCAGAAGATTGTTGGGACGTTGTGGGCCTTCAGGAGAGGAAGCAGCCGCTTGTGGAGGTACTCTTTTATGTACACCTGTCCGTTCATCGTGTCCTGGGTCACGAAAGGTGCACTCCGCTTCCCGCACGTGCAGATGGCTTGCCAAACCAGGAATTTCTTCGCAAATTCGGACATCTTCTGACTGCGGACATGCTCCGGAACGCTGAACTTATCCTTGGCCGTGAAAAACAGGTTGCCGGGGATCTGTTTGAAGTCGGCCTTCACATATGTTTCGTCGTCCATGATGCAGCATTCAACTTTCGTTGAGGTACAACTTCCTGGCACGGGTTTTGGCGGACTTGTTCTGCTTCTCGTCGCGATTAGGGGCCTTTTGTACCTTGAACGTTCGAAGCCCAGCCTTAGTTTTGGCCTTCTGGACAAAACTTCGGCTTAGGTTAGCCACATCCCGAACGGAGGCGTTCGGATTTCGGTTGAAGGCCCCAACTACGCGGTTGTGATTTTTGGTGTTGTACGGAATACTTTTTCCTTCACTTCTGGGCTTCCGATCGGTGGTCAACCGTTCCTCGAACCGCTTAATCACTCGCGACACCGTGGAATTCGCGATTCCCAACGTTTTAGCGATGGAACGATGCGAGAGATCCTTGTTCTCGTGATGAATGCGCAAGATTTTATCACGCACGAGCTGTTCTTTCGACTCCATTTCCGCGAGTTTTGATCACAGGACTTTAAAACTTGATGTAAATAATGCACTATGAACTAAATCCACTAAATCGAATTTTAAAAGTGTGTAATAAATTCAACAGTCTCTTAAGAAATATAACTCAATTAGCAACATCATGGTGGCGCTGCTACCGCAAAATTCTTAAGTTGTCAGTGGTAAATATTAATGCAGTAGGTTCCTGTTCTTGGCAACACACATTTTTTGCCTTCTATGCTGTTAAGGAAATCCATCTAACGCTTAATGCAATTTCTAATTTCAGTAGATTTTTTTAGGGATCCTTTTAACACGGTTCTGCAAGAAAAATTGTCTAAACAGAACTAAAATAACTCAAAGGAAATACTTGGTTTATTAGGTCATGTTGCAAAAAACGGAAACCTACTGTATTTGTAATGACCACTGGCTAACGCAACATGTTGTTTGTGTAGCGTTAGTGTTTTAACGATTTATTAACGTATTTTGGTTTGAATTTGTACACATTTTTTTGAAGCTATATTATTCTAACTTAGAGGTGTGTTCTCTGTGCTGGAACTAATCTGATAATGTCAAAAGACGAAAATGACATACTCAATTTTTTTGCCGAAGACGACTACTCTCTAGAGCTTCACTTGACAAAGATGAACTGCATTGCAATCTCTGCGGCAGGATCTGGAACTAAAAAGACAGCAAATGACATACTGAAGATCTTTATTCAAGACGGCATCTCTCTAGAGCTTCATTTAGCAAAGATAGACCGCAGTGCTATCATAGTGGCAGGATCTGGAGTTAATATGATAATGTCAAAATGATATACCGAGAAACTCAAGAGCCGTGACTACATTTTATATTCTCAACAAATTTACCGAAGACCGCAACACCCTAAAGTTTCATTTGGCATGGTTAGACTGAAGCACCATTTCTGCGGCAAAATCTGAAACTAATATGATAATATCCAATGACTACATTTTAGCAGATTCCCGGGGACAATGTTACCGGAACCAGTTTTTTTTTGTTGCAATGCATTTTTAAGACCATAACCTTTCAAAAATATTGACTCGAAGTTAAAATTTCGAAATTATACGAAGGATTCAAATCTGGCTCAATATTGACCCTAATATATTATGTGTCACTTTTTTCTGTACCACCACCTTAAACTGATTTAAAAAATATGTATATGTTACATATAACATTTCTGCAAAAATGAAGAATTCCGTAAAATATTAAACATCAGAAAATTTTTAAAGTCAGAAAAATAAAAAAGAAAGCGTACATTGAAGTTGCGCCATGGGTCAGAATTGGCCCCAATATCTTAGGAAGGTTAAGCAGCAATCGAGCTATATACGAGTTGCAGTAAGTAGTTATATAAGTGCACAATACACTGTCGGTTATTTGGCTGAACTTATAAAAGTGGAATATTAAACATACCCTAGCAGCACACTTGTTGCAAATGAGTTCATGTAACTTCAATGTGATTTAATTAAGTCACAATCAAGTTGCTGCAACCAATTTTGACGGGTTCTTATTAATAGGGCAGTATTTAATTAAATCTTCGGGACACGAAACCAATAAACAATCATAGAAGATATTCTCTTTTTTCAAGCAAGCAGTTCTTGACAATTTAAAAAATTCAATTAGCTGGCATATTTTGTGCTAGATTGAATTTAGTATTTCTTGGGCAGTGGAACCATGAGTCTTCCATCTTTCTTCTTTTTCTTTCTTTC
This sequence comes from Aedes japonicus, assembly GCA_034211315.2. NCBI lineage: Eukaryota > Metazoa > Arthropoda > Insecta > Diptera > Culicidae > Aedes > Aedes japonicus. The sequence continues at coordinate 381,499 of JASCZW010004965.1, forward strand.
AATGATGAACAGATATTTTCAGATCTCTTTTTGATAAACTAGAGAAAGTCATGCTGGGCGGTCTTGGCAACCTTGATTGAAAGATAAACGATAAGCTTAGTCTACACGGTGAGAAATAAGAACCCAAATGTAAGGTCTTTTCACTCAAGGAAGCCGAGGTGGTGAAGTGGTGAGCGTCGCTAAGTGGGTCTGTTATCCGAGCCATTGGTCCCAACCCATGTGCTCATGTGTTCGATTTCTAGAATCCATGTTGTTTTCTTGGAGTGACGATTATTAAATTTTATCGAATTTCGCTTCAAGTAAATTCAAGCAATTCCAGTAAATCCTGCTTGTGCTTTTGGAGATTCATGATTTAAAAGAGTCAGATCGTATCTTCTTTGGAATACTGAAAAATTATAAGACAGCGAACTTCGCAGAACAAAAAATAATTTTTATCAAACACGTAAATTATCAGAACACGTAAAATCTGGCTCAGATTAATATGAAATACCCCAAGAATTTATAGCAAATCCACACAGATAAAAAGAAACATTGAATTTTATGTGTTATCTAATGCACATAAAGAGAATGCTAGATATGACAGAAATTACTGGGATAATTCGGGTAAATTAAAGCTGGTTATCGCCTAAATTGCGTCTATTGTATGGAAGATTTCCATTGATTGCAAGCAATATCGTTGTTTACGCTTGCTTTGGTTTAGAATTCAACGAGGGGAAATTTTATGCGCCTATGAAAATTAATTATTTTTTTCTGTGTAGCATTCATGTATCTATGATCACTAGATAACGCAAAAATCTACATGAATCTCTGAAGTGCTCGGGAGAATTCTTGAATTTTGGAGAATATTTCAGGCAGAATACAGGGAAAAAGAAGTATATATGGAACAGGGTGCTAACAACTAGTGAAAAAGTGGATCACGTGAATTTTCACGATGAACATTTTCCTGGAAAAACTTTAATTTCACTTAAAGGGTGATACGGTCAAAATTTGGTCAAGGGAAAACGCGTGTAAATCGGTGAAATCGTTTATTTAAAAAATCAAATTAAATTTCTTTTTCAAGTTCAATTAGTATAAAATTCAGGAAAAATATTCAGTTAGGCTTCCGCTTTTCCAAATCCGAATTGCCGGGCCTTACGCTTGACCCCTGCCATCAGATTTTGTACAGCCACCTTGTCCACCTTCTTCGCCGCAGAAAGCCAGTTTGCCTTGAACTGCTGCTCGTCCTTAGCAGTTTTTTTGGTCTTCTTTAGGTTCCGCTTGACAATAGCCCAGTATTTCTCAATTGGGCGGAGCTCTGGCGTGTTGGGAGGGTTCTTGTCCTTGGGAACCACCTGCACGTTGTTGGCGGCGTACCACTCCATGGCCTTTTTACCGTAATGGCAAGATGCCAAATCCGGCCAAAACAGTACGGAACAACCGTGTTTCTTCAGGAAAGGCAGCATGCGTTTATTCAAACACTCTTTCACGTAAATTTCTTGGTTGACAGTCCCGGAAGCAATGAAAATGCTGCTTTTCAAGCCACAGGTACAGATGGCTTGCCAAACCAGATATTTCTTTGCGAACTTTGACAGTTTCGTGTGCTTGAAAATATCTGCTACCTTTCCCCTTCCTTTTGCCGTATAAAACTCCTGTCCCGGAATCTGCTTGTAGTCGGCTTTGACGTAGGTTTCGTCGTCCATTACCACGCAGTCAAACTTCGTCAGCATCGTCGTGTACAGCCTCCGGGATCGCGCTTTGGCCGTCGTATTTTGTTTATCATCGCGATTTGGAGTCACTACCTTCTTGTAAGTCGATAGTCCGGCTCGTTTTTTGGCTCGATGCACGGTTGTAGACGATACACCCAGCTTATTTGCGGCATCTCGGAGAGATAGGTTAGGGTTTCGCTTGAAACTATCGGCAACTCTCTTTGTCGTCTCAGCGGCTTCCGGTTTTCGATTTCCCCCCGATCCAGACTTCCTGGCTGTCGACAAACGTTCCCCAAATACTTTAATTACATTTGTAACGGTTGATTTGGCAACTTTTAGCGATTTTGCCAACTTTGCGTGCGAGTAGCTCGGATTTTCGCGATGCGCGAGCAAAATTTTGATACGCTGCTCTTCTTGCTTGGACGGCATTTTGACAACTGAAGAGTGAATTCCAAAATCAAAATAGAGCAACATTCTACACACACACACCTTCAAAATGAGGGGTGTTCAGGTTTTTTAAATGCAAAATTGAAAGAAATACGTCAAGTTGATTTTGACCAAATTTTGACCGTATCGCCCTGTAGGAATTATAAGTAGGATAAAAATAATAATAGCAGGAATAAAAAATTAATAATAATAAGCATGTTTAAAAGTAAAAATGGCTAATAAATATAACAGAATAGTTTACCTACATTGTACCGTGATTCGGAATCTCTTTGGCTGGGAGAGCTCTCATGTGAAAGACACTCTCTTGATAGCTTGCCTTCTACGAGGACAGATAAAGAGAAAGAGAGAGAGAGAGAAAGGGAGTGAATGTGCGATAAAAAAAAAAAAAAAAAAAAAAAAAAAAAGAATCGAGTTCAGTTTGCACTGAAACGAGAGAGATCAGATTTGAGACAGACGTTGAATAATACGGATGGTCCTGACCGTGTGGATAAAAATAAAATAAAATAAAAAATGGAGCCTTCCGACAATGGCGCAGTGAAAGATACGAGGAACGCTCCCGCTATCAAGTAAGTATAATCCTGAAATCCGATCGGACGCGTTGATCAGGTGGATTCGGCCAAGTTATTTTACTCAAACCTATTGGTTGTGGAAGAGGGGTCTTTGTTTTTGTACTTGATTTGACGTGTACTGAATTGTGTTATAGTATGGCGATGGAAGCCATTTTGTTGGTTCCTTAATGAAGACACTCGGCCCAGGTGGGTCAGATAAAATTAAAAAAGAAAAATCAATCCTCCGAGAGGGTTGGTGTGCCTTAGAGAGACACTTGACCCGGGTGGGTCAGATAAAATTGAAGAATTCCAACCTCCGAGTGGGTTGGTGTGCCTTATAGAGATACTTGACCCGGGTGGGTCAGATAAAATTGAAGAATTCCTTCCTCCGAGAGGGTTGTTGTGCCTTAGAGAGACACTCAACCGAGGTGGGTCAGATAAAATTGAAGAAATCCAATCTCTGAGCGGGTTGGTGTGCCTCATAGAGACACTTGACCCGGGTGAGTCAGATAAAATTGAAGTAATCCAATCTCCGAGCGGATTGATGTGCCATAGAGAGACATTTGACCCGGGTGTGTCAGATAAAATCACTTGATCCGGGTGAGTGACATAAAATGAACAACATCTTACCTCCAAGCGGTTTGGTGTGTCTTAAGGAAGACACTTGACCCGAGGGGATCAGATAAGATCCATCAAAACAAAACAAAAAAAAAACCATTGTTAAATTAATATGATTAAGAATTAGTATTTCAAAGTGTGTACATCATTTACAATTTCGATAATGCGATGATATCAGGACTATTTTTTTAGATCTAGTCCTCAACATGTGACTTAGTACTATTTAGCCTGATAAACTAAACATAATAGATATTTAGTTATATGTTAGGTCTAGACTGGTATGCTCGTTTTAGTCATTCAGCTCAATTTCTACTATTGATGCAGTTTAAAAGTACATTGAATAGTATTTATTTATGAAACTCTAGTAATGAAGATTTTCGTTTCTGTTTTATTCAATAGGAAAGGAACAAGACTTACGGCCAAACATGCCATACTGTTGGCAAAAGAACTAGAGGAAGAAAGAAAACGGAACACATCTTTGTTGTCGAAATTGAAGAAGGCTAGAACTGATAAAAAACACTGCTAGAACTGATAAAAATACTGCCTTCTAAACTTCGGGTTAAAGCATTGAGTGAAGCTCATCAAGGGCATATAGGGTGCCCTGCCATGAAGAGAATTCTTAGAGAAATATTTGAGGTTCTTATGAAAAATAACGAATCGGTGCTTGGATTATTTTATGTTAAGGAAGGAAGTAGATAGGCCACTTAAAGCTTACGCGACATCAGAGGGAGATTCAGGTTATGGCAAGTTTTGTAGCAGAACTTGTCATTAGTGATGATCGACCTCGCCTTTTGGAGAAATTCTATGCTATCAAGAATGCACGAGCATTGCTCGGCAGAAACACAGCAATTCGATATAGTGTTCTGCAACTTGGGCTTAACGTACCAATACGACCTGAGTCGCATTTCGACTTCCCAGGAGAAATTCTTTCCTTGACCGTTGACAAAGAGTTTCCAAAGTTCAATGTAGCTCCCGTTGTTCTTAATTACGACGAAAGCATGCCACCCTCTAGGAGCATTTTTACAAGCATTCCTCCCGCGTTTAAATCCGAAGCTGAACGCCGTCTTAGTGAACTATTGGTATCAGGTATAATCGAGCGTGTCGACGATAGCATGGATAAATCGTATTGTTCATCCCTATTGGTGGTTCCCAAAGGAAAGCATGACATACGGTTGGTAGTAGATCTGCGAGGCCCTAACAAGGCTATAATACGTAGTCCATTTAAAATGCCAACTTTGGAATCTATCATGGTCGATCTACCTGAATGCAAGTGGTTTTCAACGATTGATTTGACCAGTGCATTTTTCCACGTAGTTCTTGATGATAAATCGCGGCATTTGACAAATTTTTTCGCCGGAGACGGAATGTATCGCTTTAAAAGACTACCATTCGGTCTTACCAATGCTCCGGATACATTCCAAGAAATTCTACAGACTTTAGTATTAGCGGGTTGTAAGGGTGTACGCAACTATCTCGACGACATTCTTGTATATGGGCGAACAAAAGCCGAGCACGATGAAAATTTGAATGCTGTAATGGAAAGACTACGTGAGCATAACGTATGCATTAACGAAACGAAAAGCGTCTTCAGTCAACAGTCCGTCAAATTTCTCGGATTTCAAGTATCTCATGATGGATTAAGTGTTGAAGAGGAGAAGCTTAAAGCTATTCGAGGTTTTCGGAAACCAGAAAGCCAGCAAGAGGTCAAGAGTTTCTTAGGACTCATGAATTTCGCTGAGCGGTTCATCCCGAGCAGAGCCGACAGAACAGAAAAGTTACGAGATCTTGCCAAATCTGAATGTTTTTATTGGAATGAAGAACTGGAAAATGAATTTATCTTCATGAAGGACGACGCGTTGAAGACCATATCTAAATTAGGATATTTTAACATCCATGATGCCACTGAGTTATTTGTTGATGCATCCCCAATAGGATTGGGAGCAGTTCTCGTGCAGTTCAACAAACAGGAGTACCCAGGATAATATCGTGCGCATCAAAGGCTTTAACCGATACAGAACGAAGGTACCCTCAAACACAAAAGGAAGCCCTTGCTATCGTTTGGGGAATCGAAAGATTTACTTTCTACTTGACGGGGAAAATGTTCGTGGTTCGTACAGATTCGGAAGCAAATGAATTTATATTTGGAGAAGGCATCAAATCAACCAAACGTTCTGTGTCTAGAGCAGAGGCTTGGGCTTTAAGGCTACAAGTTTACGATTTCAAAGTGAAACGGATCCCAGGCCACCTTAATGTAGCTGATGCACTATCCCGACTGATATCGACAACTCAGCTTGATGAACCGTTCGAAGAAGACGACGAAAAACATTTGTTGTATTCACTAGGTGTTGAATGTATGAAGATAACCTGGCAGGACATTCAGTTGGAGTCCGAGAGTGATGAAGAATTATTCGCGGTTAGGTCATCCATGAAATCAGGGTTGTGGTCTAAGCAGTTTGCCCGTTTTGAAGTACAATCGAAGGATTTTCGTATTTTGGGACCCCTCGTATTTAAAGAGGACAAGGTCATACTGCCTTCTAAACTTCGGGTTAAAGCATTGAGTGAAGCTCATCAAGGGCATATAGGGTGCCCTGCCATGAAGAGAATTCTTAGAGAATATTTTTGGTGGCCAGGATTAAGTACAGATGCTGAAAAATTTGTTGGAAATTGTGTTACATGTATCACTATTGCAAGAAAAAATCCGCCCATTCCTCTCTCCAGTCGGCAGCTTCCTGAAGGGCCATGGGAAATTTTGCAGGTCGATTTTCTCAGTATTCAAGGATGTGGATATGGTGAATTTATGGTACTAGTCGACACATACTCGTTTCCTATCTGTAGTAGAGATGAGATCAACCAATGCCAAAATTACCAATGAAGCGTTGCAGATGATATTTTGTACTTGGGGCTTCCCTTATAATACAAAGCGACAACGGTCCCCCTTTCCAGAGCAGCGAGTTTATTGAACTCTGGGAAGCGAAAGGAGTAAAGATTAGGAAGTCAATTCCTCTTTGCCCTCAAACAAATGGAATGGTGGAGCGCCAAAACCAGGGCATAACAAAAGCATTAATGGCTGCAAAACTGGACGGTGTGAACTGGAGAAAAGCACTGCAAGATTATGTACATGTGCACAATACTATGAAGCCTCATGCTAGGCTTGGTATTACTCCTTTTGAGTTATTGGTAGGGTGGAAATATAGAGGAACATTTCCATCTCTATGGGACTCTAAGCAGAACAAAATTGACCGAGACGATATTCGTGAAAAAGATGCGACCGCGAAACTCCAGAGCAAGGTATATGCTGATACTCGTAGAGGAGCAAAGCCATCGAATATTTCCGTTGGTGATACAGTTCTGATGGCAGTACCAAAAAAAAATAAAATGGATCCTACATTCTCAAAGGATCGATATACTGTACTTTCAAGAGTTGGAGCGAAAGTGGTAATAAGGAGTGATCGTGGTGTTCAGTACTCCCGCAACATTCAAGACCTGAAACTAGCACCGATAATCTATGGTGAAACGAACCCCAAAGGCATATTTCTAGAGAACGAAGAACACCAACCTATCATTGAGGATAGAGGAATCACCGAAGCTACGAGGATGGCGGATGAAGAAATCACAGAATCCACGTCATCGATAACTACAGCAGCGAGACCTCAGCGTTCAATCAGAAAACCAGAAAGATTCAAGAATATGTTCATGTATCACATCTTCGAGTGAGCTACAGACATGGACCCAAAAGGGAATTAGTCCGTGCTACAGAGGTAAGACGCTGCTCATCATACTAAAAAAACTCACCTAAATTAAAAAAAAAAAAAATCTTCAAAAAAACGTTGATTCAAGCCTTTTGTGTTGACAGGTCAAAATTAAGTACATAATTCTGGATGAAGAGTTATGATTTTCCATATGATTCCTGGCGTTCGACTTGCATTTTCCGGTTGCTAAAACTTCAAGCTATAAAATGTGATTATCCACTACAAATAAAGCTTATACAAACATACCTTGACTCTCGTTTATATTCTTTTTTTGCTAATTCTTAAGGATCTCCTTTTAATGAGCGAAATCAGTGACATCATCGCTATGAATTTTGTTCTACTGTTCAAGTTTTATCGTTTTTTTTTACGGTTCATACGCAAGAAGGCATCAAAAGTTGTTGGAAATAAAGCCCTGTAGTTAGAGTATGACCGACTTTACACCACAAAGCTTGATAGCTGCAATTGTTGTCGTTCTAATCGAGCAATTCAGTCCGTTTTGACAATTTGATTTGACAGTGGGTTCTACTTTTACTGCTGGACTTTAGTAGAAACGGTGTTACACAATGTTGTTTAGCAGAAGTGTCACATGAAAACAGAGGGTGGAGATGGCTGTCAAATATGAATCTTTATGCAAACATTGCGCGCCTCGCCAAAGGGAAGCGCGAGAAAAAAAAAAAAAAAAAAAAAAAATCATTTCGCTCACGGTTCACTCTTCGAGCATGATCGTTAGGCGAAAGTCCTCAAAACTTTTCCCCTTGCATGAAAAAGCCTATTCATTGAAGGTTTTCAATAATGGTGTGAATAATAAATGTGCGCATACTGAAAACTACTCAATTTGAGTTATAATCTAATGAATCTGTGCTAATAGTTTATCATGAGCAGTACTATTTTATTTTTAAGAGCGAATTCAAGAGTAGGGGTGTAGGATAATGTAGGAATTATAAGTAGGATAAAAATAATAATAGCAGGAATAAAAAATTAATAATAATAAGCATGTTTAAAAGTAAAAATGGCTAATAAATATAACAGAATAGTTTACCTACATTGTACCGTGATTCGGAATCTCTTTGGCTGGGAGAGCTCTCATGTGAAAGACACTCTCTTGATAGCTTGCCTTCTACGAGGACAGATAAAGAGAAAGAGAGAGAGAGAGAAAGGGAGTGAATGTGCGATAAAAAATAAAAAAAAAAAAAAAAAAAAAAAAGAAACGAGTTCAGTTTGCACTGAAACGAGAGAGATCAGATTTGAGACGGACGTTGAATAATACGGATGGTCCTGACCGTGTGGATAAAAATAAAATAAAATAAAAAATGGAGCCTTCCGACACGCCCTTTAATAACTTTGAACTGAAATTCTTGACAGTATAATTGTAATGGTAGTTCAATAAGCATTTAGATTATTCAATAACTCAAAGATAATTGCAACCGGGAGGTCTATAAACATTCCCATTAATAGATCAATAGAATCGTGTAGTCAATAAACATTCTGATACTAACTAGAAATTAGAAGAAAAATTAGTATTTTCCATTTAATTCCAACTACCTTGTCGAGTTATTAGTACGAGACACTGAAGAAGTCTGCACATTGTAGACGAAATACGCGTATCTGTCAAGATAAGCAAAGGTAGTTGGATTTAATTGGAAAATACTAATTTTTCTTCTAATTTCTAGTTACAGGTATTCCACTAAACAGCTCAAACCCTCTATGATTCATTCTGATACTAGTTACTGTAGATTGGATTGAATTTTAGGATAGAATTTTAAAAATTCTCGATAAAATTTCAAGAAATGCCCACTTTTTGAAAACATACAAAGCTGACCGAGTGTTCTAAGGAAAACTCCTGAATATCCGTTTCACTAAATCACTTCAATCTTAACTCCCAGCTTTCAAGCGTTCTAAATTCTCTTCGAACTTTTCTTAAAATGCTATTTTTGACTTTTGGAATTTTTTGAACTATTTTTGAGGCAGACCACGAAGATTTCTCTAGATGTTTGTGCACAATTAATTTTCTTTTCTCAAGTTCCATGAACCGTAACAACTTTTCACCACTTTCTTCGTCAATGAAACATCAACAAATGCCTGTCAAACTTTTTCTGTTCCAACCACCAGCGACGTGGTGGTGCATTTAACCGTGCGTCCAGATTTTCTTTGAATCGAGCTTTGTATTCCAAATGCAGACTATCAGTCGGGTCAGACAGGCCAGACCATTGGGCAAGTTATCCGGGACAATTTTCATAACTCCGATATTATCCTTGTTAGCTGCCTTGTTGTTCTCAAGCTTAACTTCGCTTATCGTGAGAGTTGGCAGTCATTTCTTGTGTTGCCTGGAAGTTCCGCCAATGTGCCATTCAGGTGTTCATTGTAGGGCTGCTTCCACGTTTCGGTCAACTCCCGTTCATAGGCTCATAGGTCTAAATATTCCAAATTGAAAATTATCTATAATGACTTAAAAGCGAATTTACCTAAAGTTTGTAAGAATAAATCACGTGCATCACTGTTAGTTTGGGTAATGCGGTTATGGCTGATAAATCACATGCCTAAAACGATTTTCGACTCAAACAATTAAGCGACTTACATATTCATAGTTAGTAACCACGAATTGACATCGAGAGCGTTTTGAATTGCGAAAACCAAAATCGACACTCAAATGATAGATTTGCAATAGAATGCCACCAAAAATAGGTCATTCAAATGTTACGAAATTCGTCCAAAACTCAGGCCAAATCAAATAAAGCACCGACTCTCCTCATTACGAAATCCAATCACACGCATTTCTCGTCTCGCCGTCGTTTGGTATCATAAAATACACACACGCAAGCTCCTCGTCGCACGCAATTTCCTCCGCAAGCCCCTCTCGCTCGCGCTCTCATCCTACACTCATCATCAATGGAGAAAACCTCGAAAGCAAACGCCACGTAAATTTCAGGGTCAATCCAAAGCCGCACTCGCGAGTGCCGCCACCGTACGGGAATGACAATCGTGTGACAATCTAGACGGCCGAGAAGGAAAAAAATGTCATGCCATTCGCACGCACACACACCTGGAAAAACTGCTAATTGAAACCGAAATTACATAATTAATATTATATTTATACACTTACCGTCGAAGCGCAGTCTTTCATGTCTTTCACCTTCGGCGGTGTCATTTTTCTTCCAATTCGTGAAGCGCCCGCGCCGTCGTGAACACAAACGACCCTATTATCTACGCACACACAATACGAACGAGACCGATGAGTGACCCTCGAAGACCATCGAATCCATTGTTTTGTTTTTTTCTTCGTTTTTCTATAATGGGAAATTATGTCGCGTCGGCACGAAACTCTCTCACGTGACGAAACTCGGTCAAACCCTTGAATAATCGGTCGGTTGAATAACGTCAAAAATGATCGTTTTTCTGTCGTTTCCAAGCAGCGGCTAACTTGGATCGTTTTTGCACGGAATGAGTTTTATTCCGAGAATTCCGCCCTAATTACTAATCGAAATTCTATCCCAGACTCAATTCCAGGAAAAGGCCTCATTTGGTACGGCTGCCGGAGTGCCGGGAGCAGCCAGCAGATCGAACGAAGATGTATATTTTTCGTATTTGTTCCCACCAAGAAAGCAGCAGACGACGACGACGACGACGGTTGGAGAACACGCGAATTTTTTTACCACCGCTTCATTCTCCAGACGAGAAAACCTGTTTTGAGGTCCTTTTTCCTATCTGGCTGTCGCTACTTTTACTTTCATGCAAAACCGGTTCGGGGCGGGTGAAGAAAGAGCAAAAATATTCGCACCGATCGCTGCGAGCCGAAGCCGAAGCTACCTGTTTTAACGATCGACGGCGATCTCCTTCCTTCTTTCTTTCTTTCTTTCTTTCTAACCCGTTCTAAATTCGGGGTTTCGGGTTTACTGCAGGGTTGCCACATGCACAGATTTATCTTGATTGACACAGAGTTTTTTTTTTCAATTTTTTCATACAGATATCTGAAAGTGAAGATTACAGATTTTTGAGAAATACCAAGATTATAAAGATTTTTGGCAATTGTATGTCCACTCAAAAACATGAAATACGAAGTTTTTATCAATACTACTTTCCGTGTGGTCCATGAAGGAAAATAAACAATTGACACTGACACTACAGTAGATGACGGTTTGAAATTCAGTTTGTGTGTGTGTGCCCCCGAAGGATTTCTCCATTAATTTTTTGAGATAACTTTTGAAGAAAATTTTATAGATTTGCTCAAAGATTCTCAACTTTACTTTAGATATTCCTTCTTGCGTTTTCATACGTATCCTTCAGATTTTTGTAGAAATTGGTCCAGGGATTCTTTCTTCTGGCATTGCATCGAAAATTTCTTGTCATGAAATGTTTGGAGGAATCCCTGATCTTGTGAAGTTTGGTGATTTTAAAGGAATTCCTGGAGGACACCTGAACGAAAAAAATGAAAACTAAACGGTTATTACTGAAGTAATTCTTGAAGAAAATTCTGGTTTTTGGAGAAATATTAAAAGAATTTTTTGTATGAATTCCATAATCTCATATTTTTAATTCATAACTTCAAAAACTTTGCAATGGGTCTCTGTAGAATTATTTTTAAAATTTTCTCAAGGATGCCTGCGAGGATTCTTACATATAGTTCTCCAGATATTCTTCAGGTATTCTACTGAAGAAGTGTTTTTTTTTCAGAGTTCCGCAAGAGATTGCTCTACAAATTTCGGCAGAATTTCTTGCATTGATTTTTACAAAAATCCTGTTCTTCTAATTTAGAAGTATTTTTACGCATTTATGCACAGGAATTTTGGGGAGTTGGAATAATGTTCTCGATAGTCATTTGTGCTTTTCGAAGCATAGTTATTTCGAACGTGTTTTATTGTTATCTTCTATATATAAAAATGGATTTCTGTCTGTCTGTCTGTCTGTCTGTCTGTCTGTCTGTCTGTCTGTCTGTTTTTTTTTTTTTTTTTTTTCAGACGGGATGGAAAATCTGCAGCCAGACACCTGAAGAACTCAGGTGTGGGATGAGGTGCCAACTCCTCGACCCACTAAAAAACCACCCGTGCCTTAAGCACTTCTCCTCCCGGAACCACCTTTCGGTATTACTTCGGGAGGGCTTTGTGCTAAATAAGCACCCACTATGTCTAACTACTTAGGTCTTTAGTAGTTAGCTTCGCCGACCTGACGCTGATTCGATCGAGATGCTCCTGGATCCAAGCGAGTCTCGGGACGTCTGTGGCATTCAGATCATCCGCGATCTCCCTACCCGACCGCTTACGGTACCTGCCGAACCTCGCGTCAGTGTGGTCCCTCCTCTCCGATCGAGAAAGTCAGGGCCATGTCACGACCGCTACGACCTCCTGCCGGCTCCTACGCCGTATGGCGCTTCCTCCGTTGTACATCGTTTAGCCGTTAAGGGGCGCTTAACGTTTCCAGGGTGCACCGCGGGGAGGCGAACTACTTCCACACCCCTCTGTCTGTCTGTCTGTCTGTCTGTCTGTCTGTCTGTCTGTCTGTCTGTCTGTCTGTCTGTCTGTCTGTCTGTCTGTCTGTCTGTCTGTCTGTCTGTCTGTCTGTCTGTCTGTCTGTCTGTCTGTCTGTCTGTCTGTCTGTCTGTCTGTCTGTCTGTCTGTCTGTCTGTCTGTCTGTCTGTCTGTCTGTCTGTCTGTCTGTCTGTCTGTCTGTCTGTCTGTCTGTCTGTCTGTCTGTCTGTCTGTCTGTCTGTCTGTCTGTCTGTCTGTCTGTCTGAACCTAATAGGCTCGAAAACTACTGAGCCGATTGGAGTGAAATTTTGTATGCAGGGATCTTTGGGGCCGGGAAAGGTTCTTATGATAGTTAAAGACCCCCCCCCCCTCTTCTTTGGAAAGGGGCGCTCCCATACAAATGAAACACTCATTCCTACATAACTCGAGAACTGATCAAGCAAAAGAAACCAAATTTAGAATGTGTGAGTTTTTGAAGACAAGAAAGGTTTCTATGATGGTTTCAGATCCCTCCCCGCCCTGAAAAGGGGGGCTCCCATACAAATGAAATACAATTTTCTGTATAACTCGAGAACTAATCAAGCAAATGGAACCAAATTTGGCATGTTTAGGTTTTGAAGATAAATACTGTTTCAATGCTGATTTGAGACCCCCCCCCGTTCTGAAGGGGGAATGAGACACAAATTTATGGATTACTCGCGAACTAATCAAGAAAATGGAACCAAATTTGGAATATGGAGGTTTTTGAAGGAGAGAAATGTTTCTATGATGATTTGTGACCCCTCCGCCTTCTGAAAGTGGAGGGAGCGGATCTCCCATACAAATGGAACACAAATTTTTGCATAAGTCGAGAAGTAATCCAGCAAATGGAACCAAATTTGGCATATGGAGCTTTTTGAAGGAGAGAAATGTTTCTGGAATCAAATTTCGCATGTGGATATTCCTATGGTGGCTTAAAAACACTCTGCCTTCTGAATGGGGGGTCTCCCATAGAAATGAAACGTATATTTCTGCATAACTCGAGAACTAATTAAGTAAATGGAACCAAATTTGGCAGATAAAGGTATTCGAAGGAGAGAAATGATTCTATGGTGATTTGAGACTCCTCCGCCTTCTGAAAGTAGAGAGCGGGGGGGGGGGTCTCTCGAACGTGACTTATTGTTATCTTTAATAAAATCTTACAGTGTGAAAACCTATACATATTTTGCGCAATTGAAAAACTTTTCCAGATCGATGATACCGATTACAAAATATGAAAAAGGTTTGTGGGCATTGGATCAGATGGAGCTTCGGTAATGATGGGTTCTTACCGATCCGTCAAAAAACTGCTGAAACATGGCTGTCCCCATGAGATAATTATCAAATCTACTTGCCACTTTTTGGCTCTTTGTGCAAGATACGCATACAAAAAACTGCCATTGTACCTGGAACAAATGATGGCAATATATCTGCAGATGCTTGTCCTGCAGCCTCAAACGATCCAAGAAATTCCAGATAGCAGAGTTCTGCATCCGTTTGCCACCAGATGGCTATCGTTCGGGTCAGTTGTCATGCTGTTTTTCTGGTTCTAATCCAACTGAGACAACGGTTTGATTGTTGTCTTCCAGTCAAAGGCTACGGAATTCCTGAACATGTGTAATCAAGATTTCCGAGTCTAATTTTTTGAGAAAAATCTTCGTAAGAAGTCAGAAATATATATAACGGAGTAGCTGCAGGAGAAATGCTTGGATCCGAAACTCTCGATGATACCAGGAAGAAGGCTTTTCCCTCGATCTGCTGTGCTTTCTTTACCGATATGATGGAACAGATCTTTAAACGCTTTGATCTGAACGATCCAGTTCTGAATACTGCATCGAGCGTTGACCTCAAGAAGCTGCGCCCTTTGAAGGAGTTCAACTCGATTATAGAAAAATATCCGGACTTCTTTGAAGTGGTGAGCAACAGGCCATTGAAAATGTGGACGGTAGCCTCCGGCAAGGACAACAAGGTGGAAGAATCAGCAGACTTCGAAACTTGTTGAAGAAAACGTCTTGTTTTTAACGAGCAGATGGGAAGCTGGCTTTTCGCTTACTAAGAAAGTTCATTGGAACCGTTAAGTAATTCCGCATTGTTTTGCAGAAAAGGAGCGAGTTTTCTTGCACTTCAATCTGAATAAGTCCATAATCCGGAACCACCTGAGTACGGACATCATGGATGCAACAGGAAGAAAGGAGGAGTTGGCCAGCTAATATTAACATCACAACTAAATTCAACAAATTAATGTACACGCATCATAACAATCATTGATCAATCAAAAATCAAAACAAACACCTCGATTCATTATCATCAGTGAACATAAATACCTCGTGTACTAAAGACTGGACTCGGAAAAAATGAGACACACAAAAATGATCACCAAATATTCATTTTAAATCGGATTATTTATTGTATTTCCTCCCCCAAACTGAATGTTCGTACATTTCTCTTAACACTGCTCATGAGATCTTGGGCGAGGCTTTGTCCATTTGGCTTACACAATTTCTCCCAGTTTTTCTTCAAAGCTTCATCGGTTTTGAATGTTTTTCCGCTTTTCTTCAACGTCTTCGTCATTATCGCCTAAAACTTTTCGATCGGACAAAGTTCTGGTGTATTTGGCGGGTTCGCCTCCTTCGGGATCACATTAACGTCCTTCGATTCGTACCAATCCATTACAGGATTGGCGTAATGGCACGAAGCGAGATCCGGCCAGAATAGCGTGAAACCACGGTGAGAGCGGAGGAAGGGCAGCAAGCGTTTCTGCAAGCATTCCTCTCGATAAATTTGCCCGTTTATGATGCCGGTTGTAACGAACTCGCAGATCGCCTGCCACAACAGGTACTTCTCCGCGAATTTGTCCATCTTTCTCTTCCGGATCTTTTCCGGAACCTCCATGCGGGACGTACCGATAAAAAACTCAAGGCCGGGGATTTGATATATGTCTCGTCGTCCATGACGAGACAGCCTAGCTTGACCAGCCACTCACGGTACAGCTTCCGCGCACGCAATTTGGCCACCGTGTTTTGCTTGTCAGTCCGGTTTGACGCCTTTCTGACCTTAAAAACACGTAGCCCAGCCCGTTTCATGATCTGCTGGACGAAGCACTTTGACGAATTGACCTTTTTGGCCACGTCTCGGGTGGAAAGGTTCGGGTTATTCTTGAAGTACTGCCTTATCTTCCGCGCCTTCTCTGGGTATTCCGTTTTCGGTTTTCGGCAGCTTTCAGCGCGCCGCTCGATGGTCTTCGTCTCCTGGAACATCTTCACAACGCGGGACATGGTAGAATGGTGGATTCCAAGCCTTTTGCCGATCCATCTGTGCGACTGGCCAGGATTATCGATCAACGCGCCAATCAATATTAGCTGGCGTAGCTCTTCTTGTTTCGAATGCATCTTGAGAGATCGCGATTATTTTGCACACATAAACATAACACACTAAACTAGTATTTCTCAAAATTTCATTAATTTTTACCCACGCGATAAAAAGTTACACCGATAACAAAGTGTCGCATTTTTTCCGAGTCCAATCTTTAAAGATGGGAACGAAAAATAATTTGGCAACCCTGGTTTGCTTTGTTCCATTCTTCGCCCGAAATGATAATAAAAAAAAGATTGAAAGCGAACAAGAACCTCTTTCATTCGTATGCGCGAAAGCGCGAAGCAGATTTCTGAATAAATTAAATCCTAAATCTTGCGATTTCATTTTCGCTCTTTCTCCAATTTTTTTCTCCTTCAAGAATTGCTCGTATGTTTATTCTTTTCTCTAAAATCAGATCGCAAATCAGCGAAAAGAAGACGATTCAAATTTATGCATCACAGTCGGCTGGTTTTTTCGTTCGGCGTTCGTTCCAGTCGGCTGGTTGCTCCGTTTCTGGCCTCGCTCGCACCCCAAAAATTTTGACAGCAAAACGATAAGAAGTGGATTACTGCGATTCTCATGTTTTGGGCAGAGCCGTTTTTTCGTGACGGAATTTCCTCGAAGGATCCCATCCCATCAAAGCACCAGACACGAATAGGAATGTCTCTAATCACTCAGCCCCGCGGACTCGCCTGTCAGTCAATCATCAACAACACTGTGGGGGGGAGTCCGGGAATGGGAAAAATTTCGCCTGGCACTGCACTCAAGCGCGCTCAGGGTGATAATTGCTGTTCCTCTGCGGGCGCTGGGAGCCGAAACGAGGTGAAAAGTAAAATTGCGTGACCAAAGTGCCTCAGGTTTTTTCTACACAATGTAGCACTTTGTATGCATTTGTTCAATTTAGGGAATTTTCCGAGAGGAATGAGTAGATCCCATCATCACAACGAGAGATCAATATGGTCAGGCCTAATAAATCAGCGTGGACAACTATCATTAGAACTGGCTTGGGAGCGGTGCCGAACCGGTTTGCGAGCGTGAGAAAAATATACTGGAATTGATCCTGCATGATTTACTACCTTCATCAACATCTATCTTGTTTCAACCCATAAAAAATACGCGGCTTCAGAACCCTTCCGAATAACGACATATTGACCATAAATACCTCAAAACGATCGATTAATTTCGTTTATCTGTCAATTTCCCCGTCAACTAGATCCCAATCGAATCGTGTTTGTCCGCTCTGCGCCGACAGTGTTTTCCATAACAAATCCCGGTGTTTGTCTGAAAATTACACTTGTTGCTCATTTTCGCCTCGGTTTGTACGTCTTGAAATGAGTAATTAGATACAACCACTCCGCTCGAACCACCTCCCCCCGTCCGCGCCCATGTCTATCCTCAGTCCAGCAAACACATGGAAAGCAAGTGAATGGAAATGAGTAATTCTATATCTCCGCTTTCCCATCTATTCCCTCACGAGGAGCCACGACATCGTGGGGGCGCCCCCCGTCCCCTTCCCCTTCTTCCCCGCGCACATCACGAGATTGGTGTGCGATGAGGAAATGTCTAGATTACATAAATATAAACAACAAAGCGACGCGCAGCGCTGGGCAGCACTTTCAAATTCGTTGGAGTTTCCCACGTGTGTCGTCGTGGTCGTGACGGAGCTCCCCCTCCCGACTACTGGCCCAGCAACGGCAGCGAGGAATAAGGCGAAATCTAGCAAAAGTTATCGTTTTCCTTTCACTTTTTTCTTCTTCTTTTTCTTCTGGTTATGTGGCGGGGCAGAGATGAGGGAGACAGGCATCTTCCTTTCCCCACGCTCTCCATCTCGGTGATCGCTATCGTCAACGATCGCGTAGTTTTGTATATTTTTATTTCTTACGTAAACTGGTTGGGTACTGCGGGTATGTACGGAACCCGGTAGCGACGGCGGGTTTGACCTTGATCTCAGGCTAGCAATGTGTGAGATTGCAGTGAATTTGCCTCCTGCTTGCGCTTCGTCGGACAATTTTTCAAGCGGAAGAAGATGGAGAATTTCAGTATTGAAAGATCGATGCGGTGACAGATAAACGATCAGTTTTATGGATCTGCTTGGAATGTTATGGTGTAATTGGTGTAGGTATTATAGATATTGATGTTTCGTTAAAATAAACTACTACTTAACGCAGAGTGTAGATGCCATATAACATGATGAAGAATGGAGAATTCTAACATGGACATCGGAATACAGATACCAAAGGGGCTATTCATTAACCACGTAGAATTTTCCGGGGGAAGACCAACGTCTACGCTCCATACAAAATTTCAAAAAAATGTATGGAGAAAAGTCCACAGGGAGGGGGGGGGGGGGACTGAGATTTTAAAAAATAAGTCTACGTGGTTTATGAACAGCAAAATTACAGAAATCTTTTGAAAACGGATTAAAAATTAATAAGCTATTAGTATCACTGATAAGGCTTGAACAACTATGTTAATAAACAATGAAGTATGCTGAGCAACTTGGAGGCCGCAAAACAACACAGAAAGCAAAAGTTTTCATTTAGTTGAATACCATAATTTGTATGATCCTATTTCTGTTTAACAGAAAAAGGGCTGGACAATGCCTACCAAGACGTGGCTGGGTAGCTCAGTGGTTACCCGTTCTACTTACTGAGCAGATGGTCGGGAAGGAGTTCAATCCCAGGCCCGTCCCCTTCCATGCTATTTGTCACTTGCCTCTTTCTATCACCACTAGATTAAAATATAAAGCAATCTACTGCGACTTTCATTGATCGCATCACTTACCACAGTGAATCCATGATCTATAAATAACCTGCCTCACTAACACAAATCTATCCTTCCCTTGACAATTGTGGAGACGTAAATCAACCAAATTTTGCACACTTTCTCATTGATGTGTATTGTTTACATGCTGTCAAACTCGAAGTCGTGTTTTTCGATTCAACGAAAATGGAGGTGAACCAACGCGAGTCGAGAGAACAAATTCTTTCCAAACACCTGGAATTTCCTGACCGGTCGCACCGACACTTTAAAAAAATGTTGAACATTCACCATTCAACCGTCTCCAGAGTGTTGAAGCGGTTCCAGGAGCGGTTGACGTTGGACCACGGCAAAGGAGCTGGAAGAAAACCGGGACCGAAGGGAAAGGTGAAGCGGATGATTAAATCAAATCCCAACGTCTCAAGCCGTGATTTGGCTAAAAAGATCGGCATGTCGCAGAGCTACGTCCAGAATGCAAAGAAGAGAGCTGGACTACATACATACAGGGTACAGAACTTCCCAAAACGCGATGAGCGGCAACAATCGACGGCTAAAAGTCGGACACGGAAGCTCTATGAGAAGATGCTGACAAAATATGGCTGCTGTGTGATGGACGACGAAACGTATATAAAAGCCGAATTTAAGCAAATTCCGGGGTTGGAGTTTTTCACCGGCAAGAGCAAGTTCTATGTGGACGACAAATTTAAGAAGAAGAAAATGTCGAAGTTCCTTCCAAATATCTCATTTGGCAGGCCATCTGCTCTTGCGGACTGAGGAGTGAGCCTTTCGTGACAAAGGGCACAGTAAATGGCGAGATCTACAAATCTGAGTGCCTCGAGAAGCGCCTTTTGCCGTTCTTGCAGCAACACGACGAAGCTCCGCTATTTTGGCCAGATTTGGCATCATGCCACTATTCTAAAAGTGTCCTGGAGTGGTATGATGCCAATTCTGTCCATTTTGTTCTAAAGGACAGGAATCCGCCAAACTGTCCGGAGCTGCGCCCGGTGGAGCAGTACTGGGCAATGATGAAGCGGGAACTTCGGAAGAGCAAGAAGACAGTCAAAGACGAGAAGGACATGTTAAGAAAATGAAAAAAAAAACTGAGAAACTGGTACCGGATGACACTGTAAAGACTTTGATGGAGGGCATCAAGCGAAAATGCGTTTAATTTTACACTCAATCTCCATCGATTAACTTTTCTTTTGATTTTTGAAGTTAATATATGTATAAAACTACCCTAAAATTTTGGTTTGATTCTAAACATTATAAGAAAATTGGCATGACATTTTCGGTGTCGCAATAACTTCGTGTTCGCCCTTTATCCAACGATTGTCAAACTAATCATCCTCCCCCCCTCCCTAAAGACCGTGAAGACGTGGCCGGCGCCGGTACCTATAATCTATAAATAGAATGAACTAGTGAACTTGTTCATTGAAGATGTGAAGCTACTCCCAGGCTCCATCTATGTGGTTTTCTGTGCAATTACATTCGTTCGGATCGGTAACGAACCATTGGTTCTTCGCGTACCTGCAGGTATAAAATAGATCCTCCTGCGATTCTTACCCTCTTGTCCAGTAACTCCTATCCCTACCTCCCGTGGTGCCGACTGGGGTATGAGTAACCATAGGAAAGATCGGGTAACCAACCCCGGTGGGACCTTGGTCATATGCTGATAGGGAAGGGGGGCTGCCCTCTTCAAAGGGTGCAGTCTATCCGAGCGTCTGTTCTCCATGTTAGGGGTGGCTCGAAACAGCGTCTGTTCTCCATGCTAGGAGCGGCTGATCATCGTCCTTGTGCCAGCGTGGGACTCTAAACAGTGCTGTGCATGATGGTCCCCCGGCGAGACAGTGGGTTGAGGAAGGCCCAACAAGCCGCCCTTAAAAAGTCAATGTTACAAATAATACAGAAGTTAATACGGACAGGAACAATCGGCAAAGACCTAGGCCACGAATTAAGGACTACGATTGGAAACTCGGAACGTGGAACTGCAAATCGCTCTGCTTCCCTGGCTGCGATAGGATAATCTTCAGGTGACCTGCGGACCCTCCGCAGACAGTGAGGCTGGCGAGGGACAGCCATGGACCGATTACAATGGAAACAACTTCTGTGTACAGCAGAGGCCACACCGGCCTTAGTCTGATTGGTAAGGTAAGGTAACCAAAAGACATAAAAAAGCACATTTGCAGCACATGCTCGCTTTAAGACAATTGTAGTCCAGCAGACCAATTACACGATTTCGGTCGAGGCCCGGTCTAAGGCCAGCTTGGAAAATACCTTCGATCGGACCAAAGAACAACAACCACAAGCTGACGAAATTCCATACAAATCGAAAGAAACTGAGTCCAATGACAATCAGGATGAAATTAGGGACGGAAGGGAAGTCGTTCTGCAGAATGCCGCTTCAGAATCACCCGAGGCCGAGGAGGAGGTGATCCGTGCCGCCATGGTGGTACAGTTAGGCGATGATATTGACTCTCTGGAACGTATCCTGAAAGCCGTTGATCCGATGGCGTTAAACCACCTCGTTTGGCAGCGTTCGCCTGCGGGCCGAGAATAACGCCAACGCCAAGGCCCCATGATTCCCAAGCCATGCCACTGAGCTGGACAACGACAACAATCTGATGACCAAGTACGAGCCAGATCTTGACATGAACCACCCCGGTTTCGCCGATCAGGTCTACCGTAGGAAGGAAATCGCCGGAATTACTTCCGCCTACACAGATAACGGGTGTTCAATAAAAAATGAGAATTCAGTAATTTCAACGAATTCAGTATTTAAATTAAAACGTAAATGAATATTGCAGAAGGGACCCTGGCCAGCCGTACCACGCAACTTAGTCGCGATGCTCTCACAAGAGCGCTGGATGGCCTGACGTCCATCTTCCGGATACAATTCTGAATTCTCGTGGTCAACTGCTTCGTATTCTTGGCCCGCCAATTATTTTTGTACACTAGGGCACTGAGGGAGCCGTAAAAATCCTCAATGGGACGGCACTGGGGCAAGTCGGTCGTCTATTTGGCGTAATGGGAAGACGCCTTGTCCGGCCAGAAGACGTACTTCCCATCCGCATGATGCTCCTTTAAGATCGGCAGAAGAATCTTTTCAAGACACTCCTCCTGGTACACTTGTTGATTGATGGCCAGACCGCTCGGCTTGAACCACGGTTTTGAAATCCTTCTTTCCGATATGACGATATACAGCATAACTTTTTTTTCAAATTTATGCTTAAATTTATATTTTACTTCGGGGGGTGTGGCCGACTTGTCGCTGGAATAGTAGCTGTCATTTGCTGGAATGTGGGCCTTCGAGAGCGGAAAGTAACTTTCGTCGTCCTACACGAACGACGTCCCGCGGTAGTTCTTCGTCATCCACCATGGCACTGCGATTTCACGGTCGCTATATGCTCGTCCGTGTACTCGGGGGACCGTGTCTTCTTCCGACAGATGATGTCCTCCATCTTGAGGGTTCGGTGAATCCAGGTATGAGAGCAGTGATATTTTCCTTGTTGTCGAACAGCTTTTTCAACGCCTCCTTCTTCTTCTTCGTGATTATCTTCGCCGGACGGCCGCTACCGGCCTTCGGCTCCACGCTCAGGGATGCCAAGATCCGGTTAACTGTACTCACGGACAAGTTTTCGTCTCGAAAGTGGTCTACCGTAAACTTTTTTCCACGATGATCATGCATTTCGGAAAACCGTACCACCCGCTCGCGGAGTGCTTGCTGTTTCGGCGCCATCTTCGATTGAACTGACAGCACCCGAGCGAAAGGAAACATGCCACCCATTTCAAGGGAGTCCAGAGAGAAATTCTGTTGGAGAGAAAAAAAAATACGCTCTTTACTTTAATTACAGAAAGGTATTTAAATCATTCCCATTTTTTATTGAACACCCGTTAGAAAAAAAAACCGTTATCTAATGCACATCAAGGGAATGCTAGATTGTCAGAAAATAATGGGAAATCTCATGAAAATTTAAGCCAGATACCGCCTAAATCCAGCCTGTTGTACGAAAGATTGCAAACACTGTTGTATGGCGCTTGAAAGATTGCAAACAGTTTTGTTTGTTTACGTCAACTTTGGCTTAGAATCAAATGAGGGGAAATTGTACGCGCCTGTTCAAATTCATTATTTTTTTCTGTGTACAAGTACGGATATCCCATCCCACACATCCTCCCATTTCCCGTCTCGAATGAACTAAAACGTCTACAGCAGACGTACGCTTGAAGAGACGTGAATCGAATGAATGAATCATCCCACACATCAACTACACCGAAACTGAGAACAAGATCTGGGCGGTCGTGTTCTGCGGTAAGCAACTCATGACCAAGCATGTCTGCTCCAAGTACGTAGCCGTTTTCATGAAGCTCGAGGATGAAAAGATCTTCGTCAAGGAGCGTATCCCACAGCTGCAGGAGATGAGTGACTTCCTCCCCAAGAACAACAGTTTCACTCTGCACCCAACAGCAGGTCTGATCACAGCTCGGGACCCAATACGTCTAACGTTCCAACAGTCTAACATTTCAACCACTGCTGACCGATCCGAGCTTCGCTCAGTTCTCCCAGGAGATTGGCCTTGCGTTGCTGGGTGCTCCGGATGAGGAAATCTAGAAGCTATCTACGGTGTACTGGAGCACTTTAGAGTTCGGTCTGTGCAAGAAAAACTACGAAATCAAGACATACGGGGCTGTTTGGTGTCGGCTTACGCAGGACTGCTCCATTTCATTAGTGACAAACTATAACACCTCGAATTCGAGCCAACCAGCACCGCCGTCCAGCCCTGTTACCAGGACCAGAAAAACGAGCCAATCTATAACGTCGCCGAAGGTTTCGAGGATGCCAAGGAGAAGTTCCGCCGCAGATTCTCGACCATGTTCCAGCCATTTGAAGTCCGCTTCAACCCACAAACTGAGTACGTTGAAGTGCTTGACTCAGTCAACAAGCTCGAAATCCTCGTGTCAAAACTCAACACGGGAATCCGTTATCTGACAAATGCGATCGCCAAGCTACGACAGCCGTTATGCTAAAGAGAGTGCCATCGGCCTTCGAAACTAGTCGAACCCGTTCCGTCCCCTGACACTCAAAACCAAAACCACAACGAAGCAATTGACGAACTTTGACAGGTCAACAACAGTATTCTCACACCCCTCTCTCTAATGAACCCACCCTGGGACACCTTACTTACCTTACCAATAAGGCCAAGGCCGATGTGGTCACTGCTGTTGACAAAAGTTGTCTCCATTCTATTCGGTCCATGGCTGCACTATTTGATGGCTGTTCTACTTGCTGGTGGAACGCCCCTTCTTCTTGTGCCCGTCGGTTCGTTTTCGAGAATCACTGGGCTGTCGTCCGACATTCTTACGGCATGCCAAGCCCATCGTATTCGTCTGATTTCAGCGGCGGGTACGATGGGAGCTTCTTCCAGAAACTGATGCCACGTTTCGTCTTCTATCTGCACTCCATCGTAGATCGTACTCAACACCTTCCGTTCAAAGACACCAAAGATGCGTTGGTTCTCCACTAGCAATTTGTATGTTTCGTGGTCCAATTAATGCATTGTAGATGATCAATTTAGCCAAGTCCAAAGTAGGCACGATTGCCAGCCACAATGCGCATTTGTATGTCTCTGCTGGTGTCGTTATCGGTGGTCACCAATTAGCCCATATACGCGAATTCGTCTACAACCTCGATTTCATCACCGCCGATCTGGATTCGTGATGGGAGTCTAACATTGTCTCTTCCTGAGCCTCTTCCCTTCTTGTATTTTGTTTTCGATCCATTAATCACAAGCTCAATACTATCAGCTTCAGCCTTTAGTCTGATGTTCGTGTCCGCCAACGTCTCAACGTTACGCTATCAACGTCGACGGCAAAGCCAAAAAGTTGGACAGACATGCTGAAGATCGTGCCACTCGTGTCTATCCCCGCTCTTCGAATCACACCCTCCAATGCAATGTTAAATAGCAAACACTACAATCTATCACCTTGCCGTGATGAGCAGGGACTCGAGAGTGCCCCTGAGGCTCGGACAACACTCACCACTCGATCCTCTCATTGCTTTGACCAACCGTATCAGTTTTCAGAGAATTCGTATTCGTGCATCATCTACCTTAGCTGGCCTTCTTGGCCTACCTGTGCGTCTAATTCCTCGATGACCATTTTGATGCCGGGGTTATGGCAGCAATCGTATTCTCGTAGAAAGCGTCCATGTCGTCTTCAGTGCTTCCAAGGTTAATTATGCCTATGTTGAAGAAACGGCCCTTAATCCTCCACATTCATATTCTCTCAGTAACTAGGCGTCAATCAAGCACACGATTTCTCATCTTCCCCATCACTATAAAAGCAGTGCCATACCTTCCTGGTTTTAAAAAGAGTGACAAACGCGATATCATGAACTACCGAAGAATAACATCTCTTCCAAGCTGGATCCAAGCTGTTAGAAATATTGATTGGATTCAGTGCAGTGAAGTAGTTGGCATGATCGGCATGAATTCTATTCAGGCAGATCAACGTCGACGAGCCTGACCGAACTCACATCATTCTGCGTCAGAAATATGGATCGTGGATTCCAAGTGGACACGGATTTGAACGCGTGGATCATCGATTGCTGCTGGCGTAAAATTAGACATCTGGGTGCTGCTAACAGTTTCGTTCTCTGGCTGGAGTCATACTTGGTCAAACGTCGACTGTCTGTGAAGCTAGATGATGTTGACTTGTACAATTTCTGTAACAATTTCGGTGTTCCCCAAGGAAGTAATCTGAAGCCTCTTCTGTTCTCTCTGTGATGTGTGTGCATCGTGGATCTGTCGCATCGTGCCATCGTAAAAAAGTTGGGAATCGCGAATTCCAGAGTGTCTGGTATCATAAAACGGTTCGAAGAACGTCTGGCTGTTGATCGGAAGCGTAGATCCGAAAAAAGCCGTCAGGTCAACGAGAACGATTACATGCATGCATGGTTGAGGCCTTTAAACGTAAACCGAACGCCTCAGTTCGAGATGTGGCGAAGAAGTTGCATGTGAGCAAGTCTTTCGTGCAGAATACCAAAACTCGAGCTGAGCTACGTTTGCTTAAGGTTCAGAAGACCCCAAACCTTGGCAAAAACCTGAATACGGTCGCAAAAAGCCGTGCCCGGAAATTACACGACCAGAAGTTAACGAAACCACACTGCTGCGTAATGGATGACGAGACATATGTGAAGGCGTACTTCAACCATATTCCAGGAAACCTGTATGTGACTCCCAAGGATTGGTGTGATGTTCCCGAGAACCTCCGGACACAGAAGATGTCGAAGTTCGCCAAGAAGTTCATCATTTTACCAGCGATTTGTATCAAGAATGGACAGTTGTATTTGGATGAGTTTCTCCCTCTCCTGAAGGTTCAAGACAGTCCGACGATCTTCTGGCCTGATTTGGCATCATGCCACTACACGAAGGACGTGCTAGAGTGGTAGAAGGCGAATGATGTCGATTTCGTGCCGAAAGTTCTGAACCCCCAAAACACTGATAGAAAAATAGATGAGATGTATAATAGAAAGAACAATAGAAAATATAGAATAGAATAGAACAATAGAAAGTGGTGAAGAATGTAGAATAAATGAAGAAAGCATCCCTAGTAGCACACTTGTTGCCATTCAGTTGAGATAACATAAATATTACTTGATAAGTCATAATCAAGTTACTACAACTAATTATGGTCGTAGTGTGCTACTTGGAATGGGTTAATATGCAAAAAACAGTCCATTTTAAGGTCGTGCAGAGCCTTGTGGCTGTGGTTAAGGTCGAGGTTCTCGCATTCGGATATAAAGATGAATTATATTAAATGCTTGATGCTAATACTAACTTTAATTGTTTCTTTTAACTTACTGAAAATTTGGTTATCCTTCATTCATCTCCATTCATACCAGTTGTTCAATTTTTTCTAAAATGTCCTGGAGTTCAGGTCAAATGATCTGCTAGAAAAAACATGACTGGACTACTCCCTAGTAGCACACTTGTTGCCATTCGGTTGAGATAACATAAATATGACTTTCTAAGTCATAGTCAAGTTACTACCACTAATTATGATCGTAGTGTGTTACTTGGGCTGTCCTAAGCAACGCAGCATACCTAAGCAGACTCAAAGAAGCTATACGAAGGGATTATAATATATTTCCCTCCATATAAGATGTTCTAGGTTCTCCAAATTGTGCTGGAGTATAGATAGTTCATTGCCATTAGTTCAACCAAGACTAGTGTAATGCACCTGACATTGGATAATGTCTTCGCTTGTTTTTAGTACCAGTGCGCATCGTTTTCGACCTATTTCCTTTTATATTTGTTGTTCTTGGTACTCCAGGTCGTTGTGGAGGTCAAGTCATGAAATCTATTGAATCAACCACAGTTATAATATTGTTCTTACAGAGGAAGCACACTCAAGCAGACTCACGGAGGCTGTGTGCATAAAAATCAATATATGTTTCTGCATATAAGACATCCTTACCTTACCAATCAGCCGGCGTGGCCTCTGCTGTACACAGAAGTTGTCTCCATTCTATTCGGTCCATGGCTGTCACTCGCCAGCCTCGCTGTCTGCGGGACCCTCCTTCTAGGTCGCCTTCT
Organism: Aedes japonicus; assembly: GCA_034211315.2. Classification (NCBI taxonomy): domain Eukaryota; kingdom Metazoa; phylum Arthropoda; class Insecta; order Diptera; family Culicidae; genus Aedes; species Aedes japonicus. The sequence goes on from JASCZW010004965.1 coordinate 408,729, forward strand.
ACTTGATCGATCTACCTTGCTCGTTGCGCGCCTCTTCTTCTTGTATCTCTCGGATCGTTTTCGAGAACCATTTTCACAGGGCTGTCGTCCGACATTCTTACGACATGCCCAGCCCATCGTAGTCGACCGATTTTTGCAATGTGTACGATGGGAGGTTCTTCCAGCAACTGATGCAATTCGTGGTTCATTCGCCTCCTCCACGTTCCGTCTTCCATCTGCACTCCACCGTAGATCGTACGCAGCACCTTCCGTTCAAAGACTCCAAGGGCGCGTTGGTCCTCCACTAGCAATGTCCATGTTTCGTGGCCGTAGAGAACTACCGGTCTAATTAATGTCTTGGAGATGGTCAACTTTGTGGTTCGGCGAACTTTGTTCGATCTTAGCGTCCTTCGGAGTCCAAAGTAGGCACGATTGCCAGCCATAATGCGCCTTTTTATTTCTCTGCTGGTGTCGTTATCTGCGGTCACCAATGAGCCCAGATACACGAATTCGTCTACTACCTCGATTTCATCACCGTCGATCTGAACTCGTGCTAGGAGGCTAACATATAAGACATCCTATGTTGTCCAAATCATCCCGGAGTTCATATCAAATGATCTACTAGATCAACCATGACTGGGCACTTTCCTTAGCCACGCAACATACCCAAGCAAACTCAAAAAAGCTATGCGAATGGAATATAGTCCATTTCCCGCCATATAAGATGTTCTAGGTGCTCCAAATTGAGCTGGAGTTCAGATCATATGATCTACTAGATCAACCATATGAAATATTGGCCTTAGTAACGCAGGATATGCTTCTACCTACAGCTTTCGCGCAGGAAGCGATAAATTTACTCAATTCACAATTCAGGAATTGAAGTTTGTATCGAACTTCTTTTAACCAACCAAAATAACCTACGAGCCCTGGAAAGTTTCTTCTGACATAATCTCAAGAATTCTTCCGTTTTCAGGGAGTTTGAAACGAAAGAAACTAACATTTCGCCTCCGGGATCAGATCACTTTCGAACACGTGACCACCCCCCTTCAGTGTCCGATTTAATTCCCCGCACAAATTACAATCACTCAATGCAAATGAGCATTCCACCCGCTATTCGATTGCATCTTGTGTGCACCGCCAGCCGACTGGGAACGATGCAATCTGATACGCTGACGCCACCGATAGTCCCCATCTCTCCCTTAAAGCCATTAATCTTTCTCACCAACCTGATCCCCACTTGACGAAATTTATCGTTTATCCGTCACACGAAGCGTCACGTCGAAATCCAATCGGGATCGGGATCACCGCGGTTTCCCAGATGGGCGCAGATTCCGAGATTTGCCCTGTTGCCGCTTTAGATCGAAATCCCATTCCTCCCTCTGGTCTTATTACTATTATTACTATCCCGCTTCGGCTTCTTTTTCTCTCTCTGTCTCTCTCTCTCGCTCTCTCTTTTTTTGCAAACTCGTTTAGTTTGCATATTTGCATCTCTAATCGCTTGCCGGCTAACTGACTGACTGCCTGCCTCAGCCTGACGGGCTGCGACTGTGATGGGTGGGAAAAAGAAAGGGAAAACAATTCGAGTGATTGTTGTTTGGGAACACATAGAACCCGGCAGCTGGCCGTTTGCCATTTTCCTCGCCCTTTCCTCCGGGTAAATACAATAGCCAGAGCAGAAGCGCGAGAATGCAGGGGAAAATGGTGAAGGGATGTGAAAGAGAAATGGGAGAAGTTCGTCCCACCCCTGCTGATTCTCATTATTTCTAAAAGAAAGAAAAAAAACCGCTCAGATGAGTGGTGAGTGGTGAGAATCGTTTGCTGGGGGTGGTGAATTCGGTCCCACTGGTGCACTCTAGGAAATATGTAAATTTGCGGGCAGTTGATCGAGATCGAATGCGGATTGTCAGGTGGCAACGAAGGTTCGTTGGAAAAATAGATCTTTGATTGAGTGGGAAAATAGAACAATATGGCAACAGCAAAAAAAATAAATGTGTGAAACGATAATTTCGCTGATTGCGATCGCGGGGAGAGCAAATTTGCAAATTGATAGTTTTTACGTCAGATGAGAAAAAAAAATGGCGATATCGAGCTTGATCGAATTCCTGCGGCGATTGACGATTGGAAGCTAATTTTCTATTCCCGTGCATAGGCAATCGCGGCCATTCGAGAAGAGAATATGGAAATTGTTCTGAACAAGGTTGCACTCGACTATTTGCCGCTTATATAATGCCCCGTTGTTGGCAAGTAGGTTAGGAAAAAAAAAAAAGAGTGGGAGAGGGAGACCAACGGTGACTATCTAAAGCTCAGTCGGGCGCGTGTTCAACACCCACCCTTTGCTTAAAAGGGAAAAAAGAGCGATTATTCGCACAGAATAATCGTACTTATAAGTATACACGGGATTAGCAGTAGCAGATGCAACGCGTCCCTCCCACTCTTTTTTTTCTTCTCTATCTCGCGTAAGACGGCAAACAATGTCAAGCAAGTTTTGCTGTGCACAGTCCGCATTCGGAGGGGGTAGATGAAAATTTCCGAATCCATTCCAATTGCGTTGTAGGAAACAAACTCAAACTTATCGTTTAAATGTCAGAACTTATTACCATGGCAACCGCTCGTTCCTAAATCGGTTGAAATCCCCTTCAATCGGAGCAACAATATTTTCACCACCAACATGGCCAACTGCGTGGAAAATAAAAATAATAATCACAAACGCCTCCCCCTTGGCGATAGTACGAAGTGAAGGGCATAAACGATAATTTTGGCACATGTCGCCGACCAAAATGAATCATCAATTAGAACAGTTTTTTTTTTTCATTATTATAATTTCGCAACCCCCGTCCATTTTCCATCCCTTCTACTGGCACACACGCTGAAGCGAGAATTGATTTCAAAGAGAACAGTAATTAACATCCGGAATCGGTCAGTGGACAGCGCAACGCTTCCAAATACCGGAAAATTTTCAAGGGTAAATCCAAACGACCATTTTTTCCCCGATAAATTGATGGTCGGGTTGAGGCGATTACCGAACCGGCAGGGGGTCCTCCAATTTCGGCACTCATTCCTAGTGGCGTGCTGACGGAAAACCGAGGGGGAGATCGGTCCTTCCCGGAATCCAACTCGAGCGTTACCAATGGCATATAAAAATTCCAAGGCCTACCGTTTCCTCTTTCAACGGCTCGCAAAAAAAAAAACGAAAATGAAAAACAACCACCAAGAAGAATAAATATGCACCAATTTTCTTCAATGACGTCTCCCTGTCCTGTCTGCATTCACGCTGACTTCCAACATTCGACGACGGAAGACGATGGCTCAAAACCCGAACGCGTCACGCTCAACATATGCGCGACGCGACTTTCACGTTTCCTCCGCCCTTCCGCGCCACTTCCCTTCCTTCCCGTTCGTCGAAAAAGAGCAAACTCGTAACACATTGCAAAATTTTCAAGGCCATGCACTCCTTTCGCATTTTCTTCTCTTTCTCTCGTTCCGTGCACCTCGCGCAACTCGTTCCTCCATTTCTCCCCCCTCTCTACCGTTGTATTCGCTTCTCTTTCGTTACGAAGCCAGCGGAGATCACTTTCAGTTTCCTCTTTCTTCTGTACTTTCTGTCTGGCTTTGGACGAGTTTTTTGCGCCTTTCTTTTCTTTTTCGTGCAACCCTTGGGTCCGACGCGCGGGAATGGCCATGCGGGAGCTGGGCGCGCGGTGTCTCGTCTACCGATAGCCTCGCTTTTGCTGGGTCCCTCCCCCCTCCCTGCCTCACTTTCTCGATCATGTTTCGCATTTTTCCTGGTGCGCACAAGAGGGATTTCGACGACGGTGGAAGAAGAAGAAGAAAAAGAGTTGAAACCGGTTTCCTTGCTTTTCGCCGCCGCGCGCGCGTTTAGATTCTTTTCGACGGCGATTCTTTCTCTTTTTGGCAGGGGCAGCTAGCGCAACGTTTGTGCATTGTGCAGAGTGGGATCGTTTCGCATGCGAAATCGGGAGAAAGATTTTTTTTCGCGAATGGAAGGAGGATGATGAAAGAGAATTAGAAAAATTAGAACTGTATGGTTGGAGGTTTTTTCGGATGGGATAATTCATAGCTTCCTGGGGGTTACGTACTTTTAAGGGGCATTCAATTGACTTGATGCTCAACGGATTGTTTGGTTTTTTGCGGCAAAGGTTGATCACTCAGTTGTAACTGAAATTTGAGGTAAAACCCTTTTATTTTGACTTCTGGTGGTACTTATTCATGGAACTTTCCAAAATCGATCATATATTTTAACTGATTAGTAGGATTTACCTATTTTAGGCAAGCTAAGCGAAGTCCATCCTTTCATGGGTATTTTCGGAGCGTCAAGCACTCATCTGAGGTTTTTGTTTGTTTACATTTATTTACTCCGTAATCCTCTATCTATTACAATCGACAGAATTATCCAGAACGGCTTGAAAGCGTTTTTTATAAAGCACCAAGCTTCTCAAGTGAGTGTAACTATAGTCGGCTTTTTTTTTTCATTCAGCTATCATTACATTTGAACTGCGCGTGAAAAAAAAGTTATATTATGGCCAACGAAAACAGCAGTATTGTTGAGAGCTTGAAGTTTAGTTAAAGAAAAATATGGCTTCTCACTTTTTGAAAGGGAGTCAAATAGAAAATCAAGCTTAATAATCAAGTTATCATATGAATATTTATGTTGCTTGATTATCGAGATATTCAGCCTCGGGCTGGTTCATATCCCGTCGTAGTTACTAAAACACCTCTTGTGTAATTCCGTAACTTGTCCGGAATGAGATCCGAACTCGCGACTTTGGCCTAAGAAGTATGGATGCTAACCACTACACCGGGGTCGCTTCCCATTCTTATCAATATATTATATAAAGATGAAATATTTAGCGCAGCCGTAGATAATATAAACACTGGTAAAAAGATATTCTTCAAAATTTCTGAACAGTATTCAATTGAAATTCCCCCAAGAGTTCAAAAAACCTTTTGATTACACTGAACTAGTAGAAAAAGAAAACTTTTGAATGTATCAATAGTAGTCGATTTTTCAACACTATTTTATTAACATTCCCAAGGGCCCAAAGTATGAATTCTGTAGAAGTTTTTTTAGTAGTATTGCAAGCATTTGATGAATAGTAAAAAGAGTAGGCAATAGAAGTTTTAAAGCGGGTCCGGTTTCAAGTTTTCCATAATTCTATGAATATTATAAGCGCAAAATTAATACCTCCAAATTTATTTTTCAACCTTTATTTCTTTCTACAATTCTACAATCGAATTTCAAACATTTAAATTTCACCTTTACGTTCAAATTTACGGACTTTTGATATAACTCCTGCCATTAATGTTTGGACAAGCTTTTCTCCCCTGGCCTTTGTGTTAGCCTTTGTCCACTACTTTTCGAATTCTTGAACTGATTTTGATTCTCCTCCCATTTTCCAATAATCAGCTCTCACAATTGCCCAAAATCGCTCGATTGTTCGATGTTCTGTGCAATTTGAAAAAAAAAACGAACTTTTTGCTGTCGTACTATTTCCTAATCGCTGTTGTGCAGTGGCAAGATGCCAAATCTGGCCAGAAAGGGATCGCTTAAGAATGTTGTATTGGAACAGACACGCTTGGATGTAAATTTCACTGTTTATATTACCAGTCGTGATACATAATTGACTGATTTCTGTCGACTTGATACTTTTTCGCAATGGTTTTTTTTGTTTTCCTCTCCATATACGAATTAATTTCCAGGAATTTGTGAAAAATCGGTCTTAACATATGTCTTATCCTGCTGCACAAAACAACCATTATTTTTGATTAACACCGAATCATATAGTTTTCAGCCTGACTTTTCGCCTTTTCTAGTCATTTATCAACTTGACGTAGTTTTTTTTGGGCATTGTAGGCCTGCTTGTGTTTACTTTCAGCACATCTTCGATTTGTCGATTTATTTCATGCGTGTTTCCCTTTTCGGCTGCTAAGTCGGCTTTTTTTGAAATTTTGTAGTCTGCAAAAACTTGCTGATTACATTTGAGACTGTTTTCTGGGACACACCGACCAAATTCGTAACAGTTTTCTGAACGTTTTGGATGTTCTAGTCATAGATCCAAAAATACGCACTTCTTCGTGTCGAGACACCACTGTGTAAATTCAAAGTAAACAACATTTGTGCCGTTACTGTCTCACTGACATCAGAAAATTGGGCGCTTACTCAGAATGAAGATTTAACAGTTTCGAAAAAAAAAGAATATGCACACACTTTAATACTATTGCATCCGCTATAACCTGGAGACGTGCACACTGTATTTTTTTTTTAAATATATCAGTCATGAGTGAAATATTTCGCTCAAACAGAGCTGCGTGTCTGTACGTGAAAAGACTATGATCGGTTTTGACATTCCATAAACTGTGTTCAAAATAACGATGAATGAGAAAAAAAAACGTGTGCGAACGGATCTTGTACTGCCGTAAAGAAAATCCTAACCTATCGAAAAAATTTGGATTTTCCAAATTCTCAGTCTACAGTCTTAAAGTTTGAGTACCGAAAAGAACACCAGGAGATACAAAACTATTCAACATTCGAATCGTGCTAAAGACAGGAAGGTGAAGAAGATTTCAGATATGAACTATTCGGAAAATAGGAATGTTGCCAGGATTCGTACAAAAGTATGAAATATATGCCTTGGAAGTTTTTGCTGTGGCCATAAATGCAACACCCGAATATTTCAGGCCAAAAAAAGTCAAAACCAATTTGGCTACGCCAAATCCGTGATGGAGCGAGAAGAAGCCACTGGGGTTAATGTCGTATCTGCCAATCCTCCAACTAGTCCTGAGTTGCGCCCAATCGAAAAATATTTGGCTCTGATGAAGCGGGTGCTTCTCAGGAAGAAGCAGGAGGTTGATAATGTCAAACATTTCCAACAAATCTGGACCAGAGCTGCCAGCACGTTCACTAAAGAGCCTGTTGAAACCCTTATGGATTCCAAAATTCAAGATTTTAATATCAGTATGATGTTTTAATCATGTGATTTGGCAAAGCATATCACAAACTTAAGAAATAAATAGTTCCAAGTAATGAAATGCTACATGCGTGTTTTACTACAGATTTTTAGTGGATACAGACCTCAAGGTGTAGCCCAATTTGTTCACTAAATAAAATATATAAAATGAACATCGGCTGTAAGCCAAACTGTAACCTATCAGTTTGGTTCAATAACTGGACCTATCGATAAAAATTGCCTGTCCTTAAAATTTTCTCATATTGATATGTCATCCAGACAATATTACATTAACACATTCAACTTTTCGGATGTAAACTTGAATTCTAAGCATAGTCCTTGATTCTTAGACCCCAATTAGAGCCATTTCCCCTTTAAGCTCTTCTTGGGTATTCTTGACAGTCGTAGAATATAATTATCCAGTTATTCTGGGACATAAACCTGGAATGTATTTATTCTGTTCGATAAGAACAGGTGATTTATTATGCAAATAAAAGTGCAAAATTTTAAATAAGGTCATTTGATGAAGTTTCAATTAAAATTGCCTTGAAAAATTGTACCAAGATTTTACAACTTTCTGCTTATTTCCATTCATTATTCTCTAAAAGTTTCTTCAGAAATAGTTGATTGATTTTTTTTCAATTCCTCCAGAAATTATTAAACGTGACTTTCCTGTGAATCTGCAAATTCGGAAGACGTCTGCATTGAGTTATCTCAAATTTTAATATTCCGCTTCAAATTTTAATATTTCACAAAACAATCAAAAACTATATCACAAAACATTTCAATGAAAAAAACCAACCTAAAATCCCTAAAAGCATCCTCACTGTTGGTTTAAATGGGACCAAATCGGTTCTTAAGCGTTACTAAATATGAACTTGTTTTCCTAATGAAAACCCATTCGGCTGGTTTTGCCTTGTTCTCGAATCAACAGCTTTATCTATTGAGGATGCATGTAAGCCCCAAATATGATCCGTTGGTTCTCGGTGTAATTACGCCGAACTCTGGCGGTCAATCATGCTTAAAAGCTTTTTCCATACCACTTGAATATAGCTGATTCACCTCAATGAGTGCAATCATGCCTTTAAACATCAAGGAAATTTTAATATCTGCCTAGTATATACGGGCATAGGAACCTTCGTTGACATAAAAAGCTCTCAGTTAATAACTGTAGAAGTCTGTTACATAGCCGGAAAAAAAGCATAAAAAGTTAAGAACAGCAAGAATAGATTTCATATGGTTTTATCTCCGAAAGAAATGTCCGATGGATATTTATACGATATTGATAACACTGATTGGAACCGGCTGAAACCAGAACGCAGGATGAGGTGGATTAAGATAAGTAATGAGGGCAGATTATCTTGTTTGTCAATATGCACAACGTTAGACTGCGTAAAAATATTCAAAGGAGTTAAATGGAATGCATATTTTTTGCCAGGACAAATTAATTATCGCATATACTGACAGATTAATCTTATCCATTGATTTCAGCGTTGCGATACCTGACTTTCTCGTGCATCACAGAACATAATGATTAATTTCAACAGACGCGTTAAATTTCCCCTCGTTCACTTGTAAACCAAAGCAAGCGTAAACAACGAAACCGCTTGCAATCTTTCATAAATACGACAGATTAGTTTCAGGCGTAACAATTTGGCTTATACTTAAGAGAAATATCCTATGAACTTATGCCAGACCTAGCATGTGCATTAGATAACGCAGAAAATTACTTGTTTCTTTCAAACTGTGTGTGTCGAAATTTTAGGTTTTTAAGGTGTTATATTTCACCAATAAAACATTTAGAGTCAACATAAAGCCATAAAAACTGTGCACTAAGCTCAATAATAATCTGTGCAGTATCATTTAGGTTTATATGTCAATTAATACGATTATCTCGAACATTTATGAGTTAATTTCCAAAAAAATGTCGGTCTCCGCAAGGTAGCAAATCTAACGCAAACTGAATTAGGCAGGCGTGGCGTATCGTTCGCGTGTTCAACCTATTTATAGAACAGGTAGCTAGCTGTGTCGTTAAACTTTTGGAATAACATAAAAATCAAATAGCTGTCATTATTTCACCAGAATTTGAAAGCAGTTTTTTTCTTGGGCTAGGAAAGACTTTTTCAATCTATCACATCTATCAAAAATATTCAAAAATCGACAACATAAAACTAGAAAGATGTGGAAAGTATTTATTTTCAATGATTGGAATAGTCTCACCAAATTCTACTAAAATTTATGCTAAAAAATTATTTATGTATAATTTTTTTTCAAAATCGTCCTGTTTTGCCGTTAAGTATTTCAAATTTTTATTCACGCCTGGATTAAATGAACATATAAATGTATTAATTTTAAATTCCGGGATGCCAGTTTTCTCAAAAACCACGATAGAAATTTTTCGATTTCAAAAAATTCATAACGTAGGAAAAAAATCTTCCCTTAATTATTAGAAAATTGGCAGAAAAATACGAAAACAGAAAACTTCCACGATGGAAAAAAAAACTGCAAGCAAATTCTACGCTCCATACAAAATTTAAAAAAAAAATGTATGGAGAAAAGTCTACGATTTTCAATAATGAGTTTACGTGAATCCAAGAGAGTTTGAGCTGTTTAGATTTAGTTTACGTGGTTTATTAACAGGCCGTTATTTTTAGCCGCTTCGATTGGCTGCTTCTGAAAATGTTTAAAATTAAATGAAATTTTCATAGTGTGTATGCGTGAACTTCCACTTCCCGACTTCCGCTGTTTAGGGGCTATTCATAACCAACGTCGACTTTTCTGGGGAGAGAAGGGAGGGGGGGGGGGGTTGATCAAAGTCTACGCTCCATACAAAATTTCAAAAAAATGTATGGGGAATAGACTACGAGGGGAAGGCGGTGGTCTGAGATTTTCAAAAATGAGTACGTGGTTAATGAACCGGCTCTTAGTACCATCATAATGTAGAAACTGCTTGATGCGATAAACTGTTGCCAAATCACATCGTACCACTTTGACAATCTTTTTCGACGTTTTCAGGGTGAGCAGCAAACTCCGTCATCACTTCTTTGGCGTAGAATATCACAAATTTGCCATAAAACCATTCCGACGTTCTGAAGCAGCACTTCTGAAATAGAAAATAGAAATTAGTCATTGATTGCTCAAATCAACCGAATATTGAACATTTTCGCGGTTTTTTCTGCCACCCCCTGTAATTAAAGTAAACGTAGCAACACGTTATTCTGGTTTATAGACTGTTCCAGAAATTATGTTAACAGTATTATGTATCAAATTACTGTTCGCAGTGGTTTATGTCCGCACAGAGAAAAAAATGTTAACGGTCATTTGGGATTGAAATCTTTCAAATTATTTTGGCTGTGTCCTTTTGTTTACACATATCTGTACGTCAGTTTCTGGTAGACTTTCAAAATTCGTGGTCTTACTCCGGAGCAGAGACAAAGTATCGTGCACAAATGGTACACTGTGAGTGAAATGTCTTTAAGAAAATTGGCCAAGGAAGAGGGCGTGAGCATCGGAGCGGTACGAACTGCATTTAGAAAATAAGCAGAACAATGTACTCTTGAAGATGCACCGAGGAGTGGTCGGAAATCCAGTCCTGTGCGTCCTGCTATCGTCAAGAAGGCCAGGGATGCATATAAGCAGAAACGACCGGATTCCGTTCGAGATGTGGCGAAAAAGATAGGGACCGACTTAGACTCAAGACATACCGGAAGCAGCTGAAACTTAAAAGAAACTCAAATCAGGCTGCATCTGTGAAACCAAGAGCCAGGAAACTATATGATACAAGAAATTCTAAGTGTCAAATCATGGACGATAAAACGTATGTGGAATGGGATTATAAAACCCTTCCCGGACCACAATACTTAATACACGGATATCCGCGAAACGAAGAAGGCCGTTTTCACCGAAAAATTTGACAAGAAGGTGATATCCCAAGTAACAATTTAAGTTTTATTCCAGGCTTCAAGCTCTGTTGATAAAACTACATTCCAAACTGTTTTGTCCACCAAAGCATCCTCTATGCATATTTAAAGACGGAAGGTGTTCAATGTGGCCCACTCTATAGACGGTTGTGAAAACAAATTATTAAAACCTTTACAAGATTTTGAAAATGTTCTAGTGAAAGATGTTATGACCACTTGAAAACCTTCATAAAACCTATTGGCTGCCATCAAAACCAACATAGGGCCGATTGGCTACAGCTGTCAAACTTCACTGTGATATTGTGGTTGGTTTTTGTTGTTCTGCTTTGTTCGATTCTCTGATCTTCTTATTCATTTGACAATGAATAATATCTAACAAAAAAGTTCTAGTGGTGCAGGAAATTTTGTTTGATAGCAAAATCCCTGAATTCCTAAAAATTGAGTGTTTTATGGCGTATCATGCTCCAAATCATATGCGCATTTAACTTTATGGTGAATATTGGTACGATAAGAGCCGGAATTTAATGCACCTCGGAAATTATGCGAGTGAACAGCAACACAAACCAAATTCAAACAAATATTTTCGATAAACTTATCTTGAATTTCCTGAAAATTGATGGAATTCAATAAGTTCATCTAAAAGAATGACGAAATTGGTCTCTGATCTACATTTGCATTACATTTAAAATTTGGTGTATTGCCACATTTCATCGATTTCTCATATTTCAATATGGCGATTGGAAGAAATCCCAGTTTTGCCAAAAAGCCAATTTATCTCCGCAATGGCTACTATAAAACTATTTGATCATTTAGTGACTTACTTCAATGCCAATTGGCCGTTTAATGCATTTACTGGAGGCAAAATGTTTTCAAAATGCTTTTTCAACTGACCGTAGTAAGATAATTTAAATGAGTTCATAAAGTCAAAATAAAACCATTGATAGGAGTAAAAAGAACTTTAGAAGACCAGGTTTTAAGATCGTTGTGAAGAAGCTGTGAAAGTTCTCATAAACCTGACTAAAGTTTGAAACCCATTGGCACCTCTTACTGCCATAATAAAACCAAGTTGATTTCTAGTGGCTTTCATAAATCTTTAATAAAACATAATAAAGCTGGATGGTTTTGGCAACGTTACTTGGGATATGTCTTTGAAAACACTTGCGTTTTGGAATTGTGAATACTTTTGCTCGCAAACATCCATAAAACTGAACAGCAATTGGTGCCAAATATGAACATTGGACGAGACAAATTATACATATTCTTCGTCACGTCAAATATAGAAAAATACCTTTCTAAGCCGAGAAAACCTTCTGAAGGGGAGTAAAGCAAAGGGTTCTATAAGGGAGTAACAAAGGTTAACAGCCTAGGAGAGAGCAGGAGGTTGACCCACCTCCATAACATGATTCTTGTTCAAACTCACTGTGTTCCAAAATTTGCAAAACAATCTTACAAATATTCAATAAAATCGAACATTATATCTTGTGGTTGCATCAACGATAAACAGCTTGATTCGCAACCTTCTCACCCTCAAACCGCAAAAAAAGGTGGATTGTAACACTAATTACCTCATATAAATTAAGCCGCACTGTAGCAAGGTGCGACGTAGAGGGCAGGGCATTTGATGGGGAAGAGGGGGGATCCTCCCTACTCATCCACAGAGTGCCACACTCTCTTCTGTTTCAAAACAACATCCAAACAAAAACACAAGATACCTGCAAATGGGTGGGTAGAACAACGTATGTGTACGTGTGTCAATTGTTGCGGTGGGCGAATTCTCCGCACTGGCGGTGAATAATTCCCGAAGCTCCTTTCTTCCAGCCCTTCTTCTCCTTGTTGTTCGGATAGAAAGAAAATTAGCAGCGAAAGAATCATATCCGCTTGATGATTATACAATTCGCTGGAAAAAAAAAGAACCAAACCAAGATGAATGATCTCAAACCGGAGGAATGGATTCCCGGGATTGATGACTGTTCGTGAACTTGAAACTTTTTCTCGCTCCCTCATCATTCGTCGCTCCGAGATGATGGTGAACTTGAACTCGCCACGCACCACCTCGCTGAGTCACGCCGAATTGAATGAAAGGGGTCGATGAAAGTTCCTCCATTGAAGGTAATAATTCAACCGAGTAAATCCCCAACACGTTTCGCCTTAATCTGCAGTTGTAAAGAACGCGCAGTTAGTTCGATATGCCAACGATTACCGGAAAAGAAAACCGGGGGGTGAAATCCTTTATTTCCCGCGTTCGAACCACCGCGGAAGAAACTAATAACCCAAAACAGTCGAGAGAAAGGACCTTTCAGTTTCTGCGAGTGTGTGAGTGAATGCTTGTGAACGCAACTCAAGGTCACCGTCATCTTCGTTCGGAACTGGTTTACATTTATGTAGGTCTGTACTTCCCTGTTTGCGTAGATTTGTTTTCTTTTTTTTCGCATATGCCAATACGAACTGAATGCTGTGGTCCTCATCGCAACCCACTCCCTCTCGGAGCGCGCAGATGGCTCATAAAAATGTAATGTACACGAATAGCGTGGAGTGTTTTTTTTTTGCAATGAAAGTGGGTTTGATTATGATGTGTGTACGGAGTACTTTAGCAACCACCGCACAGGGAGAGGCAGTTTGGCGTGGAAAAATAATGCACGGTGGATGCTTCCGTGTTCGGGTTTCGGGAACCATGCTAGATAGAAGAAGGCCAACAAGGCACAGCACCACTTCAAAGAGTTGGTTGAACCGAATTGGTGCGTCGGTTGTGGTGGTGGTGGAAAGTTCAAGTTCGTTCGAGTTTGATTTGCATGCATGGGTGAGAATCTTATTTTGGCACCCTCTTTTATCGGGTCAATTTTGGTGAACGAAAGCGAATCAAATCGGTGGAGAATGCTTCTTTTTCGTCCTGATTATATATTTAATGATATGAGAAGTAAGCGTTGTTCGGCAATTGATCACTAATATATGTTCTTTCTTTTTCTATTTTCAGGTATGTGTTTATGGATAGTAACCAAACCATAGAAATCGTAAGTTATATATGGATCGGTAAACTATAAACAGTCGCGAGCAAGGCATTCCGAATTCTCAACAGTTACAAATTTGTTTGCAGGAAGACAATTATACATATAGAGTTAAATGGATATCCTAGGTTATCCAACACTATCTAGAGTTAAAGTTACTTCAAGCGTGATCAGAGATGTGTTGGTAGATTTCAGAGATGTGTTGGTAGATCCCCATCCAGAAGCCTGGGAAAGATCCTTCATGTTCCAAAAATTATAGGCCCACCAGCCTTCTCTCAGAAGTGTCGTAACTGTTTGAGAAAGCGACTTACCGTCGCACAGTGGGCAAGAACTTATGAAAACTAAGGAAAAAAATCTCTAACTTTTGTCGCTTTTAAGCGTGGCTTGTAAACATGGCTATTTCCCCTTGGAAATTGTCTAGGATATCGAATGGCGCTGGTCGCACTGATATGGTTGTGGAATTATAGGGCTTAGTTTACCACACTTTCCCTTATATTCTTGAACAATTTATAGACATCTTTGCTCAGAGTGGCTCAAGATCAATCAAATGAGGCTAATCCAATGTGACATTTCCTGGAAAATCGAATAGAAGTTGTTTCATCTACCGCACGGCTCTGTGAACAAATATATGGCTGATTTTACCTTACTTCCTCTTATGTTCTTGGGATAAATATTTCAACTATATGGGTTAAACTGGGGTGAAATCCGCCGTATCTTTATTCACAGAGCCGTGCAGTAGATGAAACAACTTCTATTCAATTTATCAGGAAATTTTACATTGGACTAGTCTTTTTTGGTTGATCTTGAGCCACTCTGAGCAAAGATATCTATAAACTATTCAAGAATACAAGGGGAAGTGTGGCAAAATAAGCTCTATAACTCCACAACCATATCCGTGCGTTTCATCCTTAGTTTTCATCAGTTCTTGCCCACTGTGCGTTGGCTTCTCTCATCTGTCGACGAGCTAAACATCTGACTCGACGAGCAGTTCGGATTCCGACGTGATCGCTCAATGTGATGTGACCAACTTAGCCGAGGAACAAACATGCTCAGGCGGAACAAGTCTGTTGCGAAATCATCTGCCAGACGGCCTTCGATAACGTGTGGCATGATGGTCACAATGGTAGGGTAACAAGAGCGCCTTCAGCGAAACTGCTGCGAAGCCTGAGTGTCCTGTCAAAATACGTCACTGAATGGAAGATCTGTATCAACGCGGCGAAGACCCAGGTCATCCTCTTCCCATACTTCAATTCTCCCAGACTTGTTCCCCCTGAGGATTGTAAAATAGCCTAAACACCCCACTGGTGGAATGGATCAAATCAGCTGTCTATCTTGGCGTTATCATAGACAGCAAGCTTATTTTCAGGGAGCAGGTTGACAAAACTGTCACAAAGTGTAACGTTCTGTTGAAACTACTGTACCCATTGACCAACAGAAGGTCTACATTATCCCTGAAAAACAAGCTTGCTGTCTACAAACAAATCATACTTCCAGTCATCGAGTACGGCATGCCAATCTGGGAAGGTTGAAGCTACAGCTAAATAAGTTCCTCAGGATGATCCTGCACACTCTTTCGAGGACAAAAACATCTGAGGTCCACCGTCCGGCCGAGATAAAAATGCTCGATGATCGCTTTAGTGAGTCTATCAATCGCTACAGAGCACGCTGCCTGACATCGGATCACCAGCTCATCCGGAATCTGGTTCCCCACCCCTGGGATTTTCAAATTGTAGCTATAGTTAGGGCTGATCTGAAAAATTAATTAAAACATAAAACAAACACACCAAACACATAAAACACTTAAACAAAGCTAAAGAGCACATTGGGCTGAAACACTTACAATGTAAATCAGTATATGAAGATTGGACTCGGAAAAAATGCGACACTTTGTTTTGGGTGTAACTTTTTATTGCGTAGGTAAAAATTAATGAAATTTTGGGTAATACTAGCATAGAGTGTTATGTGTGCAAAATTTTATCGCGATCTGTTCGGTAGTTTTCAAGATGCATTCGAAACAAGAGGAGCTACGCCAGCAAATCTTGGGCGCGGTGATCGATAATCCTGGTCAGTCGCACAGATGGATCGGCAAAAGGCTTGGAATCCACCATGGCACCGTGTCCCGTGTTGTGAAGATGTTCCAAGAGACGAAGACCATCGAGCGGCGCGCTGAAAGCGGCCGAAACCCGAAAACGGAATACCTAGAGAAGGCGCGGAAGATAAGGCAGTACTTTAAGAATAACCCGAACCTTTCCGCCCGAGACGTGGCCAAAACGGTCAATTCGTCAAAGTGGTTCGTCCAGCAGACCATGAAGCGGGCTGGGCTACGTGTCTTTAAGGTCAGGAAGGCGCCAAACCGTACTGACAAGCAATACACGGTGGCCAAATTGCGTGCGTGGAAGCTGTACCGTGAGTGGCTGGTCAAGGCGGACACCAAACAAATCCCCGGCCTCGAGTTTTTTGTCGGTACGGCCCGCATGGAGGTTCCGAAAAAATTCCGGAAGAGAAAGATGGACAAATTCGCGAAGAAGTACATGTTGTGGCAGGCGATCTGCAAGTGCGGAAGGTACAGAAAGCCGTTCGTTACAACCGGCACCATAAACGGGCAGATTTATCTAGAGGAATGCTTGCAGAAGCGTTTGCTGGTCTCGAAGGAGGCAAACCCGCCAAATACACCAAAACCTTGTCCGATCGAAAAGTTTTGGGCGATAATGAAGAAGAAGTTGAAGAAAAGCGGAAAACATCCAAAACCGATGAAGCTTTTAAGAAAAACTGGGAGAAATTGTGTAAGGAAGATGGACAAAGCCTTGCCTAAGATCTCATGAGGAGTGTTAAGAGAAATGTACGAGCATTCAGCTTGGGGGAGGAAATTCAATAAATTGAGAAAATTTGAGAAGTATCAGATTTAAAATGAATTTTTGGTGATCATTTTTGTGTGTCTCATTTTTTCCGGGTCCAGTCTTTAGACAAAGAATGAAATCATTTCGGTTTGCCTATATACCCTAGCAAAGTAAAATAACAAACTGATATCAAATAAGTAACAAGTGTTGTTATTTCAGGTATCATTTTGAACTCACCTATATAGCATTACAAAATTAGTTATCAATATTGACACATTTTGTTATCATCTGTTATATATTTTTTAAAACGATTTTTGATTAACTTTACTGAACTCTAACAGCATGCTGACGAATGCTGAATATCACCAGCATGTGATGGATATGAAATTGAACTTCCTACCAGAAGCACTACTGCGGTTATTAGTGTATGAGTTTGATATCATGTTTATAACTTAATCTGAAATTATATCAAGAAATTTGTTCATATCACAAAATTTGTCAAAATAAACTAGATGATAATAAAACTAGTTAATATTGTGATATCAAACGAATATTATTTTGTTGACCTCTTTTGTTATTTTGGCTGTTTATTCAGCCTAAATGATAACATATTTTGTAATCAGATAATCTGATATCAGAACTTGTGATCGACTTGGTATAAACCTGGGTACTAGCGTTGAATGGCATAGCCCAGAATGAAGAAAGTCACGAAAATGCAGTACGAAGCAAAATTCTGAAGAGAAAACGATCTTCAGTTATGAAATCAGACACCGGCTATGGCCGTATGTAGATGGAATGAAACCTAGTGTATTGAAAAGCAGAAGATGATTTGAACCATTTGCTACTCGTTTGTGAGGACCCGGAAAGGGAAAACCATATTTTCAACTTGTTCATATGCCGATTGGTATGGGAGCAAAAGAAGGTAAGTTTTAAGTAAAAATTTGAGCTACTTATACTGATAGTGCTAGATTCAAATATTGATTCAAAATTTTTTTTCTGATCAAATGGTACAACGCTCTCGGTTTTTTGAAATTTTGAAATGACACCCGGTATAGAATAGAGAATCGTTGTCCTACGTTCCAAAAAAATATCATAATTGTCTGCCACTAAATCAGTTTGTTGTAGCATATGACTTCTTTCGGAGAAAGCGTTGAAAATTTCACTCTGCATTTTTGCAATTCATGCAAGCTATGAAAAGTATATGTTTGGAGCTTATTTGGCCCCAAAATCTCGTTTTTTTGCCATATTAGCTTGAATGGCGCATTCAATCATTAAAATCTATCATACGTGGACCGCATGGCATCTTGAAGTCAAACTGTGCCATTGAAAGACTATTGGAAACATTTGTAGAAGATTTTGAGGACTTCACAGATCATTTTCCGGAAATAAATAATAATAAAAAAGGCAGAGGCGATCTTCGATTTGGATAGAACTTTGGAAAATTTTCGGAATGGGAAAAGAAGTTTCATTTAACCGATCAAGAGATCTTTGCGACACTAGACTATAGACTGTTCCGAAAAGTATAAATACACATTATGTCTCAAATAAATTAAAACATAAAACGCAGTCGAAATGTGATTGTTATTATTTTATTTTCAAACAAAGTAAATAACGACGTTTTCTTTCCATCTTCATTTCAATATGCTCGGTTTTTCGTAGGTTAGGCGAGTTCTTTAATTTTTCACTTAACACTACTCATAAGCTTCTGCACAGTGCTTTTTCCTAGCATTTTCACCACGTTTGGCTCATCTTTCTTAAATTTTTCAACACTATCCGCTGGTTTTCTCAGCGGGGCGAATCATCTGGTGGATTCATCTCCTTTGGTACAAATACGACATAGTTCCTTTTGTACCACTTTAGTGCATAATTAGAGTAATGGCAGGAAGGAAGATCTGGCCAAAAGATGTAGGCTTGTTATGCTGTTTGAAATCAAATCAATTTCAACGAAGTTGATTCAAAGTCGTCCAACACGTCGTTTGAAGCAACCCTGAATTTCAATTGAAACGCTTTCGACGGTGGCTAGATCACAAATGAATTTAAACTTACTCACGTTTGACAGGAAGTGAATTGGGAGTGAATAGGTGAGAGTAAAATTTAATCATTACACGAAAGCTAATTGATGTGGAGTGAAATGAATACAAAAGCGATTCATTTTCATTTTAATGCTTCGACGATATAAGGCCCTGATAGTATCAGTTAGGAATGGGCGATGTCGGTTCGATTTTTTTGCCTCGATTAATCGATTTTCTAATTTTTTCTCTTTGATTTTTGAAAACATCCATTTTTTCAAGGATACAATCGATGTTTTAAATTTTTCAATTTGAAATTTTTCCACATTACTGAGTACAAAAAGTTGATCGATATCGATCAAACGTCAATCACCAAAAATCTAAAAAAAAAAAAGCGTTTCAATATTGTTTTTCTGCTATATTTAAATGTGTGTCATCTTCAAAATTGTCTCATGTATACTTTTGTTTTTGTTTTTCTTATTTTTTCGTTCTTACGTTGGAAGGCAGTTCAATAAATCCGTACGGTAATTTAAAAAAAACAATGGTGGCTGTTTTTTAAATCGGTTTTGCTCGGTTTCAATTTGCCTATCAATTGTTTGCTTCTTAAAATGAAAACTTTTATAAGCCTTGATTATGAGATGACCTTGTAAACTTGCTCTTGGTTAATTCTATCACAAAGATTTAACTTTTTTTTAATCGAACGGCCTCTTTTATAAAAAAATAACAACAGAAAAAGGAATTTTTCATTTCTATCACCAGTTTCTAGAGTGCAAATATTATTTAAAAGAAATCGATTTTTTCCGAATTGACTATTTACTTTCGATATTTTCGTGGATCGATTTTTTAGATTTAAAAAAAATCGATGCGGCTGTATCGATTTTGTTTTCCAGAATGCCCATTCCTAGTAGCATTAGATATCTTCATCAAATCGGCTCACAAATTCAATTTTTTGACGTTTTTTTTTATATTCTGCTGAAATAACACTTGAAAGTGGCCCCAACAGCATCCTTACTGTTGGTTTAAATCGATGCCAAAATTTGAAACCGGGAACATAGGAAATATCTTATTCGTTGCCGACGTCAGTTGAACTCAACACATCCTTTTCCAACGCAGATCCTGCTGCAAACGCAACCATTTTATCCAACATACCAGTGATTTCCTTCCTTCCTTCAAAGCAAGTACCAAGTCAACACATTCCTACCGCTTCCCTACTTGACCCGTATTCTAGCGGGGCCGCCGCCGTTATTGCCTTAGTTTGGGGTCACCAGTTATTACACATTGAAGATGTATGTTAGTTCCAAGCATGGTTCTCTGTGTATTAACAGCTGATCTGGCAATAACGGAGTAGTAACCTCGGGCGGTCAATCATGCTCATAGGCAAGGCCACCCGGTGATTCTCCGGCATATAGACCGATCTGCTTGTTGGACACGCCTGGTAAGTTGCTTGAGAGGATAACCTTCAACTAGCTGTCGAAGTACATGGAAGGTACCGGTGGTACTGTTGTTGAATCCTAGAAAGTGTGAGCTGCTTAGTGGAATACCTGTAACTAGAAATGTGATTTTCCATTTAATTCGAACTACCTTTATTGCTTATCTTGACAGATACGCGTGTTCCTTCTACAATATGCAGGCTTCTTCAGTGCCGTGGACTAATAACTCGTCTGGGTTGAGTTATTACTTGGTCCTGTTGTTATTGTTTCGCATTCTGACGTCACTATCAGCCTGAAGCTGGTTTGACACGCGTACAGGTGGTCTATCAAATAACTACTATGACTTTCGGAAAGGCATGTCAACGGGGGATGTCATCTTGTCTGTCACCAACAACTGATTTGCAGTGGTTACAATTGATTCGGAAGGCCATTGCTAACTCGCTCCAGCGCCTTCGGGTTCCTGGGTACCTTTACAGGATTCTGGATAATTACTTCCACAATTGTGTACCGGTTTACAACATGGAAGCGGGCCATTAATGTGAACATGTCTCCGCAAGGCTCTATCATCCTGGGCACAGTTCTTTGGAATACAATGTTTGACGAAGTGTTGAGACTAAATCTTCCTTTGGCGGTTAAGTTTGTCAGTATTGCGAACGACATCACACTATGTCGAACCCATCAAAAAGATTGAGTTAACTGGCTATAGAAGATGATTGGCTGAGCTCCGGGAAACTGGAATTAGCTCATCACAAGACGGAAGTGTCTGTGGATAGCCATTGGAAATCGGAGCAACGTGCAGTGATTCGTGCGGGTGACTGCACTATCGCCTCAAAGCGGTTCTTGAAGTACTTGGGGGTCATGCTCGACAACAAGCTGCCCATTCGTAGTCACGTCGATTATGTCTGCAAGACGTGGCTATTTTGACACTATATCGTATGATGCCTGATAGCGGAAAGTTGTTGGCTTGTGTGGTTGGTCGTCGTGGGTCACTGCGTTCGAATACTAGCCTGATACCTAGGCAAGCTAATGTGCTTGAGAGTGGCCAGCGCGTCACGCAAGGCAGCCCGCGTCATATGATGCTTCGACCAACGTGGCACAGGATGCCATCTATAGTCAAATGACAGCGCGAAAGGAACAATTCTACAAAGAGGCGGTGGACCCACCGACTGAATCCGTTGGTGTCCATATGGGTCGATTAGTGACAGGGGGAAGTTCACTTCAATTTGACGCAGATTTCGTCAGGCCATCGTTGCTTTTGACAGTGCCTGTGTCATGAATGCCTGGATGCAGAGGAATCCGCAGAACATATGCTCTTCATATGTCCTCGCTTAAATGGTGCGAAAAACAGCATGATGGCCGTGAGCGGTTGAAGCGGAACTCCGGAAGACCTTGCCCAGTGGACGTGTTAAGATCGGGACATCTGGAACGCCGTAGAGTCAGCGGCCTCCCAGATCGTTCGAGAACTCCAAAGAAGATGACGCAATGACGAGCGGCAGGTCAGAAGGAACTTGCTAAAGCCGACTAAAGTTCTAAATAGTTAGAAACAGTGGGTACTCAAAGCAACAAAATACAAGAATGGAAGAGGCTCACGAGAAGACAATGTTAGCCTCCTACCACGAGGACAGATCGACGGTGATGAAATCGAGTTAGTAGACGAATTCATGTATCTGGGCTCATTGGTGACCGCCAATAACGACACCAGCAGATAAATACGAAGGCGCATTATGGCTGGCAATAATGCCTATTTTGGACTGCGAAGGACGCTTAGATCGAACAAAGTTCGCCGAGCTACAAAGTTGACCATCTACAAGACATCAATTAGACCGGTAGTTCTATACGGCCACGAAACATGGACATTGCTTTTGGTGGACCAACACACCCTTGTTGTCTTTGAGCGAAAGGTGCTGCGTACGATCAACGGTGGACTGCAGATAGAAGATGGAACGTGGAGAAGGTAAATTAACCACGAATTGTATCAATTGCTGCTAGAACCTCCTATCGTACACATCGCTAAAATCGGTCGACTATTATGGGCTTGGCATGTCGTAAGAATGTCGGACGACAGGCCTGTTTAAATGATTGTCGAAAACGAACCGCCGGACAAGAAGAAGAGGCGCGCTACGAGCAAGGTGGATCAATCAAGTAGAAGGCAACCTGCGGACTCTCCGCAGACAGCGAGGCTGGTGAGGTACAACCATAGACCGAATACAATGGAGACAACTTCTGTGTACAGCAGACAGTCCCTTGTGGGAGCAGGGGATGGTTTGTAGTGAGTCGAGGGTCTGGCAGTTCTCATCCTCACACCCTGAGTTCCTCGGGAGTTTGGTTGCAGATTTTCCATCCCGCTAAAGAAAGATACACACACACATACATACTGACATTGTGCCTACTCTTCGAGCTAAGTCGAATGACATATTAATGTCACTTGGCCCTGTGGGCCTTGGAAAGCGATCGCAATTCTGTTTTTTTAAGAAGGGTAAAACACGTCAGCTGTAAGGCGCGGCCTACTCCGAGCAACCAATACTAGTGACATCTTCCAGATCACCCCAAAAACTTCCTTTAAATCGTCTAGTGGGGTCTCTTTGAATTTTTCCAGTAAGGTTGATCACTACTTCGGCAGTGGACCAATTTCCGTCAATAATCGCTACAACTCAGTCGTATTAAATTCAAAAGACTTGACTTGAAATTATTTCTTCCAAATTGCTTAATTCAAGTCTAGAGCTCAGCCACAAAACATCAAAATTCAAGCAAATTAAAATTGAATAGTGTCATTATCTCAAAAACAGTCAAATTGGACTGAAATTACAATTAGTTTGTAAGGTTCAGATCTTATAAGCTTCTGACATTGTCAAGCAATGAACAATCCGAAATCCAAAGCCAAAAATGCTTTACTTTCCGAACAGGTTTCCCGCTTGAGTCATTGAAATTCTTTGCTCCACCGAAAAACAACAACAGAGCATTTAAAAGCCAAACCAACACAAATAACAAAATTCTCCCAAAATTGCGTTTCGTAATCGTCTGCGAAGAATACGGTTTCCCTTTCCCAAGTCACACAGCGGCGCACTATTCTTATTGCTATTATTATCATCATCATTGCCCGGCCATTACCTACACTAAATCACACATCACAAATCTGAAAGCATCCGAGAAAAGGCCGGGCAGTCAGAAAGAGACAGCCTCCCCCCCTGTTGACCTTGGACTTGACTCGACTTCTTTCGACTTCCCACTTCTTTTTGTTCTTCGCTTTTCGTGCACACACTACAACTGGTATGTACTACGTATGTGTCATAAGTTGTGAGTGAATGATACAATCACTGGAAGCCCCCCCTACCAATCCCACTTGACCGCAATCCGCTCGATCGGCAGGTTGCTACACTTGAGAAATCTACCTGATCCTCTACTACACAGCGCGTCAAACGACGGTGAGTGGTGGGAAGTTGTGCAATCTGATGAACGTTTAAATCTACCAGCCAGCACAACCACCACTAATTTACCGTCGTCCACTAGGCGAAATGACACACGAAACGACGAAGACGGCCAGCAGCGGTGTGTTAAACAACAGTCAGCAGTGACTTTCGCTCGACAAGCGCGCGACTGAGTGGACCAAGAGGGGGGCCAAGCAGCTAGCAGTTTACCTTCGGACGCCAACCAGCAGCACGCAGTAGGCACTGCGTTGACGGTGGAGACGCATGGTCACTCGCTCACTCGCATTTGCTAATGAGGAAATAAATCTAAACCTAGTTCTATGGAATCAAAAGTAGTGCGTCCGAGTGTGTCACAGTCTCGCACAGGTTCGCGTCAACGAAACGAAAAAGGCCCCCAGGGACGGAGCGACTTTCGAATTTTAATCGAATTCTTTCCTCCGCGATTATGATGGCCAGCGGTGCGTGTTGGCCTTCCAAGGACGACATTGAGTCAGAAATAGCAACGCTTGGATCGTTTGAAGCGTTAACAGCTAGCCTAGTCCCCAAAGTCCGTGGCTGAGGGAAAAGCAAAGAAAAAAAAAACGAGTCACACTTTGAAATTAATGACTTTGGATGGGGGGCGAAACCGTCGTCGGAATCGTTAATTAGATTTCACCGCACATCGGAGCGGCACTTGTCGCGGGGGATGATTTTCGACTAACCTTGGCCGGTGTCACACACCAAATGGGTGGTTCGATTGATGGTTCGGTTTCGGCGCACCTGTCGGAATGTGAATGAGATTGGCCTTCTTTCGCCCAACCCCCCCTCGGCTGTTTTGGGATGGTGCCACCTTCTGAGCATGTGCCGTGATGAATTCGCATGTGATAAGGGGGTTTCCTCACACAGCGTGTTTCAATGTTTGAGAGAAAATGAGCGAGAGTGAAAGAGTGCGACACACTGTAGCGAGCAAAGGTAGAGAGGATGTGTGTAGGCAAATGAGCTTTCGCCCGGTTCGTGTCCGGCGACTGGGTGCGGAACACGAAAGAGGACGATCGTGTCGACACTGCTCCGGATACCACCCACTTTCGACGACGGGGACGAGGAAACGCATGTGAATCAAGAACGATTTCAATGGATCCATAGGTGAGAAACTGGCTGTGTGGATTTCGAGGTTTGGAATTTCGAAGTGTGGTTGGGGTGATCGTTCGCGGCCTTGCAAACAGAAACGGAATTGCAACGTTTCCTGCGATCCTAAAGCCTAATAATATTGCGCTGATTGGGACAAGAGTTGTTTAAGGTTGCATTTTACATACTCTTAGAAAAAATCATGTAAATTTAAGTCTGTTTGAGCAAATTTTTGAGAATTTTTTAGCTTTACATTGAGCATGAGCATGAGCATGATTGACCGCCCGAGGTTGCTACTCCGTTATTGCCAGATCAGCTGTTATTACACAAAAAGCCAAAGGATGATGCTTGGGACTAGCATACATCCTCAATGTGTAAAAACTGGTGATCTTAAACTAAGGCAATACCGGCGCCGGCCTCGTCCGAATGCAGGTCAAATAGGGAATGGGTAGGAATATGTTGACGTGATACTCGCTTTGTTGGAAGCCGAGAACACCTCTGCACTTCCACGAGAAATCACTGGGATGTTGGATAAAATGATTGGGTTGGTTTATTTCAATGGAATACAAGAATACGTTAAGGACATCGAATTTGACGACCGATTTAAACCAACAGTAGGGATGCTGTTGGGGCCGCACACAAGTGTAGGTGGTTTATTTCAGCATAATAAAAAAGTATGTTAAAATATCGAGTTTGAGGACCGATTTAAACCAACAGTGAGGATGCTGTTGTGGCTACTCATAAGTGTGGTTGGTTTATTTTAATGGAATACAAGAAAACGTTAAGAACATCAAGTTTGACGACCGATTTAAACCAACAGTAGGGATGCTGTTGGGGCCACACACAATTGTGGGTGGTTTATTTCAGCAGAATATAAAAGTATTTTAAAACATCGAGTTTGAGGACCGATTTGAACCAACAGTAGGGATGCTGTTGGGGCCACTCAAAAGTGTGGGTGGTTTATTTCAGCAGAATACAAAAGTATTTTAAAACACCGAGTTTGAGATCGATTTAAACCAACAGTAGGGATGCTGTTGAGGCCCTCCGGTGGGTGGTTTATTTCAGCAGAATACAAAAGTATTTTTAAAACATCGAGTTTGAGGATCGATTTAAACCAACAGCAGGGTCTGTTGGGCCACCTAAGTGTGGGTGGTTTATCAGCATAATGCAAAAGTATTTTTAAAACACCGGGTTGAGGACTGACTTAAACCAACAGTAGGGATGCTGTTTGGGTCACTCACAAGGGTGGTTTATTTCAATGGAATACAAGAATGACGTTAAGGACATCAAGTTTGACGACCGATTTAAACCAACAGTAGGGATGCTGTTGGGGCCACACAAGTTGTGGGTGGTTTATTTCAACAGAATATAAAGTATTTTAAAACACCGAGTTTGAGGACCGATTTAAACCAACAGTAGGGATGCTGTTGGGGCCCGCTCCGCAAGTGTGGGTGGTTTATTTCAGCAGAATACAAGGATACTGTTAAGAACATCGAGTTTGACGACCGATTTAAACCAACAGTAGGGATGCCGTTGGGGCCGCATTCACAAGTGTAGGTGGTTTATTTCAGCATAATAAAAAAGTATTTTAAAACATCGAGTTTGAGGACCGATTTAAACCAACAGTGAGGATGCTGTTGTAGCTACTCATAAGTGTGGGTGGTTTATTTTAATGGAATACAAGAAAACGTTAAGAACATCAAGTTTGACGACCGATTTAAACCAACAGTGAGGATGCTGTTGGGGCTACTCACAAGTGTGGGTGGTTTATTTCAACGGAATACAAGAAGTACGTTAAGAACATCGAGTTTGACGACCGATTTGAACCAACAGTAGGGATGCTGTTGGGGCCACACACAAGTGTGGGTGGTTTATTTCAATGGGATACAAGAATACGTTAAGAACATCGAGTTTGAGGATCGATTTAAACCAACAGTAGGGATGCTGTTTGGGGCCACTCACAAGTGTGGGTGGTTTATTTCAGCAGAATACAAAAGTATTTTAAAACACCGAGTTAGAGGATCGATTTAAACCAACAGTAGGGATGCTGTTGGGGCCACTCACAAGTGTGGGTGGTTTATTTCAGCATAATGCAAAAGTATTTTAAAACACCGAGTTTGAGGACTGACTTAAACCAACAGTAGGGATGCTGTTTGGGTCACTCACAAGTGTGGGTGGTTTATTTCAATGGAATACAAGAATGCGTTAAGGACATCGGAAACCAACAGTAGGGATGCCGTTGGGGCCACTCACAAGTGTGGGTGGTTTATTTCAGCAAAATACAAAAGTATTTTAAAACTCCGAGTTTGAGGACCGATTTAAACCAACAGTAGGGATGCTGTTGGGGCCACTCACAAGTGTTGGTGGTTTATTTCAATGGAATACAAGGATACGTTAAGAACATCGAGTTTAACGACCGATTTAAACCAACAGTATGGATGCCGTTGGGGCCATTCACAAGTGTGGGTGGTTTATTTCAGCAGAATACAAAAGTATTTTAAAACACCGAGTTTGAGGACCGATTTAAACCAACAGTAAGGATGCTGTTGGGGCCACTCACAAGTGTGGGTGGTTTATTTCAGCAGAATACAAAAGTATTTTAAAACACCGAGCTTGAGGATCGATTTAAACCAACAGTAGGGATGCTGTTGGGGCCACTCACAAGTGTGGGTGGTTTATTTCAGCATAATACAAAAGTATTTTAAAACACCGAGTTTGAGGACTGACTAAAACCAACAGTAGGGATGCTGTGTGGGTGGTTTATTTCAATGGAATACAAGAATACGTTAAGGACATCGAATTTGACGACCGATTTAAACCAACAGTAGGGATGCTGTTGGGGCCGCACACAAGTGTAGGTGGTTTATTTCAGCATAATAAAAAAGTATTTTAAAACATCGGTCCTCAAGATTTAAACCAACAGTGAGGATGCTGTTGTGGCTACTCATAAGTGTGGGTGGTTTATTTCAATGGAATACAAGAAAACGTTAAGAACATCAAGTTTGACGACCGATTTAAACCAACAGTAGGGATGCTGTTGGGGCCACACACAAGTATGGATGGTTTATTTCAGCAGAATATAAAAGTATTTTAAAACATCGAGTTTGAGGACCGATTTGAACCAACAGTAGGGATGCTGTTGAGGCCACTCACAAGTGTGGGTGGTTTATTTCAATGGAATACAAGAATACGTTAAAAACATCGAGTTTAACGACCGATTTAAACCAATAGTAGAGATGCCGTTGGGGCCACACACATGTGTGGGTGGTTTATTTCAGTATAAAGGGTGTCCACGATGAAATTGCCACACTATGAAATTGCTCTAACTTTTTAACCGTTGGGTAGAATTTAATGAAAATTTGGGTGGATTTAGTTCATAGTGCATTTTTTACATCCTGCAAGTTTTAAAGTCCTGTGATCAAAACTCGCGGAAATGGAGTCGAAAGAACAGCTCGTGCGTGATAAAATCTTGCGCATTCATCACGAGAACAAGGATCTCTCGCATCGTTCCATCGCTAAAACGTTGGGAATCGTGAATTACACGGTGTCGCGAGTGATTTAGCGGTTCGAGGAACGGTTGACCACCGATCGGAAGCCCAGAAGTGAAGGAAAAAGTATTCCGTACAACACCAAAAATCACCGCTTCCGTTCGGGATGTGGCTAAGAAGCTGCACCTAAGCCGAAGTTTTGTCCAGAAGGCCAAAACTAAGGCTGGGCTTCGAACGTTCAAGGTACAAAAGGCCCCTAATCGCGACGAGAAGCAGAACAAGTCCGCCAAAACCCGTGCCAGGAAGTTGTAGCTCAACATGCTGACGAAAGTTGAATGCTGCATCATGGACGACGAAACATATGTGAATGCCGACTTCAAACAGATCCCCGGCAACCTGTTTTTCACGGCCAAGGATAAGTTCAGCGTTCCGAAGCACGTCCGCACTCAGAAGATGTCCAAATTTGCGAAGAAATTCCTGGTTTGGCAAGCCATCTGCACGTGCGGGAAGCGTAGTGCACCCTTCGTGACCCAGGACACGATGAACGGACAGGTGTACATAAAAGAGTGCCTCCAGAAGCGGCTGCTTCCTCTCCTGAAGGCTCACAACGTCCCAACAATCTTCTGGCAGGATTTGGCCTCATGCCACTACTCCAAGGACGTGCTGAAGTGGTATGCGGACAATAAGGTCAATTTCGTGCCGAAAATGTTCAACCCTCCCAACACTCCGGAGCTCCGCCCCATCGAGAAGTACTGGGCGATTATGAAGCAGCACCTTCTTAAACGACCTAAGGTATTGAAGACAGTCGAGGAACTGAAGAAAGTATGGGTTTATATGCAAAAAACGGTTGATTCACAGGTTGTGCAGAATCTTATGGCCGGGGTTAAGGCCAAAGTGCGGGCATTTGCGTATGGACTTTAAATAAAATACGAGTAAAATGGTAAAATGAAGTTTAATAGTTATTTCTCAATCTCTGAAAATTTGATGGCAATCGGATGAAAACTCGAATTTTGCGAATCAATTTTGTGTGTGGCAATTTCATCGTGGACACCCTTTAATACAAAAGTATTTTAAAACACCGAGTTTGAGGACCGATTTAAACCAACAGTAGGGATGCTGTTGGGGCCACTCACAAGTGTGGGTGGTTTATTTCAATGGGATACAAAAATACGTTAAGAACATCGAGTTTGACGACCGATTTAAGATTTTTTTAGCTTTACATTAACGAGTTACGAAGTATGATCTGTTATCTCTAGATTAGGCGAATCAACAATTGAAGTAAGTACACCAAAGGCCTGTCCGCAAGGAGGTGTGCTCTCACCACTTTCGTGGTTTTTAATTGTTGATGATCTGCTGAATAACTTTGTGGCAACGGGCTATGAAGTCATAGGCTAAAATTTGAGTAATTGGAGGAATTGGAGTAAACACTTAGAGCATGTTGTAAACAAAGCAACTGCTGCTCTTTAAGCCCTTCGGAGCGATTGGGAAGAAATGGGGACTGAGGCCTACAATAATCCGTTGCATTTATCTGTCAGTCATAATACCCAAGATATCGTATGCTTCTCACAGGAGATATTCGAAGTACTCCCACTATCACTCGGGACGCCATAATGCTTCTGTTACCCTTGCATAAATTTGTACAGGTAGGGGCCGTAAAAGGGCCTTAAAACATAAAAGGTATGGATCTTTGAAGGTGATCTAACAGGACATTTACAAATAATTTAAAAAAATGTCAACATAAAGCCGTTGGTGACACAAAATGAAGACTGGATGCAACAAAAACCCATCTTAGATATACCATACAAAGTAACGATCAATGATTGGAATACGGTGGAGTCTGGTGGGCGGAAAGTTTCACCAGGATCTATTGTATTTTACACAGCCCAAGTAACACCGAACCGTCATAATTAGTTGCAGCAACTTGATTTTTACCTAATTTAGTCACATTGAAGTAACTTTTACAGGTTTGCAACAAGTGTTCCAACTATTCCAACCTTGTGTGGAAATGCATTGAATTACTAAAAGCACTGGCTTCAAAAAATAGGGTCAACCTATTCTGGGTACCAGGTCATAGAAACATTGCAGGCAACGAATTTGCTGACCAGCTTGCTAGGGAGGGGTCTCTGGGCACCTTCTATGGACCAGAACCTTTTTGTGGAGTATCCTCAAGTGCACTATCGATGGAACTTATAAACTGGGAAAAACAGACTGTAGGAGAAAATTGGCGCACTGCAACTGGAATAAACCAGTCAAAAAGATTCATTGTTCCAAGCGTGAAAAACACAAACTTAGCAAGCGCGAGTTTAGTGTGTATGTAGGCTTAAGGTCTGTATCCGTAATAATCCGGACACCTCAAAACATGAATAAAACATAAATTTCGCATTATATTTCCGTCGTAGTTGTTTATTTCAGATTCATGGGATGTGTTTTAACAATTCGTTAAGACAAAACATAGTTATTCAGTATTTGCATAAAATGTACCAACTTGCGCTTAACTCCGTCCATTGGGGTTTGTACAAACTCTTCAGAAATCGTAGAAGCCATATTTGTCCAAATTTGCTGGAATTGTTAGCCATCAATTTTATTCCTTGCTTCTTTCCAGAAAGCTTCCGCTTCATCAGAGCCCAATATCTCTCGATTGGTCGTAGCTCTGGGCAATTTGGCGGGTTTTAGGTTTTTGGTACAATGTTCACTTGATTTGCTTGGTGCCACTCCATCACAGTTTTAGCATAGTGGCATGATGCCAAATCGTACGAGAACAAAGGTTTTTCTTTGTGACTTTTCACGCAGGGTAGCAATCGCTTCTGCAGACACTCTTTCTGATAGATCTCCTTGTTGATTGTGCCTGTGGTGACGAAAGACACACAAGGCATTTTTTGGGAAATTTCGATGCCTTCTTCGTTTTGAAATGCTCAGCTGTAGCATTTCTGGCCGTAGCAGAATAAAAAGCCAGCCCTGGAAACTGCTTGAAATCCTCCAGAACATAAGTTTCATCGTCCATATCAACGCATGAAAACTTCGTCAAATATTTATGGCTTTCAAAGCCCAGTCTTCAGTTTAGTGGTTAATTTTCTACGGTTTACAGACTTAGATTTGAGATAGCCAAATATAGTTCTACACTTTTAAAAATAATGAATATTACGAGCGAAGTAATCCTTGTTGCACGTAAATTATAACGTTGAGCTTCAAAAATGAAAATGACTCAAATGTATATTCTTTTTGATGTTTTGTGAAACCCTAATTCGAAATCCAAAATAATAAATACTGAAAAACTCAAAGTCACGTTTCGGATGCTACATTTACAACAGCATCTAAGATAACCTCGAGTCAAAGTCCATGAAGCGTGAAAAATAGCCACTTGACTGAATACTGGGATTTACTTGGGCCTTGAATTTAGATGATGCTTGTCTTAGCAACATCAGACCTATTTTTATCGCAGTCGGTTTCACGCGTCCCGGCAAGTAACAAGTTCAAATTCGTTCCATCCGGGATAGATTATTAAGAGACCACTTTATGTTGCTTAATATAAATAATTGATGTAAATATTATGCTCGAAAATTAAAAGTGCAGTCCTAGGTAAAATTTGGGAAATAGGGGAAAAAGTTAAATATTTTCAAATTAATCTTTTTACAATATTCAATAATCTGAACATGACGACCAACTCCTGCATTTTCACAAGTGTTTAGAGATGAAGGAACAAAACGAATTGAGCAATTTTTTGCCTTTACGATCCATCGCCTTGAAGAACCGTTTTGGCGTAGGACTACGTCTTTGTTTTCTATACTAGGGTACAATTAAAAAAAAACCTATTGCGATCGTCACGAAAAATGGTCAGACTTTGAACGTTAGTAACGCAGTCGTTTCTCCAAACATTTTGAAAATGTTTGCCCCAATCGATCGGAAATATTTCTACGCGTTGATTCCAATATGGAAAACTATCGGTTTTTAACATTAAACAATTGAAAATAATGCAAATATAAGGTGATGTCTTGTGTTTTCGTTTTGTAGAGTAAATTGTTTAAGACAAGTATTTTCCTATCACAGACTTCAAATGTAAGTAAAGGAGATCTCATATGCAACAGTGAACGAATATAAGTGGTTCAACTTCGCAAAATGGTTCTATAATTTGCTCAGAGCAGCGTTGGACCTGTTCAGAGCGGCAATGAGTAAGTATTGAATTGGCAGCTGACGGTAACATGAACCCTGAAGGGTGCTCTGCGAACAATTATTTAGCCAATATCTACGTAAAACAAGGATTACATCACTCGTAGTATTCATTATTTTTAAGAGTGCAGACTTTTCTCAACTCTTGAATTTTTTTTTTCCTCCTTTCAAAAACAACTGTGCAAATGACTTCGAAATACTTCTAGTCATAGTCTTTCCATAGCAGAATGTTTGTTAAATTTCAGGAAACGTTTTAAGAACGGTTTAACCATCACGAAATCGGTCTTATAGTAATCATGAAAGTTCACACCAATTTATACGCTACTCAGTTGCATTCTGAAGTTACAGTGCAATTACTATATAGGTCTTTGCCGATTGTTCCGGTCCGTATTAACTTCTGTATTTGTAACATTGCAATTTTGAAGCGCGGCTTGTTCGGCCTTCCGTTACCCCCTGTCACGCCAGAAGACCATCGTGCACAACACTGTTTAGAGTCCCACGATGGCACGAGGACGATGATCAGCCGCTCCTATCATAGAGCCCCGTTCCTTGCGACACCCTGTTTTGAGCCGCCTTTGACATGGAGAACAGACTGCACTCTTTGAAGAGGGCAGCTCCCCTTCCCTGCTAGCATATGACCAAGATCCCACCGTGGTTAGTTACCCGATCTTTTCTATGGTTACTCATACCCAGTCGTAACCACGGGAAGGTAGGGATAGGAGTTACTGGACAAGAGCGTAAGGATCGCAGTTGGATTTTTTTATATCTTCAGGTACCTGAAGTACCAATGGTACGCATTGTCCAGTCCAACCAGTTTGAAAACAAAATACAAAAAGGGAAGATGCGGCTGAGGCGCAACTCCAGATAATCTTGTCCAGTGGATGTATTAGAACGGGATATCTGGAACGCCGTAAGTTCAGCAACCTCCCAGGTCGACTGAGAAATCCAAGTCCTAAGTAGTTAGACACAGTGAGTGCGTGAAGCAGCAAAATACAAGAAGGGCAGAGGCTCACGAGAAGACAATGTTAGCATCCTAATCCGAGTTCAGATCGACGGTGATGAAATCGAGGTTGTAGACGAATTTGTGTATCTGGGCTCATTGGTGACCGCCGATAACGACACCAGCAGAGAAATACAAAGGCACATTATGGCTGGCATTCGTGCCTACTTTGGATTCCGAAGGACGCTTAGTTCGAACAAAGTTCGACGAACTACAAAGTTGACCATCTACAAGCCTACGGCCACGAAACATGGACATTGCTAGTGGAGGCCCAACGCGCCCTTGGTGTCTTTCAACAGAAGGTGCTGCGTACGGTCTACGATGTAGTGCAGATGGAAGACGAAACGTGGAGAAGGCGAACTAACCACGAATCGCATCAGTTGCTGGGAGAACCTCCCATCGTACACATCACTAAAATCGGTCGACTTCGATGGGCTGGGCATGTCGTAAGAATGTCGGACGACAGCCCTGTTAAAATGATTCTCTTAAACGAACCGACGGGTACAAGAAGAAAAGGCGCGCAACGAGCAAGGGGGATCAACCAAGTAGAAGGCGACCTGCGGACTCTCCGCAGACAGCGAGGCTGGTGAGCTGGTCCATAGCTGTACATGAACCGAATACAATGGAAACAACTTCTGTGTATAGCATAGGCCACATCGGCCTTGGTCTGATTGGTAAAGTAAGTAAGCCGTAGTCACGATAGCTGGGAAGCCAAAGGCATAGCGATGCACAGAATGCGCCAGATCCTGAAGAGCATTGTCCTGAACAAAACCATGATGTACGAGACAAAAGAAAGGCAAAAGTCAATGAGAGTGACAGCGGGCGTTTCTGCAGAATCCATCCTCGGCCTTACTCTTTGAGTCTCGATTCTGCGGTTGCCCAGGAAAGTTAAGGTCGTTGGGTTCGCGAATGACGTGTCAATAACAGTGATAAGCGCCTCACGAGTTCACATCACACACTCGGACAAGCTACGAAAATATCCAAAAAGGTATTTGAGTTACTACGACGGGAGATGAATCAGTCCATGGCTGAAAATATCGATCTTCAAAGAAGTAAAACTGTGATGATGGGCGAGATGCTAGAAGAAGTGCAGATGATCATGACTGAGAAGCCTTTCATAGATCCAATCGAGAGCTGAATGCACGGAATCCACAAAACGGAGGTGCTTTTAGTTAGAAACTGAAGCACCTGGGCGTCATGACCGATGATCCGCTGATCTTCAACGAATCAGTGAAGGCAATGAACGCAATAGTGATGATTATGGTAAACACGAGGCGTCTCGTCATGAATATTCGTGTGAGTCGCGAGCGCGTACGGAACAATGTCGTCTGAGGCTGAATACATTACCGCTGGGACGATCTCCATCTGCATCACCCTGGTGGATGATATCGACTACTATCAGCGAAGAGGCTCGTGAGAAAGATAGTGCGAATCAAATCCAATGCGAGATGGCAGCAGGAGTGGGACAGTGCGTAAAATGGAAGATGAACTCACCGACTCATCCCAAACCGATCGAAGTGGATGAACAGAAACCATGGAGAGATGAACTGCGACTGCGAGTTCCTGTCAGGTCATGGATGCTTCAGGAAGTATCTCCACAAACTTGGACAAACAAAGTTCCCCTAGCATCCTTGAAGTTGAGGAGGAAATTGGTTGGTTTAAAATCAACAAAGCAGCTGACCAACTCCCAAGAGAGCTATTAAAACACGTTGGTGAAGCACTAATTACCAAGAATTGGGAGGAAGAGCATTACCGGAGGATTGGATGTAAGGTATTGTGAGTTCCAACTTTAAAAAGGGTGACAAGCTGGATTGCTGCAACTATCGTGCAATCGCGCTACTGAGCGCCGCCTACAAGTTGCTCTCCCAAATGATATGCCACCGCCTGTCACTAATTTCCAAGAAGTTTGGAAGTTCATGTGGGATCAAGCGGGATTCATGGATGCCCACGCCACTACGGGCCAGATTTTTGCAATTCGCCACCCCCGATTACCCACGCATCATCTTTTCATCGATTTAAAATCAGCTATAAGCTATAACGGATCATGTACAAGTATGGATCTCCAGGAAGACTGACGCGGTTGGTCCAAGCGAAGATGGATCGAATGATGTGTGTCTTCGAGTCACAGGGAAATGCCTCCAAATCTCGAATAGAGTTACGGCAAGGTGATGGATTGTTGTGTTTGCCTTTTAACATTGAATTTGAGGATGTGATTGGAAGAGTGGGGATAGACACGAGTGGCACGATCTTCAGGAAGTCGTTGAAAGCAGAACACATGAAGCGACGAGGCTGATCAGAAAACAAAATTGGCCTCCCACCACAAGTTCAGGTCGGCGGTAATGAAATCAAGATAATAGACGAATTCTCATTAGTAGGGTCATTGATGACCGCCGATAACGACACTAACAGAGAGATACAAAGGCGCGTTATGGCTGGCAATCGTGCTTTAATTAGACTCCGCAGGACGCTAAGATCGAACAAAGTTCGCCGAACTACAAAGTTGACCATCAACAAGACATAAATTACACCGGAAGTCCTCTACGGCACGAAACATGGACATTGCTAGTGGAAGACCAACGCACCCTTGGTGTCTTTGAACGGAAGTTGCTGCGTAAGATCTACGGTGGAGTGCAGATGAAAAAGGGAATGTGGAACCAAGAATTGTATCAGTTGCTGGGAGAACCTTCCATCGTACACACCGCGAAAATCCGTCGACTACGGTGGGCTGAGAATGTCGGAAGAATGATGGACGACAGCCCAATTAGAATGGTTCTCGATAACGTACCGACAAACACAAGAAGAAGAGGAGCGCAACGAGCAAGATGGATCGATCAAGTACATGGCGACTTGCGGACTGTGATGCTGGTGAAATGCAGGCATGGGCCGAATAGAATGGAAACGCCTTCTGTATCCAGCAGATGCCACCTCAAAATCGCAGGACTTACCTCGGCACCTGCCGATGCTAATCGGTCACGGAAGATCTGCCAACGCCGGGGAACTTTTCGTCGGAGTATGATGTATCCACCGCCCACTATTCCGAGTAGTTCGAAGCGAAATACCGACTTGAGTCATCGGGGCACCATTGAACCGGGAGATATTCTTACGTCGGAGTAGGCTGGGGTTGGGGTCTATGCCGAGTAGTATTCACCGTGACGAACCGTCGGTTTTGGGTCGTCGGGTGCCTGCGAACCGGGAGACATTATCAAACCGGAGTCGTAGGACCGATCTGCCGGTTGGTCTGAATAGTAAACGAACAGCGCAATAGCATTAACATGCCGCAGAGCTACGTAGTACAGCCAGTGTAACCAGCAAGCACTGAGTACATGCTCCAGTAGAAGTTGGGCAGAGTCCCTTCGTGTTGACAAAAATTGACAGCGTTATCAGTTGATTTGCAACAGCCATGGCGAACTGCCAGTTCCAAACTGGTGCGAAAAAGTTGGACATCGTGAGGCACTTCGTGTCTGCCAGAAACAGCCCATCCGGCAATTTCTAAATCCTCTCCCTTCTATAGAAAGACGAGATAGTCGAACGGAAGCCTACTAGCACGAATTTCCGAAAATAAATATGTTCTACCTACGAAATCCCCATTGCAGAGATCCTCTAGTAAATCGTGATTAGAGCCGAAAAGTCAATTGTTACCAATGACTTTAAACATCGGTCTTTCGCGAATCCCAAGACTACGGTACCCAATTAAACCATAGAGTAGAGAAAATCTTCTGCTTTCAATTCACGAGAATATTTTGAGATTCGAGAGAAATCGACGTTCGAATTCATTGGCATTTAGGCCCTTATAGAATTTTGCAAGATGACGTCACGGATGAACCCGTGGATCATCCTGATGAATGGAATACAGATTTGACAGGTATTCGTGGTTTGTTTATTCGATCAGCTGGTTCGAATTCAAACGGATGAACTTCCCTCTAATAAACAAACCACGGACCCCTGTCAAGTGAAATTCATTCCATTCATTTTGCGAGGTTATGTTAGGTTGCTGTAAAACTCAATTATGATTTTTCACGAGAAACAAAAACAGAGCAACCTATGATCACTGAATAGAATTTTGCAAGATGACGTCACTAGTGAACGTGTGGTTCATCCTGATGAATGCAATTTAGTTTTGACAGATATTCGTGGTTTGTTTGTTTTCGAAATCAAACAGATGAAATGAACAAACCACGGACTCCTGTCAAAAGTAATTCATCCGATTCATTTTGCGAGGTTATGTTAGGTTGGTGTAAAACTCAATTCCTCCAACTTTTTATTTACTCACCGTGAATACCCAACTTCATAACAAATTCCAACATTCACCTTCGGGAAATTATGCAAATTCACCTTGAAAACGCCGCTACTGCGTGAACCTACTTTCAAGAAAGCCCAACCGGACGTCATAAGTGGTGCAACTTTTCTCAAAATGACTAATGATCGCGAAGTCGCAGTCGAAGTCGTGACCGCAATTAGAACTGATTTGCATCATTACTAATTCCAAGTCGCAACCGCCATCGTCGGAATGCCTTGCGGTGGTTGTCTGTGCTCTCGTCATTCCCGCTCCGATCTTGAAGAAGTGACTAAGTTTTTCCTTCCCAGAAATAGATGATCTACTCTACAGCACAAAACTAATCAATCTACCCTCTTTCTACTTCCAGTTAGGATGCTGATGCTGCAATATAGCAAACACGGCGAATGCATACTCCAGGAAATCGGTGCAGCATTCCGGGGCGAGCATGCAACAGACCTTCTGCTCATCTGCGATGGCAAGGAGACAGTCCGTGCACACAAGCTGGTACTGGCCGCGGCCAGTCCACTCATCAGGTCCGGAACTTTTTGCAAACCGATCAATCCTAGGATCTACGACTAATGAGAATCTAATTTTGTTTTGTTTCCCAGAATGATCCTGGAGGACACACCCATCCTGGATGGCGTCACAACGGTATACTTCCCGGATGTACAGGTGTGCTACTTCCGGCTACTGCTGGACTTTCTGTACTCCGGACAGGTGTACGTGCGATCCGTGGAGGAGTACCATCACCTGCAGGATCTGTTAGCGTTGCTACAAATTAAGGCCAGCATATGGAAGAACGGGGAGGACTCCAACGACAGTGGTGAGTTCACCGGCCACAATCTCATCAAAAATCGTTTAAGTAATAGTTGATCAAATTTCCCAAATTTTAGAATCCCACAAATCGGAACCTCAAGTGGACATCAACCGAAATGAGGGCATTGCATCGAGTCACCACCCGCGGCGAAGGTCCAAGAGCCAAGAATCCTACGTCGCCGATCCGGCGAGTCAGAAGGTCAGTGTCAAAAGCGAGCGGAATTCCGGCAGTAGTGAGGAAGGTGATCGCGAAGAAGGCGAATACATGGACGAGGTGGACGAGGCGATCATCAAGAGCAACAACAATCTGCAGCACCACCAGATCAGTCGACACGACGGGGACGATGACGCCGGCGGTGGAAGTGGGAACGATGGCAGTGAAGGCGGCTGCGGCGGCGATCGAGGCCGGTCCGGTTCGGTGGCTGGCGAAAGCACAGACCGGCCTACGCCGACGAACCTGAGCGGGAGTATCGGCGGTGGACGACGAAGTGGGAGTGGCGAACGGGATCCGGAAGATGACGAGGACTACGAGCTGGACGTGGAGGATCGCGAGGGCGAGGAAGGCGACAGCACGGAAGGAGCGCGGGAACGGTGCGGAGGAGAAGCGATCGGAAACAGGAGGCGAAGTTCGTCGGACCCGGTGAACTTGTCGATCGTGAAAACACAGGATGCCGACTCGGACGATGCGAATATCGACGTGGAGACGATAGGAAATGCACCCGCCAAGGTGAGTGTGAGTTGAGTGTTTAAGTGTGGGTAAATTAACTTCGGGTTGGTGATCTTAGGTTGAAGATCTTCAACTATTTTCGAGATTCAAGATCATCCACACTTTAACTGAAGAGTGTACTAAATGTACCCAACTAACTCCCCACCCACCAGAAAAGTTTACGCGGTTTATGAATAGCCCCCCGTATCTCGGAACTCGTGAAACTGTACCCAATAATAAGTACACTCAAGTTAAAGTAGTGGATCATTAGGAACAACGGTCTTCAAAACTGCAAATCTCCAAACTAAATATCATTAGCTACCCACAAGATTAAGGATCTACACATTTAGTAGAACTCGGTACTTTCCGTACCTTTTGCCGAGATCTGCACAGCCGAGCGCACGGCAATTGAAATTTAACTGACATGTCAGCGACACAATAGTTTGCTTACAGCAGTACCGTAGCGTACCGCTTATATCAAACGTCAACTTTGCTGATGTTTCAGCTAACAATCTAGATTCGAGCTTTCCACTGCCGAAATTGGCTGAAAAATCAGTTTAAGGTGGTTGTCCAAAAACCCGTAGAACTTAGAGTCAAGGTTTATGCACCATTTGAGAGGTACTCATCTCACAAATGTATTGGAGCAAAAACAAACTGGTTCCGTCAATATTGGCCATCAGGAATCTGCTACAAAGGGAATGAAGTTTTAGTTTGGCTGTGTTAACAGAAATGCATATAAAACATCCCCGACTGATTGTAGAGAATTGGCGTCTTCAGCAAAGTTTCTCAGTGCGTAACGAATCGTCTATCGATATTGCCATATAAGTTCCAAATCATGCTGCAGAGATGGAGCTGCAGTCTATATTTGACAAATGAAGCTCTAGGGATTTTCCAACTTGGAGAAAGCTGTTTGGATTATAAAATGTAGTAATTTGACATTATCAAACTAGTTCCAAGTTTTATCGCAGAGATGGCGCTGCAGTCTATATTTGCTAAATGAGACTCCAGAGAGTTGCCGTCTTGAGCAAAGTTGTTGAGAATGTAAAATGAAATGAAATTTGAAAACATCACATTAGATCTAGATCGTACCGCAGAGGTGGCGCTGTAGTCCATCTTTGCCAATACGCCATCTCTGTGGCGAAATCTGGAACTAATATGATAATAACAAATGACGGCAAATTTCATCATGAGAAACTTTGTCGAAACCAGCAACTCTTTAGCGCTTCATCTGGCAAAGAAAAATTGCAGCGCCGTCTCTGTGGCAATAATTGGAACTAATATGTTAACGTCAAAAGCCGATAAATTACACTGAAAAACTTTGCCGAAGACGGCAACTCTCTAGTGCCTCATTTGAAAAAGATAGACAGCAGCGCCATCTCTGAGGCAAGATCTGGAACTAATATGATGATGCCAAAAGACGAAAAATGACATACTGAAAAACTTTGTCCAAGCGGGCACCTCTTTAGCGCTTCATTTGGCAAAGATAAACTGCAGCGCCATCTCTGCGGCAATATCTGAAATTAATATGATAATGTCAAAAGACAACAAATGACTTACTGAAATACTTTTCCGAAGACGGCAACTCCCTAGTACTTCATTTGAAAAATATAGACTGCAGCGCCATCTCTGCGGCAAGATATGGAACTAATCTGATAATGACAAATGACATTATGAGAAACTTTGTCTAGCGCTTCATTTGGCAAAGATAACTGCAGCGCCATCTCTGCGGCAAGATCTGGAACTAATTTGGTAATCTCCCAAGATGACAAATGACATGCTGAGAGCTTTTGCTGAAACCGACAACTCTCTAGACCTTCATTTAGCAAATATAGACTGCAGCGCCATCTCTGCGGCAAGATCTTCAACTTATCTGATCATTATAAATGACGTCAAATGACATAATGAGAAACTTTGTCGAAGCTGGCAACTCTTTAGCGCTTCATTTGGCAAATTTTGACTGCAGCGCCATCTCTGTGGCATGATCTGGAACTAATCTGAAAATGACAAATGACGATAAATGACATAATGAAACACTTTGTCGAAACCGGTAACTCTCTAGCGCTTCATTAAGCAAAGATAAACTGCAGCGCCATCTCTGCAGCAAGATATGGAACTAATATGGTAATGTCAAAAGACGATAAATGACATACTGAAAAACATTTCCGATTACAGCAACTCTCTAGCGCTTCATTTCAAAATCATAGACTGAAGTGCCATCTCTGTAGCAAGATCTGGAACTAATATGATAATCACAAATGACTTAATGAGAAACTTTGTCGAAACCGGTAACTCTCTAGCGCTTCATTAAGCAAAGATAAACTGCAGCGCCATCTTTGCGGCTATATCTGGAACTAAAATGATAATGTCAAAAGACGACAAATGACATACTGAAAAAAATGCCGAAACAGCAACTCTTTAGCCCTTTTTTGGCAAAGATAGACTGCAGTGCCAGCGCTGCGGCAAGATCTGGAACTAATATGATAATAACAAATGACGACAAATAACGTACTGCAAAACTTTGCCGCAAACAGCAACTTTCAAGCGCTTCGTTTGAAAAATATAGACTACAGCGCCATCTCTGTGGCAAGATTTGTAACTGATATGATAATCTCAAAACACGACAAATGACACTGAAAAACTTTGCCAAAAACGGCAACTCTCTAGCGCTTCATTTGGCAAAAATAAACTGCAGCGCCATCTCTGTGGGAAGATCTGAAACTAATCTGATAATGGCAAAAGACGACAAATGACAGAATGAAAAACTTTGTCAAAGACGGCAACTCTCTAGTGCTTCTTTTGAAAAAGATAGACTGCAACGCCATCTCTGCGGCAAGATCTGGAACTAATATGATAATGACAAATGGCTTAATGAGACACTCTGTCGAAACCGGTAACTCTCTAGCGCTTCATTAAGCAAAGATAAACTGAAGCGCCATCTCTGCGGCTATATGTGGAACTAAAATGATAATGTCATAAGACGAACAATTACAAACTGAGAAACTTTGTCCAAGACGGCAACTCTCTACAACTAGTCTGGAATGATGTGCTTGCAATTCTGTTCACACATCGAAAGCAAAACCTCCTCCCTTTTGCAGTAGATTCCCGGTGACCAATGTTACTGGAACCAGGTTTTTTCAACACCGATGTATTTTTGAGACCGGAAGGGGTACAAACATTGTGTCTAGGTTGAAATGTCATAATTCTAAAAAGGCTTGAAATCCGGGTCAATATTGACCCTAATGTCTTATGTGTCCGTTTTTTCTAATACCCGAGAAAAGTTAAATTTGTACAATATCAAAGAGCTTTAAGATAACTGATCTTCAGTAACAACACACTACAAGAATAACGATCTCCAGTATCATAAATTTTGAAGATCGTTGGACACATTTCGACTTCTAGATTAGTGATTAAATATCCCCATGGATATTGAATGTCCCCTCCCATCTAAAAGATTCAAGATCTTTACTTTACCGCTTCCAGATCAACTCGTTAATCCATTCCCGAAATCATCGATTCTCTCCCCTCCCCTTCCAGAATCTACTACCCCGCTACCTGGACCCGTTCCGCAGCAAACGGAAAGCGTACTTCATCCACACGGATCCGGAACAGTGCAAGCCGCTCGAGCACGAGCTGCTCCACAACTCGCCGGACAACCTGATGGTGACGCCGCACCGGAAGCGTCGGCCCGGTTTCCACAATTCCCCCGCCCAGAATCCGCCCTTCGTTCCGAGCTACCTGAGCCCGGATGACCTGAGGACGCGAAAGTGCTTCCTATCCGCTCCAACGTACCTGCCTGGTAAGTTCTGCTATCACAGCTCCCGTCCATTTTCTACCAGCACTAAAACCCTTCCTACTAACCCCACCCATACAGATATGCGACCGGGTTCACCGAACTCTGGCCGACCCACCGACATTGCGCTGGCGAACAATCACAACAACAACAACAACAACAACAATCGGATACGACCACCCAGTGCGGACAACAAGCTGGCGGTGGCCCCCTTCGTGTATCCATGGCCGACGGCTGCCCTGGCTGGTCTTCCAGGTGGTCCCGGCGAGCTGCTCGGCATT
Source organism: Aedes japonicus (assembly GCA_034211315.2). NCBI lineage: Eukaryota > Metazoa > Arthropoda > Insecta > Diptera > Culicidae > Aedes > Aedes japonicus. The sequence continues at coordinate 451,921 of JASCZW010004965.1, forward strand.
CCGTACGTCCATGGTGGTCCAAATGCGGAAACCAGTCCGGCAGAGCTCATTCAGCAAATGAAAAACTTCGAGAACAGCCAAGCCGAACTGAATGCCCGCTCCGGAAGCAGTGGCAACAGTGGAGGCAACGGTCCTGGATCGGGTAATGCTGGAGGAGGTGGTGGTGGCAGCATGGGAGGCAACACTGCCGTCCGGGAGTACCGCTGCGAGTATTGTGGTAAGACATTCGGCATGAGTTGGAACCTGAAGACGCATCTGCGAGTACATACCGGTGAGAAGCCCTTCGCCTGCCGGTTATGCGTGGCGATGTTCAAACAGAAGGCTCACCTGCTAAAACATCTCTGTTCGGTGCATCGGAACATCATCAATGCGCCGGAAGCGGGAGGCCGGTATACCTGCTGCTTCTGTACGCTGTACTTTGAGACGCTACAGGAGCTGGTGCGACATCTGTCCGGGCATCATAACAATCTACTACTGAGTAAGAACCTTCACGAATGATACCAGCTTCTGGAGGATCTGGACCGATACTACTACTACTTCTACTGCTGCTACCGGCTGGAAATGTACACCACCCGTTTGTAAGATAGACGTTTAAACTTTTGAATTGACATTGTGATAACGAAGCAACAAAGAACCACAGCACATAACCTAACATTTTTGCAATTGTTGAACAAAGGCAAAAATCAACGCACGCACACATAAACACACGGAAACGGAACGCTATTCGTGTAAACTGTTAGCCCATTATTCCCCAATCCAAGTAAGCTTGGATTTCATTCCCATAGCATCAAAAACCACAACAACCTGTAAAAAGAGAAGAAAACAACGTTGGATACTCGTGTATACGCCCTTACTACTACGATTAAAATAGACAAAAGCAACACATTCACACACACACCTCTCAACCGTAAATGTCACCGCGAGTAGCGTTCTTTTGATTGTTATTGTTTTTCGTTTTAAAATAGAATCGTCAATGGAAATTTGACGCTAAATTTTCGGAATTTTTTTTTTTTTTCATTTATTTCTATACGAAGCAATATTTAATGTTTAAGTTTCTTTTGAATATTTTTTTTTTCGATCGTAGGACGTCAAGAACAAATGAAATCAAAATTTAGAATAGAACCACCAACACACGCACAAAAGCCGAGGAAACCGATGATTACCAATTAACTCAGATACAAGCACAAACAGACTCACACACATACACAAAGGAAGAGTTACTTAAGTTGAATACAATTGTAGTGTTTTTCGTTAACGGTATTTACATATAATTTATTGCAACTTACCCACGAACGACGATCCATCCGCGAAACAATATAGTAACCGTGAATGAGGTTGTACACACTTTTAACACGCATGAGGGAGATGACCTTACGTTTTGCACATACACGAACACACCAAATGGAAACTGTTGCGGGGGAGATGGCGCAAGGGGGAGAAACCCTGATCGGACTTTTAAAAATTTTCAGAATCTTCAGAAGAAACACCCATCCCAACAAAAAATTTAGCTAATTAAAAGCTGCATAAGCTAGTGTTTGGTTTAAGAAGCTGATTTTCGACCGATTGAGCTATTATATAACAATGCAACGTTTGTTGGGATTGTGAGGATTAGTCCGAAAGTTGAAGTGGTTTTTCTTACAGTGACTTGACTCTGCATTTGATTTACCCTGAAGATTCACATCACTGAGAGTCAAAACACTGTAAGTGAATTACCAAGTGAGAAAAATCACTTCCCGAGTAGAGTCGGAGATCAAATAGAAAACTAAATATGATGTTGCTGATAATGATTACTCAGGTTGCTGTTGTTTTGTTCGTTTTCAAAGATCAAAAGTGAATTGAAAAGTAAATTTGCTGTACATTTTCTCCTGTTAATAACAAAAAGAGTATACCACTTGATGTACTTGAAAACAAAACTACTTTTCTCATAGAAAATGAACGCAAGATTACAGCAAGATGAAAACTAAATTTGCTATCAAATTTGACAATAGTGAAGTTAAATCAAATTTGGTATTCAATTTGATGTTGACATCAAAACAAGTTTTCGAATTGCTATTTTTATGATGTTAGACTTTACTCGGGATGCTAAATCGATAAATGGGATTCAAGGATATCAATGTTAATTAAGCATGAGCATGATTGACCGCCCGAAGTTGCTACCCCGGTATTGCCAGATCAGCTGTAGTAACACAGAGAAGCAACAGATGAAGCTTGGGACTAACATACATCTTCAATGTATAAAAACTGATCTCAAACTAAGGCAATACCGGCGCCGGCCTCGCCCGAATGCAGGTCAAATAAGGAAACGGAAGGCATATGTTGACGTGATTCTCTTTATTGAAAGCCGAGAACACCTGTGCACTTCCAAGAGAAATCACTGGGATGTTGGATTACAGGATTGGGAGGCACCAGGGTTAATTTTGGCAAACGATAAGCTGAATTCACGCGACGTCTACCTAAATATTAGTAGCGCTTTCCAATGAGAATCGATTTAAACCACCAGTAAGGATACTGTTGGGGCCACACAAAGTGTGATGGTGGATTTTCATTGGGAAAACAAACTGATTTTTAATAATACTGGAAAGCCAATTTGGACCGATTTGAACCAACAGTAAGGATGCTATTGGAACCACTCGAGTATATCAATGTTATTTAGGCTAGAAATTCAAATGTTCTTGTGTTGAAATTTTATGTAAATGAACGCTGGTAATTTTGAAGTTTAAATTTTCTATCTTTCCTTAATTTTCATTGCACATTTTCCAATCCAGCAGTCGTGGCGACTGAGTTAAATAAGCTGATGATCTCTCCGGTAACTCTAACTCCAGAGTCGAGCGATGTGCATCCGAGGATTGAATGGATATTTCATAGAGCTGTTTAAACACGGTAATCAGAGCTGCTCGTTCGGATGCTGCTGGAAAGTCCTCAGGTATTACCGGACTAGATGAGATTGTCATGGAATTGACAAGTTCATTTGGTAATATTCAACAAGGTAGTAATTGAACCTTACCGGGATTTACGATGTTTTCATGGATAGAAAATGAAATCTCCTTGGTTAAAATAAGCACTTGCTGCTCCGTACCAAGATCCGATGTGATTCCGAGTTGCCCAAGAAATAATGACACCGACAACGCATCTGCAAACTGTATTCCTTATTCTGAAATTGGAAACGTATTATTGAAACCACAAGTAACAAATACAGCTACGATTGAAAAAAATAACTAAATCGGTAGACAAACTTTATTCTTCGTTAACATAGATTTACATCTTCTCTGAATCGTGTTGTTGGCTTGCCGTCGTGAAAGTGTCGATTTTGCAGATTAGTGCACAATAGATTATTGCACGGTATGTGTTAACCTTCGATCAATCAACACAGTTACGACCCAAGCACAATAATTGTTATAACGAAAGCGGAACGCCAACGGCAGTGAAAAACCCGATCTGATTTGGCCTGCTTGTCGGAAAGACGAAGTAATTTGCAACAACTGTCAAACTTGCCATTGCCGTTCCGATTCCGTCCACATTGTGTTTGGGCAATTACAGTCAGCTTTCACTCCCGCTTCATTTTACTCAATGTTTGAGTACAATTGTATACTATCTCTTTTTCTCACACGGTAATGTTACTCAATTTTCGATAAAAAGTGGATCAACTAAATTTTTGAGTAGATCCACTGTTTACGTAAATTGAGTAATATTTCCGTGAGAGAAAAAGAGATGGTATACAATTCTACTCAAAAATTGAGTAAAAGTAAACGGGAGTGTTCGTCCGTTGATATAAATGCTGGGCTACAATGACAATGAGTTGCGGAGCAGCATAACGGCAACGCGGCAAGACCGACATTATTCATCGTTCACTTATTGAACCCAGGTGTCGACTCTATCTGAGATACAGCAAATTTTTCAATCCGTTGTTTAGAGATGAAAGAGTTAAAAGATTCGAAACCGGAACTTTTTTTAGAAACGATATTGAACAAACACCAACTTTATTTTCTGTACTAGACTTAATTACACCTCACACTATCGAATTGCTTATCAGTCCATCGGTCCGGAGTCCAATTGGTTATCCTCGATGCCGATCGCTTGAACTGCTGATGATTCTCGATCCTACTTCTGCCGTGTATCATCCAATTTGGTGACGATAGTGGCACCGTTGGTGGAAGTACCGCCTTACGAACATTGGGTTCGGCAGCGAGTTGCGCAAGCTTATGGTGAATTCTCTGTCTCTAGACTCCCGTCTTCCTGTACTCCGTGAAAAATGGTTGTTAACACACGTCGCTCAGCAGCTCCGAGTGCTCACAAGTCCTTCTCGAGCATTGTTCACGTCTCATGCCCCTAGTGAACAACCGGTTTCATTAGCGTTTCGTACGGAAGCTAAATCTGTTTGGCAGCAGTTGCTTGTGGAGCCCGTAGTAGGCACGACTTCCACTGATAGTGCGCCTCCGGATCTCAAGGCTGTTACCATTTTTCGCAGTAACAACTGATCCGATTTAAATTCGTCGACAACCCGGAACTTATCTCCGTCAGTCGTTACACTGCTGTGTCTAGTCAGGTCCTGACGTATATTGGTTCCGCATTTATCTTGAACACAATCTTCACTGCTTCGCGCTTTCGTTTGGTGCGTTGCTCTGCCATCGCCTCAAACATTCTGCCGACAGTGTCCAATCCATCGGCAAAGTCGGATAAATTGACTGGATCTGTTGGGAATCGTGCCCCGCTTGTCGAACGCCACTCGTTTCACAACATCTTCCAGAGCTATCAATTCAATCAATTCAAGAGATGTCATCACCTTGACGAAGCCCCCTGTCGGATTCGAGTAAACTCGATAAACCACCCGGTATCCTCACACAGCACTGGGTTCCATCCATCGTAGCCTTGATTAGTCGGTCCAGCTTCCCCGGAAAGCCGGAGAATCATCAGTGGGTATGATTTCAGTAAGCGGGCAGAGCAATCTGAAACGATCTTGTAGCGTAAATAGATGAAAACATACACCAGTTTCACAATGATGTAGAACAGTTCCGATATAAAAAGAAAGGCCGTTTTCAGCGGTGTTCTACTGTTTTGGTCTAGTTTTATAACAGTTTCAAAAATATGAACCACCAAAAACAGATCAACTCTTTTCACCGCCATTGTTCTAAATTTTCTATGATGCCGTCCGTCTGTTTGTTTTGGAACTTCGCCTGCTTCGTTTGGATTTAGTTGGTGTTAATTCAGCTCATGCGACTTTTCGAAATGGTTCTAAAAAGTTTCCGAGAATCAAAAGGTGCGAGTTTACCGTCGATCTTGTTGAAGCTGGGTGAATATTAAGATATGCAGTTAGTTCCAGACAATATTGAATTACGCGGCTGCTACATGCCGTTTTATAGTAGTGGAGGATTTCCTTCTCGCTGGATTAATTTCCTTTTTAGGATGGTTGACTGGGAGTACGATACTGGCTGACATAAACCATCGGTAATCTGTGACCCCAGTTCAACTATGTTTTGACAACGATTTCGGGCCTGAGTAAAGCATTCGAAAACCCGAAGTTGAAACTCCATTACCAATTCTACATCCGACACCGCCGATAGATTCGACTTTCAGCTGTGTCTGAATTTGTTTCTGTCTCGGAACTCCCAACTTCGATTACTTACAGGCCTATCTACATACCCCAATGCAAAAAAACGCGTTTCTCAGTCAGTTGAGCATGGCTTTATCATGCTCTAGACTTGTTCGGGAAGAAAGTACTGAACGAAAACGAACTTCCACAGTTTCTCGCAGATGATCATTCAAAATCCATCAGAATATATTCCATCAGTTCTGCGAAACGCTACAGAAACTTGTCCACCGTTCTACCCACCGCGTTGATGGCCTTCGTCGCCTTCTCCCTGGCATAGATTACATAGCAATTAAATCGCATTTGAAGACCAACAGTACCTCCATACCTCTTCCACCAGCCTGTTATCGACAACACGATGTCATCAGCAAAACCCTGCTGTACATTTCGATCTGGAGGATGGAACATTACAAAACTTCCGTCTTGATATTCAACTTTTTCTGCCGTATAACTGTCTCGTAAACCAACTAGCATTGGGCTAATTATGCGTAAGTATCGATATTGGAAAATGGATTCATATTTGACCATTAGAATCGACTCTCCGATTTAATCGATGGCAGAGTAACGAGTTTTTTTAGTATCGATACTTTTCATTGTTTATTATTTCGGGAGACATCACTTATTATAAAGTCAGATTTAGAACAACAACAACAACAAAACAAATCAGATAATTCAGGTTATCAGTTCAAAATGTTCGGTTCTTGATTCAGTTATTCCAGTATACTTCTGTAAGTGAACCAAGAACGCCAGCTTATCCATGCGTGAGGAATTCAACGTGTGCCTGTTATTCATAACTTCCCTGTCCGAGAAAACAATCTCTCGGGCAGTACACTGGTCATCATTCTTGATAAGAAATCTCGAGCGATTGGGTAAATGTAGGGATATTCGTTGCGAATGGTTTTCCACGCTTGAACGCAGAACGACTGGATAATGAAAAAAAATCGTAGTTCATCCGAAATATCCGGATTGTCAGAGACGAGAATTGCAGAAGATTCGTGAATCTGGAAAAAAAATCAGCATGTATAAATTGTTAATAATTTGGACATACCTTTTGATAGTGTAAATCCCAAAGGCTTCCAGTTGGAACTATATTTTTCATGGTAGCAGATGGAAAAATCGAAAGAAATGTATCGATGCTGTCGATTACTTATGCTTCTAGAATCGATTCAAAAAAATCGGAAAATCGAAACCGAAGTATCGATCTTTCGATTTTCTATTCGATATCGCCCATTGCTAAAACCAACATCTGGTTCAGGAAGTTATACACGTTTTGCCGAGCTAAAAAATTCTAAATATCCCTCACCCAAACCCGCGCAAAGGTCGCATAAGTTTCACAAGCTATTTCTTAGGTTTTTAAGCTGATTGTGCAAGGATTTTACAGCTTGGCGAAACTTGTATCACTCTTCCTCTTGTACTTATTTCTGTTCACTCCAAGAACCGCAGTCTAGTTCCTTGGTTTAGGTCGCTAGTTGAAATGCTTCAAATACTTCGAAAAATCATATTAGTGACTGGCATTTTCTATAGCATCTCTTGACTAGCCTTCATATGCTTCACTAGCGCACAAAACAGTGAACCATCGTTTTTTTCCTTTTCAACCTACCCTTATTGATCGTCGGAAAGCTTCATCAATCAACAAAGAACTTCATAAGATAGTTCGCAGGAATTCTTCAAACTTCGTAGAGCTGCTGCAAAGTTCACAGATTTTTTGCAAAGTTTGAACTTACATACCTCAAAACATCAGTACAGTTCAAAGAACTTCAGTATTGTTCTCAGAATTTCACCAATGCAAGCAAAAGCTTAAGAAAAAAAAGGGTGTACTTGAGCAAAGTCAGTAATACTGTTGGTAATACCAGACTTACCGAAAAACATATGCGTTTTGCCCTTGTTGTTGTTTTACATCGATTTTTTTAGCTGCCTAAATCAACTTAGAACGCGCTGGATTCCGTTCCAAATTCGGCACAAAATAAAACAGCGTATGACAGTTTTATTTTTACATCGAAACTGTTCGAAAATGAAATTTAGAATTCCCGGGTGAAAATGGGAAAAAAATCGTGTGGTCTATTTAATTGTCAAAATTTAGAATAGATCGTGACCACTGAAAACGGCCTTAGGGCATCTCCAGCGGTGGTCTATTTTTGGAACAACTTTATATCTGATTTGTATCAGCAAAACCAGCTAAAATAGACCAACTTTGTCTTCCCAGTACGGGTGTTGGATTGCTTTTTGTTAAACCGACCAACACCTGTCATCCTGTGGATTATTCGATATCATAGATCCGAAGTTTTTTTTATCAGCGATCGCAGATTTTTCACAAACTTTTTGCCATGGACTGGTTTGACCAAATAATTTTTACTGCCAGTGAGTAGTGCGTCGTTAGCAAACGAGGAGTAATACTTGCTCTTTCATACGACTGAATACAACAGTGAATGCATGCATTTAATCTAAACGATATGCTGATTTCCAGATAATGCTGATTTGTGATTCGGCAGCGGATAAACAAGAGTTGAAACGGAGAGGATCTCGTCCTTGAAGACACCAGAAATTCGAGAAGCTTCCAAAGATTTTTGGAACATTCTCAAAAGTTCAGGAAATATTCCAAGAAGTTTTTCAGAAATTAAGGGGGCTTCCAAGAAGTTCAGGGATCTTCCCAAAAAAACCAATAGTTCAGAGAATATCCCAGCAGCTCGGGGTACTTAAGTTTTAAGAAAAACTTAAACTTCTTACTACTCGACAATTTTTCGTACCAAAATCACAAAATCAACTACACCAACTACATTATCAACAACTTCTTGAAAATCGACCAACTTCCCAGATTTTTTTCAATTTCTCGTAAATTATTGAAATATTTGTGATATTCTGCTTTTAAAAATAAAAGTTTTACCAACTAGAAGTTCAACTAACTTCTAGGAAGCAAAATCTGTTTCTCAAAGTTCCGGTTATTTCCAGAAAACTGTTTCTATAGTATTCCAGGGGTGATCAGCAAACTTTTTGAAAGTTTAAACAAGTTTCCAGAAACTTTGAGAATTTTTCCGGCATTTCAGTAGACTTCCGCCACTTCTCTTCTCAAAGGAGGGACGGCAAACTTCATGATTATCTTGAAACTTCCAAAATGTTTTTTCAACTTCCAAGAAGCTTACTCAACTTCTGTCAAGTTCATGGTAATTCAGCTTCGAAATTCATAGTAATTCAGAAGATAATTTTCAAAGAGTTCGTTCCGTTGCTAGAAGCTTATGTACACACTCAGAAAATTTTACAGTATTCGGTAATTTTTTCAAAACTGCCATAGTAAAATGTATCCTCTCCGCCAGAAGATGAGCCTGAATATCCAGATCAACAGTAAACCTGCCGAAAATTTCTATACAACAGGTTTCTCTCAAATTTATCTGTTTTATGCGTATGCGAACCATGACCAATCCATCCATAAACCGTTTGTTCACTTTGAAGACTTCATTAGTTTTCATTTCCAAGCAATCGAAATACTATACGGAATCGAAATTTGCCACCAAATTAGTCTTGAAACCCACAGCAGTCACAATTCCGGGGGCTTCTTCATTTCGAACTAGCCGGAGTTTTCCGGAAAATGCAGAGGCAATTCCCTTGCAACGGGAGCAACTATCAGCATCCGAGGCGAGAAACACCACCTTCTGTCCAGCACCAGCAGCGCCCGCACCAAAAACGGCCACATTTCGGCTCAAAAGTTGAAATTTTACTCACTAATTGGTATTATCAAGCAGTGCGTAGTGTTATAGAACGGTATTTTTCTTGTTCCAAATTGCTCTAAGAGTAGATCAAAACTTATACCAGATTGAAAATGCTTCAATATAGATCCGATATAAAACAAAATCTACAACACCGGTGCAGCGATGTTTTTGCGTTTGGTCTAAAAAAAATCCAATCCACGATTTGAACCACCGTTGGAGATGCCCTTATGAGATTTTTCTTCAAAAAGACCAAAACCAGGAAATGGACCGGTTGCTGTTGAAGCTGTTGAGAATCTGCTGCAAAACGCTCATATTTGTTGATCCGAATTCGGAATATGTGTTCCGAAGAAACTGCCACGTGAGAATTTAGAACCCATAACCTTGATCAGTCATATTGTCATCCGTTTTTTTTCCCGAAAAAAACGGGAGTTCCTCTCGTTGCAAACAATCAGACTGGTGCCGATCAGTAGAAGAGATACAACCACTGTTGAAGGTATTTCGAAGTGTTTGCTGCCGAAACTTCAGTCGCAAAGTGGCCAACGAATTACACGATAGTGAAAGCATCCCAAATTGACAATGACTTTTCATTAGGGCCTATCTGACAAACCAAAAAAAAACATGTTTTCTTTCTCGAATATCTCGTCATTGAAAAGTCGCCTAATTAATCCGCCAAGGTCATTTCGGAAAGGAAGAGTTCACCTATTCTATAGAATTAGAGGGTTACATAGGTAGCCTTTGTGCCACAAGAAATTTTCGGAAGAAGCCATTGTTTACATTTGTCAGTTAGGCCCCACTCAGAAAAAAAGCGTTCCCGAAAATGAAAACAAACCGTGAACTAGTTCACGTTTTCAGAATTTTACAGTTTCAACGTTATTTAGTTCATGATTACGGGATTCAGTTCACGGTGTATTTTTGCTTGTTCTCGAATTCATGACTGCAGTTCACGGATTTTATTCTGTGTGATGAAAAATATTTGTGTAAATAAGGTACTGAAAGCACAGCCATCTAAGTCTTGTCACAACTGTCAAATGCCTCCCTCTAAAGCGCAGTTTCCTTTGATCCACATACACTCAAAACAACATGCCAAAAACTATATACTCGAAAAACGTGTAAATTGATAGGAAATCAAACACCCGATTAATCAACCGACATTGACGAACGCAGTGGACGAAGACAACAACAAAATTTAACTTCATGTGAAGAATAGAAACAAAACAAACATCCAATCCTCATTTTACTAGTAACCATATTTGTAGAGAACCATGAGCAAATCCAGCTGAATGATGAGAATGCGTGTGTGGTTGATAGTTTAAAATATATAGTGAACCAATGGTACAAATTACATTTGTAGTGATGCACAAATACTAAACCAACAACCATTATTAGAGAAGAAGCAATGTGCCGACGACGAAGAAGACGACGACGACGACGGTGAAGATAACCAAACACTAACCTTGTAAAATGCAAATCATAAACGATAAAATCTCACAATCATTCCGTTCTCAAGTAGGATACGTTCTAGTAGATGTTTACCGAATGTAGAGTGTAGATATTTTCCTTCCCTCGTGAAGGAAGCTGCTTAATCTAATGACAGCCGCCACAGATAAACAAAGCGAGAGAGAAAACTCGACAATAAACCAGACACATTCACCCACACAGCAAACAGAAACAATGAAAGCCAAAAAATTACATTACGTACTCAGCTGTCACTCACACTCACAAGCCCTATCGCACCACCACAAAAACCCCTTTCCGACTAAAATCTGCTAGTAAATAAGTTACCAACGGTCAGCTGTTTAAGCATTGATTCCGTTCGGATAGAAATGAAAAAAGACAAATCCCCCCCCCTACTAATGAATGTGGAGTAATGCAAACGACTCCCCCTTCCCAGAACCAGTAGAAAATATTACTTAAAGTTAGAGTTCTTCCACACAAACTGTTAGGAGCGCACACGAGCAACTTGTACAGCTTTTGACAAACTCCTTCTTTCTAGACTAGATTGTAAATTTTGCGTCGCCTTAAGATTAGTATTAATTCTATACCATTTGTTCATAGTTTTTTTTTTTTTCTGTTTAACTTTATATAAATGTATACATATTTTTCTCTGTACATATAGTGATTTAATATTTAATAAATTAAAAGCAGAAGCTGAACAGAAATGTACATGAAATGCAATTGTTCAAAACGTTTTGAAGGAAATAATTCTCAGCCCGTTGCGAAAACTAACAAACCTTGTAAACATCTTCCACTTTTTATCTAAGCAACAGGAACTTAGATAAAATCAAGACATACTTAACTAGGTACGAAAATCCCCAACTTTAAAACCGCGCTAGTGTATTAGAACTATAAATTTAGAAAATGTATTATGAATGCAGCTACTTAAGAAACACGGAAGAAGAAGAAAACCTCTAGTTGTAATTTGAACCCCCCCCTTACTCGGAGAATGTATGTAGTGTTGACAGCAAAAACAAAAACAAACCCCCCCTCCTTGGAATGAAGAAAGAAAAGACAACTTTACCACCAAAAAAATGAAACATTCGTTACTATATCTTATGCGTAGAAAATAGAAAACAAACAAACGTAGAACAAGTAGGTAAACAAAAAAACAGGACGAACAACAGCAGCAGAAGATATCCGATCCACTGAAGAAACTTCGTTTTAGTTCATACCATTTACCATTTCTTCCACGAGTAAGTAGTTTAAAGTGAATCCGCTGTGCGATTGTAAAGCAAAAAGACAAACACACGACGCAGCATTGTTGATCTTCATCGTGCCGTGTGTCCTCCCCCTCTCCCCTCCCCATCCTTTTCGAATGCTGCGGTCTCATTTTCTTTCGTCCAATAATTAACTGTTATACTGTTTTTGTTTCTCCGCCCCCCTCCCCACCATGTCCCGTTTTCCGTCGAACACATTGTACAATGTACATATTAGTAGATAAACCATTTCGAAGTGAATGGTCATCACCACGGCAACCATATGTGCGACGCACGCCTGCCTCGATTTGTTCGAGCGCGTAGGCCGCGCCCGAATTTTCCACCGAAGAAAATAGTCTTTTGTTTTTTGTAACCATTACTTATTTCGCTGACACACCTGTAAATGTAAATGTTGCATAGAGTTGTAATTTTCTGTAATTATTTTTTTCTGTATTATTAAAGCTATTATTTCGTGTTACTTAGAAAGAAGAGATGATCCACCCACGCTCCCTCCACAGCAAAGATTTAATTAAAAAAAAAAAGGAAAAAAAGACAACTGTATCATTTTCGGTTCATTTTTCGTCCGTTAAGCCTCTTAGTTTTATCTCACTGTCGAAGCCAGGAAAAAAAATGTACTCAAATCGAAGGGGAAACCTTAATTAACATTACACGCAACCATGTGACAGCTAAAGTCTTGAATCAATTCTAGAATATTCGTGTAATTCTCGTTTTAGACGTGTAGAACTGTAGTAAATAAAAGAAAAAAAAATCTACCATCATGAAAACGACGGCATCTAAAAGAAAGAAAAAAAAAGGCAGTTGAACCGCATTAAAGTGTGAGGCAAAACACACCGAGGAAGGTATTGAAGTGCGAGTGAGAGCGAACGAGTGTGATATGGATTATATTATTAAATTTATTATTATTATTATTATTATTATTATTATTGTAAAAGTGTAGTATTGATGATGGAAAAATTAGCGACAAAAAGCCAATAAAACTGGAAAAAATTGAAAATCACGACGATCGCTTGTTTCTGGGTGAAAGAAAGCTTACTTTTGGATGGGGACTCTTGGTGGGTCATCCCAGCATTGAAGTTGGTTTTGGATGGGGGCGCCTGGCGAATTTATTTCTTCTGACTAAAGGCTCAAACGCAGAGATAACAGAAGCGGAATAGCTCAATCTGACGAAATCTGCTTGTCGGATATAAAACTGATAAGATTCAAGTTTATTCCAATTGGACAAATCGACGTCATTTACGACAACTGTCAAACTTGTCGTTTCCGTTCCATTTCCAACCACATTGCGTTTAGGGCTTAAGCGACTACATATGTACTTAGTCACCTGTTTAAAGTTACAGTGAGCAAGGGAGTTGCAAGGACAAGGGTTGCAAGTGGCTGGGAGATAACAAGGAGCACTGAAGTAGCATGGGGGTTAACATGGGGCAGTGAAGTAGCAAGGAGCACGAAAGTAACAATGGGCAGGATCGAAGCAAGGGGCGAGGGGGTAGTATGGGGTAGGGCAGAAACAATGGTTAGGGGAGTAGTAAGAAGGGGAGTTGTAAGTGTTAGTGAAGTAGCTAGAGATAGAAAAGCAGCAATGGGCAGGGGTGGCAACACACTTAGATTTTCTTACGGAAATCTGTAAAACTTAACCAAATTCCCAACAGCTAAACGTTCGGTAATGTGTTCGGTGGTTTTTTCGATTACCGAAAAAAAAACTCGCAACGATTCTCGGCAACACTACACAGATAAAAAGAAACACTGAATTTCCTGCGTTATCTAATGCACATAAAGGGAATGCTTGATTTGGCAGAAAATAATGGGATATTTCATGTAAATTTAAGGCAGATAACGCCTAAATCTAGGCTGTTGTATGAAAGATTGCAAACAATATCGTTGTTTACGCTCATTTGGCTTGGAATTACACGAGGGGAAATTTTACGCGCTTGTTAAAATTAATTATTTTATTCTGTGTAGAAACCGAGCACAAATGTTCACCAAACTTCAACCGACTTCAGCTGCCTGTCATACCGAAATATCGTTTTAGCAGTGTTGTTCGCTGAGGCTCGGCTTTTCATATGCCAACCGACATGAGACATACACCCTTATTCTTGTTTTCGTTCGAATAGATAACGTTCGGAAGTATGTCACATCCGTATTCTTGTTTTCGTTCGAGCAATTCGAACCATTTGAACTTTCGAACATCGTTCGTTCGAACGAATTGTCATATTCCCATTTTCGTTCGAATGCGTCGGTTGGCCTGTTGTTGAGAAACGTCACTTTTTACTAGCGAATCGCGTATGCGAAAAGTAGTTTTCTATTGTGATGTTTGTTTTTGAAATAAATAGAGAAAAAACTTCAAGTTTAAAACCATGTAAGTAAACGAATAAATTATCATCAATACTGAATTATTGAATTTCCTTTGCTTCTGCTTTTCAGGGCAGAGCAACAGAATAGCAAAAGTACAAACAAGGATCAGTTCAATAGAATGGTCGAGCTGCTAGAGGAGCAGCCAGATATCGCAAAAGGTTTTGCGAAATTCAACACGGGACCGTTCCGGGAAGTTGTGGCAAATGACGTGAACAGTCTTGGCCCTCCAGTTAAGGAATCTACAGCGTGGAAGAAGGTGAGTCTAAAAGTATGTGATTAAACCATTTAAACGTTGTTTTATTATAGGTTTGGTTTGACTGGAAATCCAACACGAAGCGAAAATTGGCACACAACCGCCGTGAACAACAAGCTACGGGTGGCGGTCCTAGTAAGCTCGTCGAGCTTTCGGCCCTGGATTTAACTTACTATAATCGGCAAACGTCGAAACGATTGGCAGATGTGAATCAAACACTGACCAACACTGTTTACGTTCGAAAAAGGATTCGTACGAACGGGGTCGAACGAAAACAAGAATACCTTTTTCGAACTCGTTCGTACTGAGTCGTTCGAACGAATTATGAAAAATTATAAAAATTATGTTTTATGACAAACAAATGGCAAATGAATTTATAGTTTTTGAGGTTTATCCGCCTGTCTATTCGGATCTCTTTTTGACGAAGACTACGTCTTACGGCGGGTGTCAAATGAAATACTGAAAATAGAGTCCGTCACGAAATGTTACAAATGAAACGCTTATAATTTAACTAATATTTGATAGATTTTCAAGGTGTTGAAATCGACTTATGTTAACGATTATCATCGTTTAAGCGTTATATCTATTTATACATATAAACATGAAATCATGTCTGTCTGTCTATCTGTCTGACCCTTATAAACTCGGTAACAACTGAACCGATCGGCGTGAAAATATGTATACAGGCAGTTTCGGGGCTGGAGATGGTCTTTATGAGTTTTTGAGACCCCTCCCCTTCTGGAAAGGGAGGCTCCCATAAAAATTAACACACTTTTTTGCATAACTCGAGAATTAATCAAGCAAATAGAACCGAATTTGGCATGTTGGGGTTTTTTTTTTTTAAAGGAAACAAACGTTTCAATGGTAGATTGAGACCCTCCTCTATTCTGAAAGGGGGGCTCCCATACAAATGAATCACAAATTTATGCATAACTTGAAAACTAATCAAGTAAATGACACCAAATTTGGCAGGCGAAGGTTTTTGAAGGCAATAAAAGTTTCTAACATGGCTCGAGACCCTCCTCTCTCTCTGAATGAAGGGGGCGCCCATACAAATGAAACACAAATTTCTGCCTAACTCAAGAACTAATCAAGCAAATGGAACCAATTTTAGCAGGTAAAGGTTTTTGAAGGCGGTAAATGTTTCTGAGGTGACTCGAGACCCTCCCCTTTCTGAAAGGGGAGCCTCCCATACAAATGAAATGCACATTTTTGCATGACTTGGGAATGAATCAAGCAAATAAAACCAAATTTGTCATGTGGAGGTTTTTGAACGCAAAAAATGTTTCTAAGGTGACTCGAGACCCTCCTCTTTCTGAAATGGGGGCCCCCCATACAAATGGAATACAAATTTCGGCCTAACTCGGGAATAAATCAAGCAAATGGAACCAAATTTGTCATGTGGAAGTTTTTGAACGCAAGAAATGTTTCTAAAGCGAGTTGCGACCCCTCGACCTTTTAGAAGAAGGGGGCCCTCATACAAATAACACACATTTCTGCACTAATCAAGCAAATAGTACTAAATTTGGCATATGAAGGTTTTTGAAGGCAGTAAATGTTTTTAAGGTGACTCAAGACCCTCCTCTTTCTGAATGGAGGGGGCTCCCATACAAATGAAACACAAATTTCTTCATAACACGAGAACTAATCAAGCAAATGAAACTAAATTTCGCAGGTGCAGGTTTTTAAAGGCAAGAAATATTTCTAAGGTGACTCGAGACCCTCCCATTTCTAAAAAGGGGGGCTCCTATACAAATGAAATACAAATTTCTGCATAGCTCGGGAATGAATCAAGCAAATGGAACCAAATTTGGCAGGTGGAAGTTTTAGAACGCAAAAAATGTTTCTATGATGATTTGAGATCCCACCGTCTCCTAGAAGAGTACATACCTTAGTAGTACACTTCACTCAAATCAGTAAAAGCTACTTCAATGTAACTCAATCAGGTCACAATCAAGTGGTTGCAACTTATTATGATGGTTGGGTGTTGCTTGGGACCCCAGTAGCGTTGTTTCCTCAGTGCACTAAGGAAGATGTTTGTTCATGCAAGTAAAGGCAAAACAAAATTTGATTTTTGATGCTTTTTTCAGACCTTTTCCTTCGTCCTTGACCTGTTCAGGTAATTGCTTTTACAATTAGGTTATTGCCTACTCACAACTTAGTGTTCTAGATGCACTTTCACAGTTGTTAATTGAGAGCTTTCGCTGCCCCCTCTATTCCCCTCAATCGGACCAGGAACTGAACCCACCATCTCTGGCTTGATAAAACCATGCCTTTATCCAGCATTCTGAATAGCTGAGACCATTTCAACTTATAAATAATGTTACCATAAAATCAAAGTTTTTTCTTAATTATAGAGCTTTGTGTTCATCCGATCATTTTTCGGGCCCGTAAACGTGGTGAATCAACAGATCTCAGCTTATACAACTTTCTCGTTTCGACCTAATTCATATCTTACTGTTTGCTTTTATGATTGTATTTTGCGCGTTTTATTTCGATAATATCCTTCGATAATGATTATCTCACGGAAGGTGATTTACCGATCCACCAAACAGACTCATCGCATGTGAAACATCCAATTACTACAGGATGCAGCTTATTGAACGTAAGTTTTATTATTTATAGAATAATATACCAATCGGGATTAAACAAACCAATTGACATTATTTAAAATTTAAACATTGTCATTATCATTGTCCTATAAAATATCATTCAGGATGTCGTGAATTATTCAATTCTTAAACAATTTTCTACATTCTGTCACGTACTATCGACAACTTCATAAAATACAGTTGAATGGTAATATAACTAAGCACTTTTATAAAACCGAAATTTTCAGAAAGCATCACATAATCAAACACTGACTACTGATGGAGTAACTTGTTCCCCATCTGAGTGTATACTCTCTCCCGATAGCCCTCTTGAAGTGGGTGTCAGGGAAGTCAACGTTACATCCGCTCACCAGCAATATGAGCCCATGGCTATTTCAAACGGTACATGTGTTACGGAGCTTGGGTACTTCCCATCTCTCGGGAATTTTGTCGAATACGGAGTTGATGATGAGTCCATTACACAGCAAGAGGAGAATGATTATCCAACATTACAAAGCAGTTCAATTAACACGCATAAATATTCCAAGCTATCAGTACCTGAGTGGAAAGATATTGAAGGTCGAAGGATAGTAGATCTGAATTATGTATGCAAATGTCTTCTGCAAGCTCAAGCACATCATTCTATTTCTTGCCAAGGATTGTTATGCTTGTTGCAAGAAAATTATAAAACATGTTTCTCAACGATTCTGTTCAAATGTAATTTTTGCAATGAATTGTTCAAAGTAACATCAGAGAAACCCCACCCTAAAGAAATGTTGAGAAAAGCAATGGTTTGGGGAACGCTGTGCTCAGGCGGAACCAATACACACACTAGAGAACTCTTGGCATTTTGTGACATCCCTTTCATGGCTAAATCAACATTTGTGGCGGACGAAATGGCAATGGACAGTGTTCTGGAAACTGCAAAAGATGAGTCCCTAGCAAAAGCTATTGAGGAAGAAAAAGAAGCGTATCTGGCTGACGTTCGGAAAAATGGAATAGCCGTTAGTATAAATGAACCTGTAAAAACAAGTGTCTCATTCGATGGAAGTTGGGCCGCACGCAGCTATGGAAGTAGATATACTTCAGCATCGGGATGTGCGGCGATTGTGGCCGAAAAAACTCGAAAAATTTTGTATATTGGATGCCGCAATAAACGTTGCTCTATTTGTAACCGACAACAGAGCGTTAACCGATATGATGACAACGGAGAAAACAAAGATCACAAATGCTACAAAAACTATTCTGGGGCATCTGGAGGTATGGAGCCTGAGATAATAATTGATGGATTTAAAAACTTGCTTGATTCAAACCTCTGGATGACAACCATTATAACAGATGGAGATTCAACAACGGTTGCAAAAGTCAAGAATGCAATCAAATATGGACCATCTATCGAGCATCAGTTATGCTGCAATCACATCCTTAAAAACTGTGGCAGAAAGCTTCGAGAGGTACTACACCCAAACCCCAGTAGGAAAAATGGCCGAAATTCAATGTAGTGTTCTGCATTTCATAGAAGCAACGAATTTGGTTAACGAAAACTTGTGATTTTTATGTAATAATTCGTAAGAAATCGACATCTATTTCAACTGATTTTAACATTTATCGGCTCACATATGTTGAGAAACTTTAATCAATTCATCGGGTTTTTAATAAGTAATTAATTTGGTTTCGATGCAGCCGAAATGTGTTAACTTTTTGATAATTTTCATACAGCTATTAAATCATTCTCATGCCCACCCAAAAAACAAATGCGTTAAAGTCAGGACCAATAAGCTACACTAGCAGCTTCAAGCGGTAGATAAAACTATTTCGATTCAATAAGCCTTTTACATAAATATCACAAGTTTTAGCTAATCGAAGCCGTGGCATCCATGTGACACAGCCTGTAACCCTATATCACACTGTGGAACACTTTGGATCATATATCGCTAGTTGCTCAAATTCAATATGTAAATTTCAGATAAAATGCCCAAAAGAAGTTAGCAGTTTGATGACAACAAATATTGGGCGTGTCACGTTGGGGATCCGTAGTGCAATAAAGCATTGCGCTGAGGATACAAACGGCTCCGATGGTTCTGGATTGTACGAGGACATTAGAAATGCTCCTCGTCATGTTTTCGGTGACCACAATGCTTGTCGCTTATATTTTTGTTCTAAAAAAGAGGCTGCTGAAGAGTGTTATATGGACCATTTGAAGAGCCTTGCAGTATGGTCCAAAATCCAGAATATTGTCGACGCTGTAGCTGCAAAAGCCGATTCACTGAAGTATAATAGAACCAGCAATTTGTAAGCAACTTTATATTTAATCTGGAACGCTAAATTTATAAACATAATTTTTTAGGGCTGAGAACATATTTACAGGATTATGCAAGTACAATGTAGGAAAACGACTGAATTTGATGAGCCGTGGATCTTACCAGCGCCGTGTATGGATTACCGCTCTTCAACATAATGAAGGATACAGCTGGCATAACAAATATATGCCCCCGTTTGCTGGGTGTGGCCCTGGCACTATGCTGAGCAAGTTTGTTGCTGACCGCGAACAATTGAAATTCGCACAAGAAAAAACCAAGCTTCGATCGAACTACTGCAGGAAGGCAGCCAAATCGACGTTTGAGGAAAGAGACTACGGAGAAGTAGCACTGGCTATAAATGAAACGATTGTTGATTTTGATAATGACATACCGGCAAAGATTCAAAGCTATTCTGTAAGAATTATTTCACAATATTCATGCTGGTTCAAGCCCGTTGATCCATATTTTAATTATTTATTCTAGCTTTCCGAAGAATCAAGGAGAAAAATTAAGACGATATTAACAACGGCAGAGATGGAAGAGTTTGCCAAAGGGAGAATACTCTCAAGGTTCGCCGCTGATGTGATTGGTTCTACAGACAAGACGTTGACGAAGAAATGTAATTTGATGTTACTTACGACCACAACATGGAACCACATCCGGCAGAACAAACATATTGTCGGAACACTTCTACAGCACTTAAAAAATGTAACCGGATACGATTTTAAGCTAACGAATATTTTCATTGATCAATGTCATAACTTCCTTTGTTGCATACCCGATGGTTTGTATAATAAACTACTGTAATCTATGTTGAATTTTATTATAGAATTAATCTTTCAGCTGTCACAGAGGATGGTTCAGTTATTCTGATAATTAGAAAAAAAGCAATTCAAGGTAAACTTTTGGAACAACTGCATCAAAACAAGCTGGGCCTGGGCTGCAGGTTTAAAGATGGTAAAGTTGTGCATGATGCAAAAACCATCTATGAGATGCAAATATCATCGCATGTTGCTAACGCATCGAAAGTGCTATTGGTTTTTGTGAATGCACACGATTTAAACGATTTTATAACCGAAGAAATTGCATATGATCCGGAATATTTTGCAGAGAAGCTAGAAATTAAACTTCAGGTTTTCTTCGAAAATGTTTTCATAAAAGAAGTGGTTAAGCAAAATGTGCGTATCAAAAACTAATTGTCAATTATAAAATACTGTTTTAATTTTCAAATACATTACCACTTCAAATCTGTTTATAGTTCTATGTATTCTAACATGAAAAAAAAGAGTTGTAAGAAAATATCAGACCCACCTCCCTGATTTCATACAGTGATTCAATTTCATATTCGTACACTAGTAGCGAATTTAAACAACTCTCTCTCATTCATGTTTTCAATATTATTATTTCGAGGTTATGCGTCTATGTAATAGTGTGGTCTTTACCATTCATCAGTACTATTTCATAACTGTCAAATTGTCTTTAATGTGCGGATGCGCGTTGATTTATCTTATAAACACTGAAAATATACACAAAACCGTATTCGTACAGCCGTGGTTTTCGGTAAAGTGCTCCAATTTATCAGCGGTTTTCATTGTTGGTTGACCTTTGTTAGGTAAATAGGGTATGTGTCCCTTGACTCAGCCTAGTATGCAACAATCGATTACATTTTTGATCATAGCTCATAAAGTATTTGAGCTGGAAGCAAAATTTAACTAGCTGTACACTTGCTAAGATATGTTTAATAAACCATCTGGTTGTATGTATCACGAAAAGTTACACAACTCATTTTATAAAGTCAGAAACTTTCGCGGGATATGGATGTTATATCGGTCTATAGGCATCAAATTGGGTCTATTCATGGATGCAAGTTCGTCCCATTCGATAGATTTGTTATTGAATGTTGGCTATGTACGCTTTTTTTTCGATTTTCTGATTCAAGGTGTTCCCAGCTGTATTCGCTCTACGCAACAACCAATTTTACTAACAATCAAAGTATACTTAAACTGCTAAGAAACAGTTAAGTGATTTTAACATATGATTGAGCGATCATTCGGCAATCAAAACATTATAATTCACTATACACAGATTTTGTTACATTAGTTTGTGTTAAGATGAGCCATATGAAAAACATTTAACCAAAACTCCGACATTTGTATTGTAAATGTTACCAATAACGACATTTTTACTACGCTTTCCATACAACAGGCCATAATTAGGAACCTAGAAAAAAATATGTCTCTAACATTGGGTCTATGGTTTTCATGTTAAATCATTGTTATTTTACCTATGTGACCTCTTAGTTGATAACGTGTGACTATTTTCTGTACATCTTGGCTGCATGATTCGGTTTATTGGTTCAATTTCGGCAATTTTAGAGCATTCGAAGAGCGTGCAGATAATCTGTTCAGCTTAACCAGTAAAGTTATGGTGTCTGAAAAGTGAAGGAAATTGAAAATTACGAGGAAGTGAACAACTATAAATTGATTAATATTGTCTCAATTGCTTTGAAATAGATCGGTCATATTGATAGCAACTTGATTTTGTTGATTATCGCCGAAATAATGACATATTTGGTACATAGGCCGAATCAAGGAGCTAGGCTAACATTACATCCCGTTACCCTACATGCTGTAAGTACGGAACGGAGCTGATTTACATAGTGATTTTCGTTATGTTTGTAGTTTACGGCCACAATGGCGAGGAAAGGCAAACATACCGCTATTGTAGAGCGAGAGCTCGTCATCACGCACCACAAAGACGGAAAATCCCTCCAAGAAATATCAAACTTGGTGAAAAGACCAAGATCAACCGTCCAGTACATCATAAAACGATTTTTAGAGGAGAAAAGGATCGTCGATGCACCAAGGAATGTGAACAGAAAAAAACTGACACCGCAAGATGAACGCTTTGTGATGAGAAAAATTAGAGAAAATCCGAAATCTTCTGCGAAACACCACGAAAGAACTTAATCAGCAAAATAAAGTGAAGGTTTGCCCGGAAACAGTCCGTAATGTGCTAAGAAGGAACAACTTTAATGCAAGGGTGCCTAGGAAGAAACCGTTCATCAGCCAGAAAAATAAAAAAAACTTCGATTTGACTTTGCTAAACAGCACGAGAACACCCCAACATCTTATTGGGAAGATGTTGTATTCGTAGATGAGTCGAAATTCAACATATTTGGCTCAGATGGTCGAAGGTTCGTTTGGCGGAAGCCGAATGATGAGCTGAATGTGAAAAATCTAAAAGCAACGGTTAAACATGGTGGAGGTGGGGTGATGGTATGGGGTGTATGTCTGCTAAAGATGTAGGCAATTTGGTTTTTATCGATGGTATTATGGATCAAAATGTTTACTTGAAAATTTTGAAGCAGAATTTGAAACAAAGTGCCTGTAAAATGGGATTAGATCAAGGGTACAAGTTTTACCACGACAATGACCCAAAACACAAAGCACTTAAAGTTCGTACGTGGTTACTTTACAATTGCTCAAAAGTTATCGATACTCCGTCCCAATCTCCTGACATCAATCCCATTTAAAATCTATGGGAATATTTGGATAAACAAGTGAGAAACCATCATATTTCGAACAAAAATGATCTTAAGAAGTGCTTGATGGAAGAATGGACAAACATTCCTCCCGAATACACCAAAAAACTCGTTGACAGCATCCCAAAACGGTTAAAAGCTGTTATAACGAGCAAGAGTTACCATACAAAGTATTAAATCTTAAAATTGATTACAATCTCCAAAGTCGCGTAAATATTAATAATACTGTACGAATTTGAATTTGCCCGAATTTTGGCATAACTTTAATCATTTTAAGTGGAATGATAGTTATTTTCTCAAAAACGAATTATATGTATTAAAACTCACATTTCGTACTTTAAATATATGTAAATAAAGTTTCATAAAATCTACTCGTTTTCCTTCATATCGAAAAAGAAATGATTGGGGTGGTGGTGTACGAATTCGGATTTGAATCACTGTAAATTGTGCCACTTATATCGGGGTTCTTCCAGTCAACTGGTAGCTTATAACCATCACACGACCATTGAGCGTCTCACCGTATTTAAATCGTATAATTGAATGCCATGTTCGTAAATGATTAATTTTAATGTAAATCTTAAGACTTATCACGAAAACAACATCTCACATGTGACATGAAAGCCCATTTATCGAAAAGCGATACGCAAGCAATTTCACTTCGTGAGTTAAAATATACATTGCAGGACATTTCAATACTTCCCACGAAAACACATGGCTCAAGTACGGGTGCACGTGTAGTGGTAAGCTTAAGATTAGATTTTCATTTGCTCACACACATGTTCAAATAGATTTACCAATACAAGGACAATTCAATCATTGATTTCGAAAAATAATGACGAAGTCTTCAACCTTTAAGCCATAATTTGTTCGTGCAGGAGGACGGTTTAGAAAAAGATGTGTTCGGAGGTTTCGGCGACGAATGTTTATACCCAGCAGGCTCAGCAGCGATGGAAAATCAATGTTGCTTTGAACATTGCCATGTTGCGTCTTGACTCGAGTGGTTCCAAGTGAATGAGCTTGCAGCGGCTAGTATAACTTGGCAAATTCATTGGATCCCTCCATCTGAGGTGACGAAGGGCGAAACGGATGAATTTCCGTTGAATGGCTTCTATGCGTTGAGTTTCGTTCTGATAATATGGGGACCATATGACGGACGAGTATTCAAAGCTACGGCGTACAATTGCGTAGTATATAGCCTTCAGGCAATAAACATCCTTGAGCTTTTTTGCCAAACCGGAACAAGAAGCCCAGCTGTGACGAAGCTTTTGACACAACGTACCCAACGTGGTCCTTGAAGGTTAATTTAGAGTCGATAAGGATTCCCAAGTCCTTTATCGTAGTATCACGTCGCATTTGTACACCTGCCAAGCCACAGTCAAACTGGAAGAGGGAGCGTCTGCGGCTAAAGGCAATTACCGAACATTTGGACATATTCAGAGACATTCGGTTGATACTACCCATTCAGCAAAGGTTTCCAACTGTTGTTGCAAACAAGATGCGTCCTCCGGAATCCTGATCATGTAAAAAAGCTTCAAATCGTCGACATACGAGAGTTTCATGGAAAACCAGGATGAAATTAACATCATTCATGTACAGCAGAAATAAAAATGGCCCGAGATGGCTTCCTCAGGGAACACCAGACTACACCATGAAAGGAGATGAAACGTGGTCTCCTATTCTGACGGACATCCTTCACCCGGTCACGGATCCAAAGAAGCAGGCTGTCATTAATGCCTAGTTTGTCAAATTTAGCAACCGCAATTTGATAATTCATTTCATCAAACGCTGCGGATAAGTCGGTGTAAATAGCATCTACTTGTTGACCGAGTTCGATTTGGCGAATCACGTACGAAGTAAAGCAGGTCAAATTTGTTGTCGTCGAGCGTTTAGGCATAAAATCGTGCTGGTCGGGTGAAATATAATGGCCGAAGTGGAGAAACATCTTACGAAGAACTATCATCTCAAACAGCTTGGAAGTAGAGCTCAGCGCAGCTATTTCTCGGTAGTTTGCAACATGTCTCTTGCAGCCCTTCTTAAACACTGGAAAAACATATGACTGTTTCCAACAGTCCGGAAATAAACCAGAAGCGAGGGATGAAGAGAATACGAACGCTAGCGGTTTTGTCAATGTATCCAAACATCGTTTTAACACTAGAGATGGTATGTCGTTTGGGTCATATCCAGTGGAGGCTTTCAGTTCCTTACTAGCGGAAACAACCATGTCATCGGTGACAACGAACTGAGACAAAGAGCCGGTAACAGAGCCAAACTGAGATAAGAGCCGAGGAATATTTGAGGTGGCTGCATCTTCCTGGAGATTGAGATGTTCACTGGTGAAAACGATGCTGAATTGAGAGCGAAACATATTTGCGATATCCGGTATGGAGTCGGCTTCAATCAGACCGTTGGTCATCGTAGAGGGTAGTCCGGATTCCGTTCGTTGGTCATTCACGTAGCGCCAAAAACTTTTTCGTTCGATTTTTAGGCGGCTTTGTAGACGATCTTGAAAGGCGTCCAACAAATGATTGTTGAGTTGTTTGTACTCGGTGTTCAACTTCATATATATTGCTCTCGTAGAGTCAGTGCGATACTTGCTGTGCCCCGGAGAGCAGCTTGCTTCATTCCTTTGAGGTGTTTGAGATCGGCATTAGACCAGGCTGGCTTAGGTGGGATACGGCTGAACTTGACGGGTGAAAGCGTATGATAGGATGCATGATATCGTTATTGCTGCGAGGTTAGTGTCGAAATCTCTAAGAACATCGTCCCAATCGACATTTGTGAAGAAATCGTTCATCCCATCGAAATCAGCCTTACTAAAATCGTAAGAAACGCTTTCAGACGTGTCACGAAAGCATTGTTGAAGGCTTATTTCGATTTTCATTTGCACAGGAGGATGATGCCTACAGATTTTTACTAGTGGTGCAGGAACTTGCATCACCGTGCTGTTCATGCATATTTCCTCGATAAAGGAGTACGGATCTAGAATCCGGTTGCTTTCGTTTTCGATGCCATTCATTTGTTGGAGTCTAGCAGTGCTGTATGCGTCCAGTAATTTATTTGTTGCTGAATTTATTGAAGATCGCGAGGTAACCGGGAAGAGATGACCATGAGAGCTACGTTGCCAAGATATTGTGCTCAAGTTGTAATCGCCTAGGATGATGATGTTGTCTCGTGGTCCTAACTGCTAGACTATCCAATTGAGCGAGTCACGAAGCTTGTCGATCAAACTTTCGTCGTTTATTCGGTCCGGAGGTATGTACACCACGCATAGGAAAAGAGTTGCGTTAACAGTGGTGATAGCGATCCATAGTTGCTCAACCGACAAACTGCCAGGAGGATTTAGCACACGAGATTGGAGAGTCGAACGAACAGCTAGCAGAACACCTCCCTCGGTGCTTTTATGACTATTTGACGACGACCGGTCTTGACGATACACGGTGTATGAGTCATCGAACAGGTGACTCGTGGAAGTGTTTACGTTGAGCCAAGTTTCACAAAGAGCGTAAACATCATAACATCCATTTTTTTTTTTTTTTTTGTAAAATATTGTTTATTTAGATTGTATTTAAATAAAATATTACACTAGAACATTACTCAACTAGCCCCAAAATGAAGTCTAGTTCGCCAACTAGATTCTATCGATTCTATTATTAACATTTAAATTAATAAAGCTGATGTATTTTATAAAGATTTTAAGTATTTCTATTTTTATCGCTGGTTCTATGTTTCCCAAAATGGGTCGCAGAAGATCGTCGAAGGTTAGCTGCTGCCACCCGTTAAGAATCATCGTCAGCTTTCGTTGGATGTGTGCCCATGCTGCAGCTACTCGAGGGCACTGGCTGAATTTATGTCGTAGTGATTCGATGATGGGCATCAGACAAAACTGACAATAAGGGTCGCCCGATTTTTTTAATAACCTACGATGATCCGACTTCTCATTAATTAATAAAGGGCGATACGGTCAAAATTTGGTCAATATCAACTTGACGTATTTCTTTCAATTTTGCATTTAAAAAACCTGAACACCCCTCATTTTGAAGGTGTGTGTGTGTAGAATGTTGCTCCTATTTTGATTTTGGAATTCACTCTTCAGTTGTCAAAATGCCGTCCAAGCAAGAAGAGCAGCGTATCAAAATTTTGCTCGCGCATCGCGAAAATCCGAGCTACTCGCACGCAAAGTTGGCAAAATCGCTAAAAGTTGCCAAATCAACCGTTACAAATGTAATTAAAGTGTTTGGGGAACGTTTGTCGACAGCCAGGAAGTCTGGATCGGGGGGAAATCGAAAACCGGAAGCCGCTGAGACGACAAAGAGAGTTGCCGGTAGTTTCAAGCG
Organism: Aedes japonicus; assembly: GCA_034211315.2. NCBI lineage: Eukaryota > Metazoa > Arthropoda > Insecta > Diptera > Culicidae > Aedes > Aedes japonicus. Next base: position 479,291 of record JASCZW010004965.1, read on the forward strand.
AAACCCTAACCTATCTCTCCGAGATGCCGCAAATAAGCTGAGTGTATCGTCTACAACCGTGCATCGAGCCAAAAAACGAGCCGGACTATCGACTTACAAGAAGGTAGTGACTCCAAATCGCGATGATAAACAAAATACGACGGCCAAAGCGCGATCCCGGAGGCTGTACACGACGATGCTGACGAAGTTTGACTGCGTGGTAATGGACGACGAAACCTACGTCAAAGCCGACTACAAGCAGCTTCCGGGACAGGAGTTTTATACGGCAAAGGAAGGGAAAGGTAGCAGATATTTTCAAGCACACGAAACTGTCAAAGTTCGCAAAGAAATATCTGGTTTGGCAAGCCATCTGTACCTGTGGCTTGAAAAGCAGCATTTTCATAGCTTCCGGGACTGTCAACCAAGAAATTTACGTGAAAGAGTGTTTGAATAAACGTCTGCTGCCTTTCCTAAAGAAACACGGTTGTTCCGTACTGTTTTGGCCGGATTTGGAATCTTGCCATTACGGTAAAAAGGCCATGGAGTGGTACGCCGCCAACAACGTGCAGGTGGTTCCCAAGGACAAGAACCCTCCCAACACGCCAGAGCTCCGCCCAATTGAGAAATACTGGGCTATTGTCAAGCGGAACCTAAAGAAGACCAAAAAAACTGCTAAGGACGAGCAGCAGTTCAAGGCAAACTGGCTTTCTGCGGCGAAGAAGGTGGACAAGGTGGCTGTACAAAATCTGATGGCAGGGGTCAAGCGTAAGGCCCGGCAATTCGGATTTGGAAAAGCGGAAGCCTAACTGAATATTTTTCCTGAATTTTATACTAATTGAACTTGAAAAAGAAATTTAATTTGATTTTTTAAATAAACGATTTCACCGATTTACACGCGTTTTCCCTTGACCAAATTTTGACCGTATCACCCTTTAAGTAAAGGTCCATGCGCAGGTTGGACGGCAGCCTTCGTGATGATATGTTCATCCAGATCTTCTTCCACTCGATGCCTGGATGGTTTCTTTCCACTCTGGGTAGCTCCGTTTGTTCCAGATAGAACTGGTGTATGATAGGAAGTAAGGGAATTTGCTGAGAGAGGAGTTTGAGGCAAGGAAGATCGGCGGGGGGAGGAATATTTTGGGCGAGAAGGAAACGATAATGGGGAAGGGAATTAATCCCTTGAAGGTGGCGGTTAATAAGAAACGCTTTGCACTTGAAGTTGCAGTTTCAGTCCTCCTTGCTCCTTGCTACGCGCTAATTGCTGCATAGGGACGCTTGCAGCTACTCCACGAAACAAGAAGGTCCTCATCGTCGATGTTAACTTTGCTGTGTGGATGCATTGCGGTGGTAATATTGACGACAGGTACCACACCTTCGCCGTGATGAACGTATTAAGAGGGGATAAGAGGGGATGGAGATAGAGCACGAAGAGCAGCATCGACATTGGATCTCCCTGCCGAACGGATCGTTCGATACGGAACGGCTGCGAGAGGTGCCCATTCACAAGCAGCCGCGACGAAGAGGTAGCAGCCACCCGGGAAAGCCAGCTGACGAAATCCTGGTTGATACCAAGAGAAAGCAAGGTCTGATGCAGGAACTCATGAGAGGCCCGATCGAACGCGTGGTCGAGATCGAACGAGATTAACTTCCCCTTCTGCTTTCTCGCGATAAGCTGTGCCACACGATCCTTGAGCGAGAGTGTAGTTTGAAATATCGAGCGGTCGGTGTTGGCGCATTTTTGTGCGTCACTCAACACTCGATGTGATCGCAGTACCCGTTCCAGCCGGGCTTTCATCACACGGGAGAGAATTTTGTGGTCGACGTTGAGCAAGCTGATGGGACGGTATGCTCTCACAGTTCCATCGCCACCTCTCTTTTTAACCAGCACTATGGTACCATCGGTGAATGCTGTGGGGAGCTCATTCGTCGCGGCTTCATTCATGACGAAGTAAAGCTCCCGATAGATGATGTCGAATGTACGGTGGTCAAATTCTACCGGCAAGCCATCGATGCCCGGAGACTTTCGTTTTTGCGACGTTCGGATGGAATTTTTCAACTCGTCTACGCTGATCTCTGCCATTAGAGCTGCATTTGCTTCGTCGTTCTCCGGCACGACTCTCTCGGTTTCGAACGTTTCTTCTCCGTTTCGCCTCGTCTCTTTCGCCGCGTATAGGTCCCTAAAGTATCGAAACATGGGCTGTTCGATCTCTCGGGAGCCTTGAATGTGTTCTCCTTGCTCAGTCTGCAGTCCTGTGATCGTGGTTTTCTTTCGCCGTCGGTCGCCAAGCTGAAAAGTTGATATGCTCTCCCAACGAACGTTTCATTGAGGCGGATGAAGTTCTGCGCAAACTGTCGCTGCAGCGTGAGCATTTGCGCTTTTATGCGGTTGATGGTTACCAGCATTGAGCGATTCTGGAAATAGCCATCATACGCGTGACGTAGCTGTTCGTGAAGCTGTTGTTGTTTCACGTGGAAAATCCTGAGGGCTTCGCTTGACTTCCAACGGAAAAAGGATTTTATCTTTGGTTTTGCGCATGAGATCCACCATGCCATCCAGGTAGGGAAATTTCTTCGCTGGCGGGTCCAGAACTGCCACCGGACTTGAAATTCCTCTAAATTTTCTGTCGTTAAAAGGTGTGGGCGGAGTGACCAGAATCCGCCTCCTTGTTCACGACCAAGGTGTGGAAGGCAAATACGTACTGTCAGAGCTTTGTGGTCGGTAAATGAGCATACTTGTGTGGCTGCGCATCGCAGGTGCTCGCATAGCCCCGTGCTGATGTACATGCGATCGAGCCTGGATGCCGCGTTGTGTGTGACGTACGTGGGTGCGGGAGTAGTGGGGTGCAGCTTTAGCCACACATCATGCAGCTGCAGCTGCCGTACGGTCGCCAGGAGAGCCGGGCTTGTATTTGCACTCGTGGAATCGCTCGGACGAAGGACACAGTTAAAATCGCCAGCGAGGATGACGTTTTGCGTATTATACCGAAGGTAGTATGCGATCGTGCCGTTGAAAAATCTTTCCCTCTCCGCACGGAAAGCTGACCCCGATGGCGCATATACATTGCACAGCGTCGTGTTTTGTATCCTCACAGCGATGAGGCGACCATCCAGGCTCTTCTCTACATGCGAGAATTGGATGTGGTCTTTTAGTGCGATTGCCGTTCCACGCCTTGCATGATCAACGTTGCAGAAAACGTTGAATCCAGGCAGAGAAAGCTGCTCGTTCTCTACCTCCTGGAGAAAAACGATATCCAGCTCCATCGTTCGAATAAAGGTTCGGAGTGCGTCGATTTTCGTTGTGTTCGTGATGTTGTTGATGTTGATTGTTGCGAGGTTATAGCTGGAGAACTCAGCCATTACGACGGTTGTTTACTCCCATCTCGCATACCACCGTCGTCTTCCACGCGAGGCTTCTTGCCTGGTGGGCGATTACGGAGGTGCCTTCTGGAGCTGGTATTTGAGCCGACCGACGAATCGGTTTCGTTGCCATCGGACTTGCCACTAGCAGTTTTGCGTTCCACTCCGCTGCTAGCAGGGGGCTGTTGACCTGTAAAGGGGGCCAACGACCCGCTGCCCGACGTGTGAGTCGAAGCCGAGATGGAGGCTAACGGGGGGAAATTTTATTCGGTCACGATTGGTACTGGCAGCAGCTTCTGTTGCCGGTGGGTAATTGGTTTCGGCGGCGGCATGGTCGTTTTCGCCGAGTGTGTTTCGAACCGAGGCTGAGTAGCTTGGTTCGAGGTGGTTTTTGTTTCGTTCGCACTGTGTGCGGTTTGGATCGGAGTCGGAACTTGAGTCGTTTTTTTGCGATGGCGTCTGCTTTGCAGCATCGGCGTACGACTTTTGTACGAGCAGTTTTTTGTTTTGCACGCACGTAGCCCCGATGTGCATGTATTCGCGGCAGTGGCGGCAGGTTTGACGCTGCCCGTAATACGCCACTTGGGTCATCTCGCCGTTGATGGTAACCCACGACTCGATGTTTCGTTCCACGATCATTTTGGCTACGCGGACACCAGTCGAGATGCCAGGGAAATTGACATCGGCTCCGTTTCGTGGCTCGCGTATTGCGTTGACGTCACCGTACCTTCCTAAGAAGTCGGTGATTTTTTGGTCCGACACGTCTTCGGACAAATCGAAGAGCCTCACCTCCACTGCTCCATCCTCCAGGGTAATTCGTAACGGATATTTCTTTCCGTCGACAGTGATGTCGTGTTTGCCATCGTGTTCCTCGCAAGTGCGTTGCACCAGCGCAAGATCGATGACTTTCACGAATGAAACTCCTAAGGTTCTGCTGTTCTGAATCCGGAGCACTTCACCTTGCTTCAGACCCAGCACGGTCGCACAAAAACTATGCACTTTAGCATTGTCCGGTTTCTTCGGCACGTTCGCGAAATCTATGCGAAAGGTGTTTTCTCGACGGCCCATCGCGAAGTCGTTTGGACGCAAAGCGACACTGGACAGCCCAACGATGAGCAAGAAGAGAGAAAGAAAAAAAAAGTAGTTTGTGTTCGACTTCCACAGAGCAGTAAACGAAAAACTCGTGTATTCAGCTTGGAAGTTGAGCGCTCACTG